>CM032881.1:6927956-7310456 GCA_019176425.1 Megalops atlanticus
GGGCCTGCTATGAGCATTTTGGAAAATACCTGGGGGTAAGGATCTTGGTGTTAATGATTGGGGTCAGAGTTATAATTAAGAAGGACACTCTTCAGCTTAGGTTGTTTCTGCTGACACCTCTAATGGTGCTGAAATAAATTGAGTTTAGACCAAAAAAAAAGTCCCAAGAACACAATCAATCAGGGAACAGGAGAGTTTGTGTGACATAGCTTAAACTCTGTTGTCCCAACCACCTTTTTCTCCATGGTCTCTTCCCAGCCCCTTCCCCTCTTCTTATGTGGTGATCCCACTTCTCTTCATGTCTCCCCCAACCCCCACCCACTCCCCAAAATCCTCACCACTTGCACTGGCAGGATTATTTACTCTTTTTGTAAGCAAGCAGCATTCCAATTCGCGTATTAATCATTTATACCTTTCCAACATCCAACCCCTCCTGTAATCCCATCTGTATGAGACACAACATCTGAAGCAAAGCGAAAAAGAGACGTCATAAATAATTCACTTTTCGTTCTATAACAGGATTTCGATATGTCTGCCAGTTTTCACTCTAGCGGAGAAAATCTATTGATCCATCCAATATGCCTTCTCCTATATGCCTCCTTTCAAACAAGTGAGATTAAACTACAATGAGGTCTCTCTCTCTCTCTCTCTCTCTCTCTCTCTCTCTCTCACACACACACACACACACACACACACACACACTACCAGACTCCTGAGGAAATGGCCTAATAGGCATTGCAAAGGGGAAAGTGTGGCACTAATATTAAACTCCCTGTTAAGGAAGTAGAGACCTGAATAGAGACATGCATACAACAGCATCATGACATAAACAAGTGCAAACAAACAGAAACAACCCTGCTTTAGACCAGTAAGCCTAAGAATGCCGGAGTCTTTGCAGGTGAGTCCTTGTGGGTGATGAGGCAGTTGATCAACAGGCTGGTGTGCAAGCTTCCCTTATGCAACAGATTAGACAACAAATAAGATGCATGAAATCACCTGCCTATTTAGAACACATCCTGTGAGACAACGGTGTGAAATCAGCATGCAGGGGGAAAAACACAGTGACGTGCAACACAGAATTAGGAACGCCGTCCTGTAAAATCCCCAGGTTGAGCACTGCTATTTCACACTGCCACATGGGTGGGTGGGGCAGAACGGGAAGGGGGGGGGTGTTAACCAGAACGGGGTTGCTTAGACGACTGTGGTGATGATGATGTTGGTGGTGGGGGACAGTGGGGGGGGTATAATGACATGTTCTGGATTGCCTGGCGAGTGTCTGCTCACTAAGGCTGTGTTTCAGTGAACTGTGAGTGAATGGTTTATTTATTCCGCTTGTACAAGGCTCTCAGCAGGCTCTGTCTGTTTGGGCCCTGGGGAGTCTGGGGGTGGGGGGGTGAGTGGTGGTGGGCAGGGACAACAAGGTCTGAGAGGGAGGGTGAGCTCTCAGGGGGTGTGGGTGGTTGTGGATCAATGCTGTCAGGAGCACTAATGCACCTTTTTATTGA
Organism: Megalops atlanticus; assembly: GCA_019176425.1. Lineage (NCBI taxonomy): Eukaryota > Metazoa > Chordata > Actinopteri > Elopiformes > Megalopidae > Megalops > Megalops atlanticus. The sequence continues at coordinate 6,929,462 of CM032881.1, forward strand.
ATCAAAAGCATCCTCTGACAGGAAACAGGCATGGAGCACCTTTCTGCCCGTGAAGAATGAAGAAGCACAGTAGGCCCCTCCTCCTTCCGTGCTTAGCAACCAATAGGGCGACTGCAAGGGTGAGGACTCTGATACTCACCTCCACTGGCTCCTGGGTCACTTGGATACCGTGTCCATGGTATCGCAACGAGGTCTCCGCCTCCGTTTTTTTGCAGAAGTGCAGGTCTCTCTTTGAAGAAGCAGCCGCTTTGAATCTCCAGGGCTTGCCAGGAGGCGGCCCTGGCAGATTTAAGCAGCAACAAGTCGACGCCGAAATTGTCACCCACCGTCGTGACATTATAATTATTGCCACTTTCATTATCCCGTCCTTGTTTATCCTCCATTCAAGCATCCAATTTCAGATTCAAACTATTTAAAATTAATTAAATTCACACATTAAAATCTTATTAACTTAATTGACATAAAAATATTGCAGAGAATTCCAATTTTAAATTAATCTTTTATTCTTCTTTTTTTATATATATATATATATATATATATATATATATATATATATATATATATATATATATATATATATACGACCATCTACTGCTGGCCTTTCAAAGCCCAGTAGTAGAACAGAAGCTCCAAACGCAGATAAGAGCTTCTCTGAGTGCAATTAATCCTGGCTGTTCTGCATTGTCAAAGCCGGTGTTTGAACAATGCTGTTGTCTTCTTGTTTGCTAATTTAGGAACAAACATTTGCCTGCGCAGCAAACAAGCTCTCCCAGGAAGTGCTATTAATAGGATAATTAAGCTGACTGTAATGAGCTGGATTACTGCTAATTATGACAAGATTTGTTTTGGCATTTGCCTGAGAGGAGGCAGTGAAGTGTTAAACTCCACCTAGGAGTTCATCGCGGCTGATGCTGGCGCACCTGAGTAAACAGGACAGACTCTGGGTCGCTGGGGGGGGGCTTGTTGGGAGGGGGTGGGGGTGTGAGTGGGGGGCGTGTGTGGGGAGAGATAACGCAGCCTGAGCCTCATCACCCAGGCGCTGCCAGATACCCCCCACCCCACCCCACCCTCCCGCCCCCTGGGTGCCCACACTCATTTACATCCCAAATCCAGAGCAGCAACACCCTGCCCTTTCTTTCAGGTTGAAAGAGGCTTGTAATCCCCCCCGAAGCTCTTTCGGTCGCATTTGGACGTAATTGTCGATTAAGCGTATTCATATCTATACCGAATGCAGACTGTGTGAGAGTAAAACAGTGCACAGTAATGTCTGTATGCCTGTCCTTTTATATCTTTACTATGATTAAAATAATATTATATTATATCGTTATATTACATTTGATTAGATTACGCAGCGTTAATCTTCTAAGAAATGTATAGTTATAGGTGTTGTATATTATGATATTATGTTACGTTTTGCTGTAATGAAGACTTAAAACTGCCCAAACCATTTGACCTCTTGACCTTGAGGGAGTTCAATTTTTCAATGTCTGTTAAAATATGCAAGCAGTAGGGTATTCTTAGCGCTTCCAGTAAACTCATGAGGGCATGAAGAATAGTCACATCACTGCAGAGAAGAGAAACAGAAGAGCAAGAGGCATTTTGGGACAGCGGAAGACCGAATCCACACAATTTACCATCAGATCTGTTAATTACAATCTTGTGGGAAGCATGTGTCTGGAAACGTTTCAGCCAGGGCCACAAACAGGAACTCTGGGAGTTAAGAGTTATTTTGCTTCACAGCTGTTTCCATTTCCTGCTGTGTGGGGAAGCACAGACAGTAACTGATGGTTGTACTGCCGCCCTGCTGTTCAGTATGAGTACTGCAGTCTGAGAACTTCTATCCTTCTTTGCAGTGGGAACAACCACTGCCATATGTTTTTACATAACTAAGGAGAGGCTCACATTACTGAATGAATCACGCACCAATTTTGAGAGACAAGTGAAAAGCAGAATCAAATCAGGACAGCATCAATAAAAGACAGAACTTATTTGTCCTATAATTTTAATTACATGCTATCGTGATACTTGCAAAAAAAAAAAAAAATTCAAATTTGCATTGACATTTTCAAAAACCAGCTTTTAAAAGCAAATCTTTTTGGGGGTGTGAGGATATGAAAAATATAAATCTTCTAAACCACTGCGATCTTAATTTGCGAATTTGCAAAACACTCAATCAAAAAAAAAAAAAAATCAGCTTGTGCAAAGGAGAGTCTTAATGCATTTGCAGTTTAAACCCCAGACGCTGCACCACCCCCATTAAACCCCGCCACTCACTCCTGCAGCTCTCGATAAGGCAGCTAAGTCCTGGATTTACGGCTTTTCTTTATCCCCCACCACCCCCCCACCCCGTCTTCGCGCCACCACTGTCTCTCAAAGTGCAGAAATCACAGCCAGAAATCCGCCCGAGATCAAGAGGGAATGTGGAAAATAAACAGACTCATCTGTGGGCTGAGGGGCAGTGGTTTTTTAACAGGTGTGTTCCTGTGGTTATGCATCCATTCCCAAAACCAACCCCCAACAGACCCCCCACTCCCACCACCCACCTCTGCCCCCTCCTCCCTGCCACACATCCACCTACCCACCCGACACCACCACCACATACACTATCACAGGCCCCTTATATAAGGGGACTTTTCATTTACTTGAAAAAGCAAAAGATGAGATTATGGAGAAAGCTGATTTCCTGCTATACTTGGACTCTGGTTTCCTAAATAAAATTGCTTTTATTCTTCACAACATGTGTTCGGGAAGATTAAGGCATAGTAATCTTGCGGGGCTTAATAGGAGCCAGTGTGCAGAGTGAGGCCTAAAACTGAGAAGTGGAACAGCCCTCCTCCGCCTGGCGAGAGGATCTTAATCCTGTTTATTGAATTATAAAGAACGTTAAAGGATAAAGAATATTGAGTCGGGGATTTAAATGATTCGTGGTATTTTATATTTGCAAGTTATTTGATAGCACTGGATCATGTCAGAGTTTTGCAGCGAGAGAAAATCTGTGACAGGAGAGTTTTTTTTTTTTTTTTCCCAATTCAGGCCCCTTCTCGGTAATGCAGCGGTAGCATTACCGTGTGTTCTGGATCAGGTCTCGCTTGATTCAGATGCATGAGTATTAGCAGGAAGGCACAGGCTGCTCCATATGGACACACTGTGATGAACTGACTCGTTGTATTTTTTTTTTTACTTCCCAGTGTGCAATCTGAATAATGCTCGGTGACACCATTCCAGTAAATCTCGTATACCTATGGAGACAACCCCAAGGGGCTTAAGGAGTATGGATTTGGAGAAGATCAACATGCCGCACTCCTCGAGTTGATAAAAAGGCCAAAGGGACGTTGACTGTGTATTATTGAAACTTTGCGATTGATCACCAGATCATTGATCACCGAGCGGATTTGTGCTCAATCAATCTACAGCCCCTGACAAGCACACAATGTCACTGTCGGTCATTAGAGCCACTCTCTGACTCCGCTGTGTTATGAGAGCCATAAAACAAATAGTTGTGTAACAAAAGAACAGATGGCTTGGAATACACAACAGAACAGTTAAGACATATACTGCAAATAAAATAAAGTAGACACATTCATATGCACCATAAATCCAATCCACCCCTGCCCCATATTGAGATAATACAGACCAATGGCAGATAGATAATTCATGTCTCTCACAACATAACTGCAATTCCAGACTACCCCCCCCATCCCCCCATCAAAAAACCTCTTGGGTGAGCTTCATTATGATGTTGTTTACGTTGTCTTTCAAGAGATACTTTGAAGTTAAAGTCTCAAATCAGATTTAGGCAGATTAGAATTGGGAAGAGTTAATGGTCTGAGAGACTTGGATGTGTGGTTTTGTGGTGCTCCAAGAGACAGTCCTGTCGGGGATAACTTATACTGAGCTTTTGGGTAAGAGGATTGCATGGACTAATCTGAATCAAAAGACATACCATGTGAATTACATCCCAAAACAGGTTCTTTTACACAGATTAGGAGGCAGGGCCTAAATCTTGTCATGTTTTACTTGATGCTGGAAGAGACGCGCTCAGAGGGAATCGGCAGAAACGTTTAGTCGTGACAGTGATGGAAGTGTGGGAAACCCTTTTCCGTGACCGCCAGCCGCAGTCTTGACGACCAGCCAGCAGCCTGTTGTCCTCATTGTGGGAATCTTGCACTAATGAGGAAGATTAGACTTCCACCGATGGAGGGATTTGATAGAGACTTATCAAATATTCACATAACCCCAAAAGAAAACAGCTCTCACTGGCAGCGCAAATAAACAAACACAGACACATGTACGTCCACACACATTGTCTCTTTCTCACACACACACACACACACTCACGCATAACCATGCATACTACATACTTAGGCACATGCACACGCGTGCACGGAACAAAACACAGTGGGCGGTGCAAACATGCATACTCAGACGACACACGCACAGACTCACAGATAGACGCCACGTACATGTGAGTGCACGTACACAGGCACAAACTCAGGCACACACACACATAATATCCTTGTTTTCCCCCTATCAAACTATCAGTTCAATGATGCCCTTATTGCTTTTCGTGCTTGACAAGAGCACTGCTATCAAGGCGGCTGACGGTGCAGGCTGTAATAAAGGGCTTTATGCTGTGATGTCAAAGCAAGTTCCTGTCTGTTGTACCGAAGGCAAAAAAAAAAAAACATTAGCCTACATTTTCTTTTCAGATGTACTGAATAAACAAGACTGTATCCCTGGCCTAGAACTGCTTCAAAGAGCGTGTGTCTACTGGGAATATCTGGGAGATACAACAATACAGCTTGCATTGCTCTGCATTTCACTGAGAGCCTGTGTGCTTGGAGATTGCAGGTATCTCCTTGAGACTTAAAAACTAATGCAGTCCATTAGCTTAAAATTGAAAAGCACACACACACACACACACACACACGCACACACACACACACACGTCTCATTGAACTCATGGCCCATCACATGTTCAAAATCCAGTGCCATTTCCTGGTTGTGTTTTTTTTCCTCCATCATTTCCTTCATCGGCTGGTTTTGTCTATTTTAAAGCCACTCCTTGCTCTCACCAACGCCTGCTGCCACCACGTCCCTTAAGAGAACGACAAACTGCTCTGTGTTTTAGCTGTCGGTCTCTGCAGTTGCTGACTCCCTTCCCAGCACTGCATGCTGTCCGTGCACACACAACAACATCCAAAGGCACAGCCTGAATGTGTCACACATCCAAACATAGTTAGAATGTATAACACCAACATAAACAGGTTTTGCAAAACAAGTGAGGGGGAAGAGGAAGGGTTTTCTCGAGAACATGGTCTTGTTGGGGGTAGAGCTGGTGTTAGGCTGGGGACCTTTGATGGGGTGAGATATCATATTGAGTCAACAGGTCAGCTCAGCTTGCACCCTCTCCCGTTGGTACCAGTGTTAATGGCTTCAACACCAAATGGTCAACATAAATATCATGAGCCCCCCCTTCTCCTGACCCCCAGATTGAGGCAGGAGACTTCTGGGAACGAGAGACTTTCGGCACGGCATTCCGGTCACCAAATGAATGGTAATCCTCAGGGACATTTCCCTTCAGCCGCGTGAGACGGGAGACACGGCGAAACCCAGGATGGGGAGAGCTTGTGAGAGAGAGAGAGACAGCCGGGGATTGTCTGAGCGCCTCCGACGGGCCGTTTGATGTTGGCAGAGCTGATTAGTGCCAGAATAGGGTCCGTTGTGTCCTCGGCTAGAGGACACGCATTTAAGAAGCTTTGTCCTCTAACAACCTTCCAGGCTTCAAGGCTTCACAAGTGATCAAGCTCCAGGTTGTTGGCAGTCAAGCATGGCTCCTCCCTGTGGATCGGAACATTTTTAAATCTTTTTTTTCCTTCTTTCTTTTCACCAATTTTCTTTATCAGAAATGTGTCATTCTTCTTTCTTCAGCCATGGTGTGATTATGAGCTTAGCCCTCCTCTGTTTTCAGCAGGGATCCTGCTCAAAGTCAGCCCGCGCACTGTATTCCACTGTAAATGACATTCAGATCAATCGATGTAAAGAAAGCATTATGCTTCCCTTGTAATTCACCACTCCGGCTCACTGGAGACCCGGGGGAGTAAGGTTCCAGATGTGGGCATCACTCTCACAGGTGAGCCGCGCTCATGTGTGCATTGGGGAAACATGTAGGGCTGTCAGAAACCGTCTCACACCTTTCCATCGCCCTTGCGTTTAATTGCCTCACAGAAGGTGTTCTGGCAAGGCCACCTTCCCCTCTCCAACCCCCAACCCCACCCCCACCCTCATCCCCTCCCAACGTCAAGGTGCGAGACAGGTGTTCTCTTCACAGTGCAGTGGGATCAAAGCCTCGATGTGCCCAGGGAGACCTCCACTGCCAGCTGCTCTCTCACACCACAGCCTGACCAGTGCCTGAACCCTGGAGAGACCCAGGGCCCCGACAGGAGAGGGCTGGCCTGTTTATCCCACCTGGGGGGGGGGTGCCAGGCCGTTTGAAGTGTGGGTGGAGCATCTCCTCTGCCAATATGTGATTTCCCTCACACCTCCCACCAGTGGCAGGATCTGAAGATGTTCTAAAATGCGCAGTGGTTCCGGAAGAATGACAGAACAATAGCCCCATTGCTTTCCAACGACACACAGACCTCCGTGTGATGCAGTGACTAGATCACCATGCCGGGAAGTGGCAGGCAGTTGGGCAAACAAAAAAAGAGGTTAACGCCACACATTAGTTCATTCGCTCGGCACACATTACCCAGAAGCCTAGCGATGGAGCGCAGAGATAAGTTAGGGCCACAAGGTGTTTCAACCTGTTAAACAGGTGCTGCCTTATCTTTGAAGCAGGGTCAGGCCCCACCCAACCCCCACCATCCCACCCCACACTGTGTGGGGTGTGGGGTAGTGGAGTGGCATGGGCCAGCAAGTAAGAGGGAAGTCCAGACAGGGAAGAGGTAGTAAACTTTTATCACCCCCCACCCCCCTTGCTGTATCGGTACACATCTATTCAAATTCAACCAACTCCTTTAGCTTTTTTTGTGATGGACGGTTGGCCAAATACGAGGTCAGCCAAATATGACCGCTCACAAAACCCCCCGTTGTCTGGGCTCGCCGTTTGGCGCTCCCAGTAAAGGGCTCTTGGCTCGGCGCGCCCCGTGCCGTTTTGCATTACAATCTCGCGCTCCCCCGCGCCCAGCTGGGAGCTCTTGGCAGGGATCCCGGGAGGAAGTCAGAGATGTAAATGTGCGTCTCCACAGATGGAAGCCGTGTAAGTACAAGCACTTGGAAAGTGCACTTGCGGGTCCCGAGGCTTCCCAGCGGCTCAGCGTTCAAACGCGTTAACTTCCTCCGTGTACTGGGCGGGGGGGTCACGGAATACCTTGGTCAGTTTTATGTGCAAGCACATGACAACTCTGGGGTGGTGGTGGGGGGTTATTCTTGAAAAACTCTGTTCATGTTCTCGATTCTGAGGACTGAGGCGGTGTCTGGTACAATGCCGAAGAAGGGGTGTGGGCCTCAAAGCAAAAGCAATTCGCACATGTCTCGCCCAGGTCCTCCCCTCAGAGCCGCCTTGATCCGGAACAAATGAGAACACGGCCTGACGTTCTATAAATATCACCCCCCACTGCTTCATGAGACAACTGGGAATGATGTCAGCGGCTTGGGTATTCGAGCTTGTCACATCTTTAATGTGGCAACAAAGAAAATGTTGGTCATCATACTTCAAAAGAGAACACAAAGCACAAGTGTACTACACTATGGCAGAACTACACACGCACACACACACACACGCACGACATGATGGATTTTTTTCCATCATGCCAAGTATTCTCATGTCTGTGATCTTCCATTGGGGAGAAAAGATGCACCGTAATGACAACCGCATGAATCGTTTGGTTTGCTGAGGAGCTGTGGTGTCCTGGATTGCCCCTCTGTCCTTTCCTCTGCTCCCATATAATCTACCGTTTGAGTATGCCATTCAAAGGAGCCCCCACAGAAAACTCCCTTCTGGTCAATACCCTTAGGCTTGCAGACACGTACAGAAAATATTCTCTCATATCACACATTTGCTGGGAGAAATTAAATATCTGAAAAAATGCATTAAACACGCCATGTGTTTTTTTTTTTTTTTTTTTTCAAAACCCTGACCCAACGGGGAATAGTACAGCGTTGATTTCGCTGGTGCTCCACTCGATCTGTATCTGTTTTGTCGGGATGCAAATTTTTATGAGGAGATGGCAGGTGCGAGACCATTCTAAACTGACTGTTCCATTTGCATACAGAGATCAAATGCAAACAGAGGCGGGGAGGGAGATAGAACCAGCATGGTATAAATTACTGTTCAACATCAATAGTCGGCGAGAGATCACGTACGTTATAACAAAGGGCCTGAAAAGACAAACCAGCCCCCAGGCTCTCTCCTCTCGCCCCCAACCCCCGCCTGCACGCACATCAGGTGTCACCCATCTTGCGGTATGGCTGCCAGGTGCCCTGCCGGGACAGATCAATCATAGCGGAGTGATCCCTCTTCAACTCAGCAGTAACCGTTACAGTGACCTTCTTTTCTCGCTACAATGTCACGCGCGCGCACGCGTGCAAACACGCGTCAACATTAACGGCCCCGTAAATAAGAGCGGTCGCCGCAAAAAAACGCCGACAGCGGCGCGACATGGAGCCCTCTATCACGCCAGGGGGTTGCTGCGCATGAGCACGCAGGCTTCAGAGGAAATGAAAAAGACTTGTGCAATTGGCGTGGTCCGAGCTCGAGAGTAAACCAGAGTCCTCGCAAACACGCAACGCATCTGAGACCCGTTGACCTTGCAGAGACAAAGACCTGGCCCCCACACGCTGAGGGAACCAGTCGCTCCACCGTTCCCAAAGATGCGGTGTTAAAGCTTCCATTTGCCTGGGTCCTCCAGGCACTACAGAGGGCAGCCCTGTGTCCTATACCTCCTGCCGGATGTGACAGACAGTGTCTGCTGTGGTGGGGAAGGGGGAGCTTCAGTAAGGATGCCTAGATGGGAGGGGTGCAGTGATAATGAGCTGGGCGCTACAGTAATGATATTGGGGCAGTCAGGGTTATAACAGGGGTGGGGGCTTCAGTAATGATACTGAAATGGGGAGGGTGGGGGCGGAGGGGGAGATAGTCATAGGAGGCAGTATCACTGCTGGGAGAGCGGGAGCTATGCACGGCCTCCCATTGGGTCAATAAATCAGAGCAGGCTGTAGAGGAACGGGGTCGTGACCTTTGCAGACGCAGGCAGGGCAGTGTTCTCCACGCTCTCCCTGTTCAGAGAGGGAGCTCTTAAAAGCCTACTCTTCCCGGTGCCTCACTCCCCGAAACACTTCACAACACTGTGACAGACCGTCGATCTCCCTGCCTCAGACTGTGCTGCTGCTGATGGCTCTCCAATCAGAGAGCGGCCACTCAGGGCCCACGTTCTATTAGCCTCTTCATTCCGGGATGACATCACAATCATCTGGGGAGAGCCAATGGCGGCGGCTCGCGTATAAGGCTGACTCACTGCGGCTGTGCAGCAGAGAAAGGGCAGCTTTGATCCACGTTGTCAGGTAGCACAGCTTTACAGGTAATGATATGGCTACCCTCTTTCACACCTGCAACAGCAGGTGATTTGATTTTTCCGCCCCTGAAATTTGGTGTCAATTATACATTTAAAGGATGATGCGTAAAAAAACAGATTTGTATTTGCCCATTCCTGTGTTACAGGATTTCTTTGAACTATACACGTAATGGTGAAATAACAGATTTCAAGGAACATTGCTCATAAGTGAAAACAAGCACAGTGATAAAGCTCTTGGAAACTGGCAGGCAGGATGCAAAGGCATCTGCGGAGGAAAAGCAGTAACTTTGCAGGTACGGGCATGTTTCCCCTGGCGGACGCTGAAGAACTGCCCTTGAAGCGCGGGGCAGAAACGAGCAGAGAGGGGATAAGCAGAGCGGAGTCTGGTTTCACGAGCTGGGGGTGAGGAGAGCGTTTCCTGGCCCTGTCCGCTTCGCCAGGGCTTTCTTCCCAGCAGCATTTCTGATGAGGTCCTCCGAGCCATGAGGGGGGTTTAGAGCAGATTTCAGCAGGCTCATCAGGTTGCGGGTATCAGCCTGGATTGCAGGGCAGTAAAATCCAGGATTACCACAGGCCAGGGTTATAAATACAGGCAGCTGCCTGGGAGTATGTCTCAGTCTCTTTGCTGATACTCACGGTGGGAAGCCCTGGGTGAACCACATCCCACCTGCCCCTGCCCCGTCTGAAAACCGGGGGCCTTTTCCAGGTGGGGATGCAGTCACTTCTGCTGCTGTTACTGTAACTTTATTACATTACTGGCATTTAGCAGACACTCTTATCCAGAGAAATTTACATCAGTTACAGTGTTTTACAACGTTACCCGGTTATACAGCCGGATATTTAGTGTTACATTGGGTTTACATAGTGTCACATTTAGTGTTACATTGTGTCTGGGTTAATTAACTTGCCCCAGGGTACAGCAGCGGCGCCCCAGCGGGGATTCGAACCCGCAACCTTTTGGTTACGAGCCCTGCTCCTTAGCCACTATGCCACACTGCTGCCCCAGGAGCATGGCACACCACTGCACCCCTGAAACTGTAACATCACAGGGTGTGCAGTTTCATAGATAATAGCGCCTATGGAGCACCCATGAGCTGTGAACAGGCTCGGCACCAGTAGAAAATAGAGAGTTTTTGCTTTTTGTGCAATCCACGGAGGTGCACAAAAAGTCATAAATACTATGTGGGCATCAGGATATAAGGAGACAACTGGGGGTGCACTGACGTCCATTCTGGGGGTGCAATGCACCCCTAAGCACCCCCAAAGCACCGGGCGTGGCTGTGAATAGTTTCTGACTCAGCAGCAAGATTTTGCCAGATATGCCCAGCGTGACAATATCAGCTGACCTCACAATAAGGACTGGAAACAGCTGGTATTGGGGCATTACTCTTCATATATTTAATACATGCTTGTTCAAAAATTGCAATATGATATCCATAAACATTACCAAAAATGAAAACAATACATGTTGTATCATTTGTTATATTTCTTGGCACCATAGTCACATCATTGCAAAAGTAATAACCCATATACACGCACACAGCTACCTCTAAAAATATTGCGGTAGGAGTTTTGGAAGACAGTGTGCCTATTTGCATTCATGCAAATAAATCCACAATTAAATTAAATGATAATCACAGAAACTTTACTGTTTACAATACAGCAAATGTTTGCAGGGAAAATGTGTATATTTGATGTTACCTTGATTTGAATTAAGCCCTGTGTGCAACCCTGAAACCTGGTGGTTGGTTTCAGGTCAGAGTTAGACACAGATGATCTGTTTATTGGGTCGTTTCATCTTCCTTTTTCTTCTCATGGGGCACATCCATCCCTATGTTCAGTATCAGTATGTAGGGCAGGAGCTTACAAGGTGTTTTTTTGGTTTTGTTTTCCACGGAAGACGTTGCTGTGATGTGTCATGGTGTTTTGTTATTCATGTTGTTTTTGCTTTGTTGCATGTTTTAGGATGCCCGGAACTCTGGTAAAAAAAAACACTTTCTATGGGAATGGGGTTATGTGATGTTATTGAAGCCTGTTAGTCCAGTTCATTACCATACCAGTTCTGTTTAATATAACTCTTAGCTGCTGAGCAAATCTGCCGGTCATATTGGCTGAAATTCCTCAAACAAATTAGCCTAGCGACAGCTAGTTGGGCCAGGCTAGTATATTGGCACAAAGTGTTCACAATATTATTAGATTGTAGACTGTCTCGCTGCATTGAAAACTGAAGTAAAATGAGATGATTTTAAACTTAGACATAACTTGTTCTGCAAGAGGAATGTACAGAAACAAGAAGAAACAGTTCAGTTCAGTTCAGCTTCATCCCAAGAAATTTTTTATTTGGATTAGTTCTTACAAAAGAAAAAGAAACTTCAAGTGTATTTATTGCAGTCCTCTTGTCTGACGCGAATCCTTGGCAATGTGCATGACTCCTCTTGTGTGCAGCTGAAGTGCTTATAAAAGGTACTTTATAAGGTGCATTCCAAACGAACGACAGAAATCACATTGCTGGTCAGTGAACACAAATCGCTTTGTATTATCTGCAATCCTTTCTTCAACAAACTTGAAGTAATGTGTATGTTTCCAGCCAGGAAGCAGACGCCACATCGTTCACCCCTTTTACCTTTTTTTTGTTGTTCTTTTTTTATGAATTTCCTCACTCTCTAAACCAGTCTCCTAGCAACAGGTCTGTATCTGCACACAGTTTGACCAGGGCCACACTCAGTTATAGTATAACACATTTAATTGAGATATTATTCTTTACCATGAAAGCTATGCTATCTGGAGATGCGTTATTCCAAGTGACATTAATTGTAGTTTTATTCGGCACAAAAAAATGTCTCTCTTACATATAAAGTATTTATTAACTGGAATGAAAAAGCACAATAATAATGATAAATAAATGCATATTATAGCTACTCACAAATGTAAAAATATCATATTAGAACATTACTTACGTAGTGTGTTTCCCTACAACTACAATGTAAGTTGATGTAGTAACTGCTTCTAGCAAACCATTTCCAGCAGGAACATAAAGTTGAATGTCTCCATTTAAAATAATAATAATAATAATAATATAAAACTGGTTTCTTTAGGAAATCATAGTGGCGACAAAACACTAATCACCAAGCCAGAGATCACTTCATAAGAGGTGTTGACATTCAACGCCACCCAAATGTCAAAACTCGCGTAGTGTGTTTCGCAGTGTTGGTCAGTGCACATCAGGCTTATAGGCAAAGAAACAGGAAGACACCGAAAGGAAGGAGACGGCTCAAGATAAAACAATGCTTAATGGTGTAGTGGTTAAGGAGCAGGGCTTATAACCGAAAGGCTGCTGGTTCGATTCCTCTCTGGAGCACTGCTGCTGTACCTTTGGGCAAGGTACTTAACCCAGAACTGACTCAGCAAATATCCAGCTGTATAAATGGATAACATTGTAAAAAATGTAACCCATTTAAATCAGTCTGGATGAGAGTGTCTGTTAAATGATGAATAAAGCAATAATGTAATGCAATAATCATACAACACTGCCAGTGTGGGGATAAGTCCTGCATGGAACGGTGACTCTTGTTGCAGTGTGCAGCTGCGCATAAAACTGCACGAGGGTTTTCCCGCAGTCATCACAGTGACAGAACAGGGTTCAGCGCAGCCGAGAAAGCATCAAACTGAATCCATTAACAATCGATTAAACACACAGCGGGCTAGCCCCTCCGGCCTACTGAGGAATAGCCAGAAGCCTTGCCAAGGGGAACATCCTGTGGAGAATTGGCTGACAGAGCCACCGGGGGATCATACACGGGGATTGGCCTGGAGTGTCACATGGGGGCGGGAGGGGATGGGGGGTGGGGGTGGGGTCTTCCTCAGGGATTGGCCGGGCAGAGAGAGGATGTGCTCTGGGATCAGACTTCTCTGTAGTCTTTGTTTCTGTAGAAACAGTGATGAGCGCTTCAACCTCTGATTGCACCCCGCGGTGAAGGGTAAATCCTGATTAGACAATCAGCCCTGTGAATGGGACACGCTCCAGCCCCGGCCGGGCTGCAGAGTGTGAAACCAGAGCAGCGCTTGCTGATGAATGGCGTGGAGGCAGCGCGTGTGCACGTGCACGTGCACGTGCATGCTCTTTGGAACGTGCACGCGCATGCTCTGTGGAACCTCCCGACACTGCCACTGTTATCGTTTCATCAGAGGTCAAAGGTTATCAAAATGGCCTCCTTTTGATGTTTTATGGACCCACTCAGCCTGTGAGAGACGCTCTCCTCACTCTCAGCTCATTAACAAATAAATCGCAGCAGTTCTGTCTTCACACTCACTCATGAATGTTTGATCACAATATGTAGGATAAAATGTGTGTTATTTCAGTAGTCAAGTGCAATTAATAAAATCCACCATGTCTTTGAATGGGCAGTCATACAGGCGAAACACCATCCTGCTAACTCGAATTGAAATGCATGGAACATTATGAACTGAAACAATGTAGGTGGAGTTAGTTAGCAAGGAGTTAGTTAGGTATACTGTCCTGACACTTCACCACTCAAAACTTGCCCCACATCTCCATTTTTTCCCTAACAGCTTCAAACTCACAGGAAATGAGAACAGGGGTAAGTGCTGTTGACGTGAAAAAGTTAACATACTACAGGTTCAATCCTCCATTTTTAATGTTAGGTGAGTGCTATAACATTGGTTATTTATTTCAGCAGAGCACTCATCACTTTCCTCAGTACCCCCCCCACCCCTCACTGCCCTCCCAGCCAACCCATGGGGCCTGCCAGAGCTGCTATTGGCTTTTATTGTTGGTGCAAATCTTTATCCGAACGGGTCTCATAACTGACATTTTCAATTACACAGAAAACAACTAATCGATATTTATGGATTTCCTGGCCAATACTTCTGCAGAGAGAGTTGTCTGGGGAAGGGGGGCGGGGTGTGGAGTCGAGGCCGGGGGAAGGGATAGGGCAGCCGAGCTGTGCCTGGGATTTTGTTAATGAGGGATGGGTGACTGCATAATTGAACGGGCTGAGTAGCATCGACCACTCGAGTTAAAAAAAAAAAAAAAAAAAAAATGTTTAAAGTGCTGGCGATCACTGGGAAAAATCTTCCCCATGCTTTTATGTTTCCCATGGCGGTAATTTATGCAGGCGAGTGGGGGCGGTTGACGGTGAGCAAGGGGGTTGGTTTGGGGGCGAAGGGGTGGGGGCATTCCCTGTGCCTCACAGATTTCGAACAAACACTGTGACAAGCAAATTACCCAAGTTAAACTTTTCGAACCCAGAGCCGTGCGTGGGAGCGATTTAGGCAGATCAAGCCATGTCTTAAGGCAGCTTAGGCATGTCTTAGCATCCAGGCCTCCCATCAAAATGCTCGTGTGCAATTCCTCAAAATGAATATTGTCAAGGGGGAAGAGTCTCTCTGCACATGAGCGGCTGGTAGTATTGACAGCGTTATGGCCTGTGCTCTGACCACCTTATCCTGGTAATACAAAGACATACCTGGCTGGCACAATCAAATCAGCCACTGTAATTATGCAAAACTTCCTTTGCTCTGACGTTCTGTTAGTAATAAGAGTGTGTGCATCAGAGATAGGGACAGGTGGGGATGAAGCCGTAGCTTTGAACACTATCCCCATTTTACCACTCTTATAATAATAATGATGCTAACAATAATATCCGTCTCTTTCATCTCAACCAGCAGGAAACAGATCTGACAGCTAGTCTGGAGGCAGACGCACCGTGCAGAGGTAATATTTGTGTTCAAGGATTGGATCTGGCAACCGGACGGAGATTTGGTTATCGGCAGTTGGGTGGACACGCACAACGGCCTGTCCAAATGTCTTCCAGGCAACCGCCCTCCTATGCCAACAATCTGCAGCTGAAGGGAGTTTTGGTTTTTGACCAGCACTGACGCCTCTGTCACCCTGCGTACGTACGTCACAGTCGTTGAGCTGCCTTTCCATTGGATGAGCTCTTACTCGCTGTCCTTGCGCTCTGAGCACACACCGTCACTGTTACACTGTCAGCGCGGACAAAAGCACCCAAACACAGGAAACAAACACATCGCGTTTGCTAACCACATCTCCGCTGAGACTCTTGGGGATCTGACAACGTGAGACAGACCTCTTGAGCTGGGGAGGCTGGGGGAGGGAGGGGGTTACAGAGGTGTCAGAGATGTGCCATGTTGTCCTAATGGTACTGACAGATGTGAAGATGAACGACTGGACAGTGAAGGGCTGGAACGTCAGTGTGCGTGCGTGCGTGCTCTTGTCGCTTTGACGCTTTAGCGAAAAACCTCGATCTGTTATTCCTCCCATCTCCCATCAACCAACTCTTACTGGAAGTGCAATGCATGTTAAAGAGTTAATTACCCAAGCAACTACAGTGTAACTTTTATGCAAGCACTCATTTGCGTAATTAAATTTGGGTTGTGGGTTAGGTGTAATGACACATTTGGGTTTGGGGTTAGTGTTATGGTCAGGGGTAGGGCCAGGATTATTGCCACATACTGTGTAATTACAGCAGGCGCAAGCTTGTTTTCAGCATATGTTAATTTGCAACAAGGTCTGGACACACAGCAGTCACATATTAGTTACACGGTAGTTACAATGTCATTACATAAGTAAAATTAGTAGGCATGGAGTGATGAAACTTCAATCCATTTTGAGCAGCAATAAAGTCCAGTAGGTCAATCCATTTTAAGCGGGGACAAAGTCCTGTCCAGTAGGGTTATATTTCCAGTGGAATTTTTGCCTTTTTTTAAACCTGTACATTCAAGTTACCGCTGCATCACCTGCCACGGGGTGGATTAGTCATGTAAAAATTCTTTGGAAAATCCCTGCGCTGGGGCTGTTAGTGTGCGCTGCCCCACTTCACCGTTCGCTGTGAGTTAATCTGAGATCAGGCCGAAGCTCGGGGGCCCTCTCTAAGCGACTAGGCGACCTGCAACCCACCTTTGCTCCTCTGTCAGCCAGTCAGAGCTTCCAGTCTCATAATCCTCCTATGTAATTACAGCTCCCCACAGACAGAGGACCATCTCCTAGCGATATGAGGAAGGTGGGGGGTGGGGGGTGGGGTGGGATCAGATTAGAAGGCCTAAGTCCCACTCTACTTCATCAAACGTCTCCTTATCTAACTAAGACAGCTAAACAGCACGGAGGCCCTGTTCCCTCTGCCTGCTTCCATATCTAACCGAGACAGCTAAAGAACGCTCAGATGCTGGCTCCCCTATGTCCCTCCCCAGACAGAGGGCTGTTTATTTTTCCAGCGCTGAGAGAAACAAACAAGATTCCCCCACTTCTGTACACAAACAGGCCAGAGAAATTGGCAGGGAGAATGTGCTTGGAGTGACAGGTTGAGTGGGTGGGGCTTGGGGGTATGGCCGGCAAACAGCAAAAGCAGCCAATGCCAAAGCATCACAACATACGCCTCTCACAGGGTTGAGAAAGGGTAACCGAGAACGGAACTGAAACGATGCAAAAAAGCACACAAAAAACCCCAAATCCTGCTAAATCGCTCCAATGGGATCGATCCAATTGCTCCAATAAATGAAGAACACACACACCAGATTGGAAAGAATAAAAATGCTTTTTTTCCATTCTTTCTTTTTTTTCCCTCTCTCCCATAGACTTTTTTTCTTCCTTCTTCTTCCTCTTCTTCTTCTCCTACCTTCTTTCGGGGAGACTTCGGGGAGATTGCTACCCCCAACCCCCGTCTGAAACACAAATCTTGAGTGAGAACAGAGGAGGGACTAAGTAAACAGAGGAAACAAATGCGTTCTGTGGAGGCCCTGCGTTCGCTGGCTCCCTCCGGCTGATCGGACTGGACCCACTGCTGGCGGGCCTGAATGCCTGGCCTTTGTTGCTACCTGAATAGGGGCTAAATACCCCTTGAAAAAAAAAAGAGAGCTCTTTGGCTTTCTGAATGCATGGTCCAAAGCCTCGGACCTTTCACATGCAAATGAGAGTGCTTTTTATTTCCTTTATGGTCCTGGTTAGATGCCGGTGTCACACTGAGGGTCGATGAATAAAAACGGGTGAATTCGGGCTTTATTTCGGCTTTATCACAGCTCATTTTCCACCTTTTCTTCTCTCCTCTTTGCCGTCATCTCCTTTGCCGTCATCTCTTCCAGCCGGGCCTCGTTCCTTCTGTTTCCTCCTTCAGAGGGTTTAAAAAAGCACAGATGGTCTCTCCTGACCTGCTATTTATCATCCCAGCAAAAGCTTAGTCAGAGTAATGCTCCACAACAATTCACCAAAGGATTTTGTTTGTTTCTGTTGATGAGGCCTGTTAATTTCCACAGCCGTCTCATTAGGCCTAAACCACCAATTAATTTCCTTTGTTCTCATTAAACGGCTGATTCCTAAACATGACTGAGCCGACAATGAGAGCTGTGTTGAGTGGAGGCATGCCCCCCTCATGCCGAGCACCTGACACGCATTCAAGCACCAGGCAGGTAGCTTTGACACAAAGGGAGCGCGGGGGAGGAGGGAGGGCAGAGGAGAGAGAGAGAGAGAGAAAGCGAGAGAGAGGGAGAGAGAGAGACGGGGAGGCAGAGAGCACAGGGGAGAGAGTAGCAGGGAAGAGGGAGGGGTGGGGGTGGGGGAATGCTTCAGATAACCCTGACAAAAAGGCCGCTATTAATTTCGAGACACCCCTCAAAGCTGGCATGGAAAGCAGCTCATTAACTGCTTGCAAACTTTGTGGGGCACAAACAGACAGGCGAGGTATTTGAGTGCCCTTGAAGACTGAAAGGCCCGGCAATACCGGCGGAGTGAGGGCAGTCAGTGGGAAGATAGGAGGGGGCACAGTGAAGGGGGTGCTCCTTCAGCACCGATAATAATCATAAAAATGCATGAATAAATCAAAATACAAATAAGAACCGATTGGGAAAAAAAAAAAAGAAAACGACCGGGAACTAAGGCAGCATTTTTTTATACCCCCTCCTGAAGTAGCGCTCACAAAAAAGCCATTTTGTGGCTGCACTCCATTATATGGGAGAGAGAGCTGTCATTATGAATAGGTTTGTATAGGAAGCTTATAATATCCAGAGATTGGTAGTTTGTTAGACAGGGCTATACAATTTGCTGTAGCCTTGAAGAATCCTTGACAGGCTCTTGATGATTTACTGGGGGAATTGTCAGAGCGTTGGCTTTTGTCTGCAGGAGACACAAGGGCAATTACCAAGCCTCCAGTAATGTTTCCTCCGCTTTAATCTCCTGCCTGAGAGCAGAAAGCACAATGTCTAAGGTTACAGGGTTCTTCTGGGTTCCATTAATACAGAATTGCTGTTTTTGTTCAGAGCGGGCGACAGAGACGGCCGCTGTCTGACAGCCAGCTTTCCCCTGGGCTTTTGTGAGAAAACATGATTATGTCATAATATATTTTTGAAAGAGATCCATTTGAAAGATTGTTTCCTCCCCCCCCCCCACCCTCCGTTTTTCATCTAACGTTGGTCTGCTTTTGTCAGACTCACCACGGGGCACCAGGGCAGGCAGATACAGCGATGAACTCCGCAGAACATGGAGGTACAGCTTCATGATGGGGCCACAGTATGTGCCACATTCGTCAATCTCCTCGTTCCATCCTTCACATACAAATGAAGTAGACAGACGGATTCGCAGGGAAAATGAAAAATCAAGTATTATTATTATTATTGTTGTTACTATTTTGGATTCTGGAAATAAGAAGACATGAACAATTGCCTCTTGTCCCTTTTTGAAAATGCAACAAGGACGATAAACAACCACAACAACAAGGGGACATGGCAAAAAAGACTGTCTTTGCTTTTTCTGTTTATTTCTCTTGGGCCTAATAAACAAACTGTACACACAAAGACCTTGTAACAGGTTTATTGTTTTTTTTTTTTAAAGAGGAGTTTTAAAAAGCCTAGCATCAGATAAGTTATATTAGCATGGCCTGCTAGCCCATAGTAGCAGAGGTTTCATGTCTATGATCTCCGGGTGCAATTTCCTCCGCATCTCAGTGCTGTACGAAGCAGAACTGAACTCCCTCACAGCCCCAGAGAAAAAAAATTTTGAGCCCCCCTCCTGCACTGGCCTTTCAAGACCTCCTCACACAGCGTCCCACGGCCCGCTTATCCTGAAGGCCCTGCCTGCTACCCGCATAGGACACCATCACCCTGCAAAAACAGCCTGGTTTTTAACGTGAGCAAGCTCCACCAGACGGACCGTCTCAGCCTGGAGATAAAATCCACTTTTGCTTCGAATGGAGTGAAAACGGGAATGGAGGGTAAAAGAGGGCTGTGAACAGGCTCGGCACCAGGAGAAAATAGAGAGGGGTGCAACTGCATTCCACGGGGGGGCACAAAAAGTCATTAATACTATGTAGACATCGGGATATAAGGAGACAACTGGGGGTGCACTGAGCATGGGGTGCACTAAACACCCTCATAGCGCTGGGCTTGGATGGGAGGTATGAACCCCTGACGTTCCTGTGCTCCAGAGAGGGGAGAACATGGTCTCTGTCATTGCCTTTCCTTCACAGT
Source organism: Megalops atlanticus (assembly GCA_019176425.1). Taxonomy (NCBI): domain Eukaryota; kingdom Metazoa; phylum Chordata; class Actinopteri; order Elopiformes; family Megalopidae; genus Megalops; species Megalops atlanticus. The sequence continues at coordinate 6,949,531 of CM032881.1, forward strand.
GTAGTCACTGCTGACACAAGTGAGGGGGCTAAATAGGGGGTTTGGGGGTGGTAAGGCGGGACCATCATTATCCAGAGCAGGAAGGGCCAGAGGAGCAGAGAGAGAGCAGAGGGGTTGCTGCAAACCCCCCTCCCTACCCCCCATGACTCACCACAGAGCTCCGCGCCCATGCCGCGTGGATAGAGCGATGACCAATTAACCTCTCTGATGTCACGGGCAGCGCCGCTGCAGGAATTCAATTAGAGCTCAGAGCAGGTAAGATTCGGTGGCCCTCGGTTTTGACAGAGCAAGAAAGCAAGCTGTCACAGAATATTAAGACCTTCCCGGGCACCTTCCTTGAGCCACAACAAGAACAAATATACGAGCTAAGAATCGAGCAAAGACAAACATGAGTATGTAGAAGATACTGAAGTAAGTATGCTTGCTAAGCATAAACACACAACCACACGGGGCCTGCACTTCCTGTTTTGCCCAAGATGGTCACATGATTTACAAGAGTTGATGCCACCGGTGTTGGCGGTCTCTGTTGCTGTACACCGTTGTGGTGTGAAGGGACCCGAAGGCTGCGGTGAAGCAAACCGCAACTCGCACCATGGAGATGAAGAGGGTCGTTCTGTGGCGCTGACAGCCAAGCGAAGCTGCTTCCAAAACAGGGCAAGGAAATTAAGGGATTCTAATCCAAAGGGGTCACAGGTGGGATGCTAATTATCAGGTACGGAGACGGTCCCAAATGCACATGCCACCTCTGTTCCAACTCCTCTCTCTTCACAACAAGTGCTTGTGCCCCATGGGTATGTGTGCGAGAGAGGTGAACATGATGAGTACAATTGACCCTGATAAACAAATTCAAACAAGAGCCTTCAGTGAAACTCTGCAAAGCGCCCGACAAGAACTACTTGTTGTCATCACAAGCGTTCAATAACACCTTTGTAAGCTCTGCGCTAACATCCATAGACACTCATGTCAGACAGCAGGCTGCCTATCGCAATGTGTGCTGTATCACCATCCACATTATAAGTGACATCGCCGTGTCACTCTGATCAGTCATGTTATCAAAATGTTATGGTAGTGTCAATGACTATATACATGGCAACATGGCTAACCTTATGGCAGCATGTCGACTGACACAAGTGTTAATGAATATCAGTGCTGAGCTCATGGAGAAGTTATGTAGTTGCCTTTTTTTTGCATTATATAAAAATGATTCAAGCACCCCCATGCTGTCTGATGTCAAGGGGAGATGTTCTCGCTTCAGTGCACTCCAATTTAAATGTGTCTGTGCATGCACCGGCTCTCATATCCCGAGTCTTAATTGCTTTGTGAAGAGAAGGAATCACATATCTACATTTCAGGGTGTTACTATGTGTTGACACTTCAGCCTAATTGTAGGAAGGCTGAATGGGAGATTTGAATGTGCTGTACACACATTAAACAGTGAGGCAGAAAGGCATGGTAAGAGATGGCAGATAAAATTCCTATCAACAGATGTCTTACCCGGAGTAAATTACAAAACAGAGACAGCTCATACACATACACAAACAAAGAACAGACAAATACAAGTATTCACTCTGAATAGTGTAGGCTGGGTTGCAAAATGCATTTCCCAGCTCAAGTTTGATTACAAAATCTGCCATAATTACGGTTTTGTGAAATTCGGATATGGAGAAGTATGCTACAAACAGTGAGATTGTTTAAGGCTGAGTATTTTTACTTACAGACCACAATTCATCACACCACCGGGGTTCAGTCAAGGGTGGCATAATGTTTAAAATTCCCTATCGCCTGAATCAGCACTCAGCATTTCTGAGGCCTTGTTCACACATGCCTCTTTTTGGTCCGACAGCCGTGCTGACAAACCGGGCCTGGTGCTGTCGTGCGTTTCCCCCGTGCATAAACATATTACATGAGCAGCTACGCTCCTCTGTGCGTACGAAGAACAGAGCTTTGCTCTCATTTCACAAGGCTGCAAGAGCTGCACTGACGTGAAGCGACAGTTGCACCAACTTGAAAGTTGCGAGAAGAACAAAAAAAAAAAAGACACATTGTCCGTGAAGTGTTTTCTTTTTTTTTTTTTTGGTCTCCTTAGCTGCGGGCGCACCCGCCCAAGATGAGAACTGCGCTGCTTTGTGATGTCACAGACCAAGTGGTATGTTGCTAAGCGTGTTGCTAATAAGCACGAATGTAAGCATGGAAGTGGTTGTATGCAATGTGCACTGTGGTGCACCGTGCAGAAACATCCAGCAGCCCCTCTGTGTTGTGCTTCCCGGTCACATACGCACAAGTTAATGCCCATTAGCATACTAAGCAGAGCTAATAACAGCCTTTGCTACCTGCTTGTAGCAAGAATGAAAATCACTGTTGTTGCTGCCTTTTGTAACCACAGTGTATAGCAACAACAGGGGCTCTCACAACTATATTTAGACAGGGCGAGCAAGGTCTCAAAGAGCACTGGTCTCTCTCTCTCTGTCTCTCTCTCTCTCTCTCTCTCTCTCTCTCTCTCTCTCTCTCTCTCCGTCACATGACCCTTGCCTGCTTAACGAATGTCACACACACATGACCACAAACACGCTGTGCAGGAGAGTGACCTTTTGCAGAGGCAATTAGCTGTGCATTGGTAAGCATCCTTTATGGAATGGATCCGTGTCAGAGGCTTCTTCTCACATCACTGTTGAGTCCCGCAGTCACTCCACTGATGCTCCTGGCACAAGGAGATACTTTATAAAACCAACTGCAACAAACACAAAAATAATCGTAATCATACCTTTAGCATTCTACTGTAAAGGAGAGGGGTGATTGACTCAACCCAACCAATACTGGGATTGGTCATCTTGGAGCAGGAAAGCAATTTCTCCCCTGGTCGAGAATCCCCAGTTAAAACGTCCTGGGGTTGCCAGATTTTGTTGCACTACTTTTTGTGGAGTGCATAGTAATGCAGGCATGCTCTCAGCCGCCTAAATGCAAGTTGATTCCAGAGCTGTCACAGGATGCCCCATTAAGTTTTGGACTTCCCCTCCCTTTTTCTCCCTTCTAATCAGAGCCTGTTTGATCAGCCATTTAAGCATTAGGCCTAATCCTCCCCTATTTGTTCCTGCTTACTGACTAACCATATTGTTTATTGGCCCTCCTGTGGTACATCCAGGCGTCATTCAGCTGACACGCACACCAAAACCAGAGCAGATTTACACAACAGCAGAAATTACTCACCGGAGCTCATTCCCCGTTTGGTGAGGCTCTGGGAACTTTCACCCATGAACATGTGCCCTATATAAGAAGTCAGGTTTCCCCTGGATGTGATGAACTGCAGGTTATAGGCAAAGACAGCTGAAACTCACCTCCATCAAACCTGTGCTTTTTTGGTTTGATTTTTGGATAATCACTTTTATTAGCTGTCACCTGCCCCATGGGGAAAAAAAAAAAAACAAGGCAAGAAAAAAGTGGAAGGTTTGTCACGGAAGGATCCAGGGAACCGGGGGGAGGCGTTTATCCCAGCGGGTCTCTAACCGCTGGTGCCACTCTTCCTCCAGTCTGCAGCGAGCAGAATGCCATTGAGGCTGGCGCAGTGCTGTCAGGGAGCACGCAGAGAGCTCAGCGTGCAGGCTCCAGCTCAGGCGTTTGGCCGGTGACATTGGAGACGCGTGGGTGGGGAGGAGCAGGGGGATTGGGGGGAGGCAGTTTTGTGCTTTGGATCCCCTCGCATTTTCGCCCGCTTGCGTTCACGTGAATGAGCCTGAATGTGCATTGCTCAAGTGTGCGGTTGGGTGTGAACGTATGTGTGAGCATCAGCGCTGGTGCATGCATGCAGGTTGAGCGTGTGCATATTGTACGCATTTTGCTAATTTGTGCAAATGCGGCTCTGTGTGTGTGTGTGTGTGTGTGTGTGTGTGTGTGTGGGGCCCCAGTCAAATCAGAATGTTATGCTTTTGCCAGTTTTTTTTTTTTTTTTGCATATGCAACTCCACGCGGCGCACAAAGCCATTACTGTTCGAGACAATTTCTGACATTATTTCACCATGGGAAAAATGAAACCAAATCTTATGTTAGCAGCGTTAGGTTCTTACTGTGTCTATTTTTCAAGAGGGGTGCAGATAAGAGAACTTCCCTGTGGTCTATTTGCCTATGATATTGATATATATATAAAATGTGGTCTGGTGGATTTGCCTGGAATTTTAAAAGAGACCCATTGGTTTTACCACCGTGACCTTCAAACACACAGGCTTTTCTGACACAAAGGACTTTTTTCTCACCATCCACCTGTCCTCCCTTTATCTACCTCTTTCTCACCTCCATGTCTCTGGGGTGGGGGGCTCAGCTGCTGTTTCGGCGCTCGGGGTTAGTCCCGGACACAAATGTGAGTCAGCACATTCAGTTCACATATCTGCAACTCACCGTCGGAGCAAAGCCACGGAGACATCGACCCATAAAGGCAAACAGTGCAAAAACAATCTCACCTCCCAAATAGACAGGTCTGTCCTATAGGGAGGTGACCTAGTGGATCACAGACAGGCTTATCCTAAAGAAAGGCAATAGAGTGGATGGCAGACAGGCTTATCTTTAAGCTAGGCAACATAATGGATCACAGAGAGGCCTATCCTAAAGCAAGACACTGTAGCGGACTACAGAAAGGCTCATCTTAATACAAGGCAACAGAATGGATCACAGACAGAACTGTCATAAAGCAAGATGGTGTAGTGGATTACAAATAGGCCTGTGTTAAAGCAAAGCAAAGGTAAAATGCATATATTGGAAAGAGACACTTTTAAAAGTGTTGATAGACTAAGTACTATCTCACCCTCCAAACACACACATTACATTATTGCCATATAGCAGATGTTGTTATCCAGAGCAACTTACAATTTCATCCATTTATACAGCTGGACATTTTACTGAAGCAATTCTGGGTTAAGCACCTTGCCCAAGGGTACAGCAACAGTGTTCCAGCAGGGAATTTAACCAACAACCTTTCAGTTATAAGCCCACACACACACACACACACACACACACACGCAACAAGCACACAGACCCCCACACACACACACACACACACACACACACACACACACATGCACATGCTCGTGCACACACACACATATACACACACATACGCACACACACAAACACACACACACGCACATACACACACACACACACACACACAAACACACGCACACAGAGCACCAAGTGGATGCTAACACCCTGCTGCTTCCATTCCACCATGTTCATGAGCCACTTGTTATCTGTTTAATTGATCATCACCACATCCAAGAAAGTAATCAAGGAGTAGAATGAGATGGGGGGGATGGGGGGATGGACGTGCTCTGATCGGTGTGTGTGCACTGAGGGGCAGTGCACTCATAATCCACACAGGGCTCCAGAGGCCTTCACAAGAGGCCAGGGAAGACAGACAGGGCGAGACAGAGGGGCGGGTGACACCTGGAATAAGGAGGAAGGAGGAAGGAAGAGGGGATGGGGTGGAGAGGTTGATGGAGGGGGGCAGAAATGGGCGGTGAAACAAGAACAGAAGAAAGGCAGAACGGAGAGGACGGAGATGCTCTATGTGGGCTGCCTTCGCAATTACACCTCTCCCTGTCACTAATTAGACCAACATCTGTTTTTATGATCCCTGACAAACACGATGCATGGAACTCAGAGGCAGGATTGAGAAACCATGGAGACAATCAAACACAACCACCAGCCCCTTATGGCTCAGTTATAATAAGTGGTCTGAACCTCAAAAAAGCTGTTTTACACTTACCAGTGGTGGACAATTGTGTTGTTTTTGTCATAGCAAACCAATATGTCTCAATGGGCAGGTATTAGGAAGTGAATGAAGTCGGAAAAGTAATTGGACATGAAGTATACATGCTCACCCCCATACACAGAAGATTAAGCCAAATGTGTTAGTAGTGCGCCATTACACAGTCATTCAGAATACCCAGACTGTCTATCAGGAAGGAAGAACAGAAAACAAAGTCTAGCAAGACCATGATCACTGACTGGGGACGTTAATTAGCACTGAGAGCTTCTCAAACGCTTCTCAGTTTGATTGAAGTGGTAAAAGAGAACTTGGTAATTATGTTAAATTAGGGGTACTCCAGATCTGATCTTATCCCTCTGAGCTCATAATGACCTATTTGTCCCAATTATTTGCTTAACGGAACGCATGAAACATTTTTTTTCCGTTAACCAATGGCTTACATGTGGGAACAAGTGTGTATGGCTCTCTCTCAAGGGCAAATCTGTAGGGATTGGCTTGGAAAACTCCTTTTTCTTTTTCTTTTTTTTTAAAACAATGACACAGGAATACCAAATAAGAGCTCAGAACATGAAAAATGATTTGGATCCTTTACAAAATTTAATTTTCAAGATCCTGTCATAACTACTGCAACACATGAGAGGCATGTGGGAGAGAGGTATAGTGAAAAACATGCAGGACATTGCTCCTGAAGGACCAGAGGCTGGAATGTCACTAAAGATTCAACCCCATTGAATCCCCTGTCTCCCTGTAGCACAATTCATTTTTCCAGTCAGACAGACTTCCTGGCCCATTTTCAAATCACAGCAGGTCCGATACGCCCAAATAAGCTATTAATTTGATTTATTGAACAAATTCTGAGCCGTTTCCAAGGTCTTCAACAACTGATCCATTTATAAAGATCCATGCAGAATCCATAGCAAACTGCTGTTATGCATCACAGAGGTTAAAAAAAGAGAGGGGTTGAATATCCCAGCAGTTTCACCTTGACTAATATTTCAGTGATACAGCACATTAAATCATGCATAATAAATGTTTCTAGGAAACATCTCCATTCAACTTTTCCACTCCATTTGAAAGGGCAACAGTGTGATATTCATGCTGAGAAAGTCATAGCAGTTTACTGCACAGGTCAGGCATGTCTTTAGGCTTGTTTTTTTTTGAGGTGGTGATCAATCCACACTGACGTAATTCAGATGGATGGGTTTATTATATTAACTGAGCAAGGTTACAGGGCCCATCCACATGCTATACAGATCAGTGAATGTGAGCAGCAATGATGTGATAAAAAAAAAAAAAAACACACACACACAACGCAAGCACATGACCAGGTCTCTGCCGCCAGGGCCTGCCCCCCCCCCCAGCGTTCAGTAAATCGGGCCTGAGGCGGAACAGAAAAACACATAAAGGTCACACTTTAGGGTGTCCTGTTACACACTCCTGCCACACAGATTCATTGATCTGTGTGCAGAAACGGTTGACCGAAGTGGGCAGCGTGTGAGATAAGCCAATCCGGTGATTTCAAGGTCTGTAAATCCTTGTGCAGCACGATGCTGAAAACAGTGCAGGGGTGCATGTGTGCTACACGTTTGTGTGTGTCTGGCCATTTATGCTTTCCCGTTTTCCTTAATGAAAAGCAAATGCATGCTTCAGTCTGTAATGGGAACATTATCATAATAATTGTTAGTCTATTAAAGTTGTTTCTAATTTGGAGCTGCCTATAAATTTTTTACTATTATTTATATCAGTGTTACATCCAGTTTTTACCCTCACAACATACATCGTGTACTTAGAAGGCTATATGACCAAGTTTACTTGCAGAACAATCAGTACCAGATATTGTTTATAACACTGATTTAACGCAATATTTGGTGTGAAAGCTGGCTTCTGCAATAGTGGCCATTGTTGGGTGGTTCAACGTATTGTGAATGCTAACATCAAAAGTGCTCCTTTCGTACAGTACATGATTACAGTTTAAGGGCCTTTCATTCTCAGAACCCTTTGTGTGGCCTATTATTCTATCTGAGAAAACCTTTCCTTAACACTGTGCATTTCAATTTGAAGAGGTTGCAGTGAAACCATGTGCAAATGACTCAAAAGTGTAGTTTTGATCCTGCTGAGAAACCTCTAGAAACTGCACGTATGAGTTGAGCGCGGTTTACCCAAAGGCACCTGGCGGATTTCAGCATTAGTCAACCAATTGGGCCACGGTTTCTGATGCAGTCCGCGGGGGCGTCGGAGGTTCTTTTTTTTTCGTGTGAGTGCGCGCTCTTTTCGGTCCCTCGCAAAACTCCTTTTGAGAGACGCGGCGCCGACGGCGCCCACAGACCTGCTGACGCTCTCCTCGGCCCGCGCGTGAGACGGGGAGCACAGCCACAGGGCCGCCTCGAGAAGGGCTCACAGGAAATGAGTCATCGCCTGGTGGTTCTGAGATGTGTCAGTAGCTTGACTGTTATGATGCTCTCACCAATACAGGACACTGAAGGGGATTTTTTTTTATACCCCCCCCTCCACACAGCGAAACGATAAAAGCGTGCATTTTCAAAAAAAAAAAAAAATCACAGGATGTTTGATTTTTAAAGGTTTGTTTTTTTTTTATATTCTTGTTACTTTTCCACCCCCAACTGTGCATAAACCTGTGGATGGATGGAAATATATTATAAATGTGTCAGATTAATGCGTTTGGAAACAAAGACCTTGCATTTGTCTTGATCTTGATAAAAGCATCTATTTCAAAGTGATTTGAGGCAATAAAAGCCTCGGTTTCAAAGCAAAATCATTATGTTTGATAGTTAAAGCAATGTTCTTGTTTTTTTTTTCGTAATCAGTCTTGCTACTTTTAAACCCCCGACTGTGAATAAATCTGAATGCATGGACAGAAATATACTATTAATGTTCTAGATGAATGCATTTTGTAAGAAAACCTTTGTATTTGTCTTGATCTCAACATCAAAGTGAGGACTGATGCTTCCCCAGAGAAACAGGATCGCCTATTCTCATCTAATTACATCAGTTTTCTTGGAGAATTTCGGCTTTCTATGCATTCCGAGCGGCTGCTCAAATCCTGCCTGACTAGCCTGGCCCAGGGATAAACCGCCTATAACTGTCTATGACCTCTCCGAGTAAATCCCCTCCACTGTGAGGCAGTGACATATCAAGAGAGCAGGGAAGGGTCACATGCATCTGTGCTCACAGACGAGGAGACAAGATTATTTACGAGCCATATTGCACGCCGGTACATGCAGTCTGCTGTATAGGGGACACGGGCAGAGAAGGGCCAGATTGCTTTGGAATGCTGATTTACCAGCGTCACTGATGCAGAAAAGAAGATTGATCTGACCTGATAAAACCTTTCCATGACCCCGGTCAGGCAGCCCACTGCATAAGCGGCAGCTTAATTGATCCAAACTCTACATCCTGCTGACGGAGGGGAATCCATATGCTTTTTTTTTTTTTTTTTACATATCTATAATTCAGTCTGTGACAAGGATCATGTGTGTGTGAGAGTGTGTGAAATGGGGAGTGGGGGGGCACCAAGCCTGCGAGTGGAGGCCTTGGACTGCACACATCAGCGGTCTGAACTCATCATCAATCCCGATTCGATTGCCGCTTTTGGCCTTCTCGAGCCGCGGCGAGAAGTCAGGCGATGATTTGGAGCCCGGTGTTTATCTGCTGTCAGGGGCTTGCCGGGTAAAGGGGCTAAATGTTATCAGGGCCAGGGGTCCGCCGGGATTATAGCCGATTGAGGGAGACAAACACACAGAACCTGTCGCCTGCTTATCTGCTGAAGGAGAGAGGAGTGAGAGCAGAACTCAGCTGGAGGGCTGTTCTGCTGGAATGTGCTGAGGGTGTCTGCCGCCCCACCCCTGGCCCCTGGAACCCTGGAAGCCTGGACACCTGGTCCTCTTGCCCCCTCGACTCATTACATTACATTATTTGCATTTAGCAGATGCTCTTATCCAGAGCAACTTACAGTGTTACAGTGTTACAATGTTATGCATTTATACAGCTGGATATTTACTGAGGAAATTGTGGGTTAAGTACCTTGCCTGTGTACAGCAGCAGTGCCCCAGCGGGGAATCAAACTGGCAACCTCTCAGTTACGAGTCCGGCTCCTTAACCACGATGCTACACTGACACCCCCAGGTCCCCACCCCTGATCCCAGGCCCAAGGCCCAGGGTGTCTAACAGCAAAGACATTATACTGTCTAACCTGGCTAAGTATGACAAAGCATTGGAGGTGGGATGGGAGTCCACATCTGTCTTCTTAAAACCAACAGCTGGAAGTTCTGAAGCCATTGCTTGCTTTTCTTGTGCAGAGCAGGCCTGAGGCCTCGTCCCTGCCAGGGAAATGGCAGTGTAGCATAGGGTTAAGGAGAAACTGAAAGGTTATTGGATCAATTCCTCGCTGGGGCACTGCTGCTGTACCCTTGGGCAAGGTACTTAACCCACAATTGCTTCAATAAATACCCAGCTGTATAGATGGATAACATGTAAAAGAAACTCTGGATAAGAGCATCCGCTTAAATGACAATAATGTAATGTAATGTAATGAAACGCCTTGATCTGATGTGGAACAGGAAGTGCCCAACACGCATTCTCTCTAGGCAAGCCCCAGGACAAACACAGGAAGCAGCGGCGGGTGGAGATGGCCCACTCTCTCAAATCCTTGGCACCTGACCCCCGGCAGCACACAGGGGTGAGGATTCAATCCCTCCTCTTTTGTCTCCGCTGCGTTTCTCAGCCGGCGGGACCACAGGAACGGAACAGAGCCTGGATTCCTGAGCGCAGCTGTCAGGAGAACACAAAAAAAAAAAGCCCGGAGAGGACCACTTCAGCACCCCCCAACCCCCCATCCACACACCCTCCAACACCCTCCACCCCCCGCCGACAGCCCCCTCCAAATTGGGCGCCTGAGTGAAGTGGGCACTTGCGTCTGTAGCTGATGAAAGGCCTCTTCACCGGGGCAGGTCAGCGGATGGTATCAAAACCCACTCACATAATGCTCTCTCGCTGCGCCCGGCGTGGAGCACTCAGGAGCAGCGGCCTTTTATCTCCAGGTATTCTTTGGGCTGCTGGGGCCGCGCTCCTCCTTTCCTGTGCTAATGCGGCCAGGAACCGCACACTTCAGCCTCACTCAAAAAAAAAAAAAAAAAAAAAAAAAGTGTGTGTGTGTGCTAGGGTGGGAGGCAGAGCGACGGCCCGCGACAAAATTGCCGTGGAGACCGGAGCGAGGCTGCCATCTCCACGCTGAAAGCATCCTGCTCCACCAATTATCTCCAGCACCAATTCTTGTGAAGAGCCAGCAGGACAGGGAGTCTAACAGCTCGGAGGGAGAACAAGGCCCCCGCGTTTCAGCGTTTCAGCCCTGAAAATGGAGAGGGCAGAGCCGGGCCTTCATCTCCTGCAGCACGAGAGCACTCAACGGTCATTAGACTGGCCTGAGAACAGCAGAGCAGGATCTTGCATCATACTTCTTTAAATTAGCCGATACAATGCAACCATTTCTTTCCTCAATGGACTACCACTACGTTTTGCTTTTTTTTTTTCTCTCTTTTTGAAGCCAAGAGAACTCAGGTGGGTTTTCTTTGCAACTTTTCATTAATAAACCCGGACATAAAATGCACTTGCCTCAGTAATAGAGACGCAAGCAGAGTCCAATTCTCGTTTGTGGCTGATGACCAGCCTCTAATGGAGTGGACCTGCAGGGTCCAAGACTACCAAATCAGCACAGCTCCAGGAACACTGCGCTGGGTTGCCCGCTAAACGCATATGGAACAAACATTCCAGCAACCATAATTTAAATTATTTGTACATTTAACAAAATTACAGTACAGTATAGCTCAACCAGAACAAGTAAGTAGCTAAATGGTTTGTTCCAAGATGGCCTGACTGGCAGTGCAGGTGGAGACAGGTGGAAAGGCTATCGCCACAAGACGAACCTTGTCATAAAGCCCCATCCCAGCAACACAGTATTGCTTGCCTGCTAACCTAATGACACTGTAAGACCACCCACCCCCCATCCCCCAACCCACCCTAGACAGGAAAGAGTGGGCCAAGCCTTTCCCTGAGATTGCCTCTATTGCACTGGTCCCCAGTGAATCCCGTAAGCTCCACGAGGCCTGAAAATCAGATCTAAAAGCACTTACTGCCATTTACCACTGCACTTAATCTCAAACAGGACCGTTTAGAGTGCTGCTCCTGGCCCAGCCTTCCCAGCATGCTCTATAACACCCAGGGTACCAGAGGCCACCCCCCAACCACCACCCCCAACCACCCCCACCATCACCCCCCGACACAGCCAGACACCAAGCTCCCTTGCCATCCCTGATCGAGTCACTCCCCGGCACCCCTGCAAATGTGAAAATGAATGCGAAGGCCTCCCATCGCCTGTCGCGTCACTGAGAGAGAGAGCGAGAGAGAGCGAGAGAGAGAGAGAGAGAGAGACAGAGGGAGAGAGAGAGAGACACAGACAAAGAGTGCAAAAGTGACACGACCTCTGAGTGGTGAGAAAAATCGCTGGCACGCTGAACGAGGTGCCCCCTTCGGCAGCCACGCCACCGACAGCAGCCCAGCAGAACCTCTGCTCTAACGGCACCGCTACCCTTGCGTCAAGCGCCACGTCCCTGACCCCTTCCCCCCCAACCCCCATCCCCCATCCCCCACATGGCCTCACCAACACGCTTACAGGAGCGTGAGGCGGGTGTGAACATGCACACGACACACCAGCCAACACCAAAACACACTTTACGAAAAGGCGCACCGGCTCCGATTTAAGACGGGAGGCCACGACGGGTAAGCAATGACCGGCGGAGCCTCACCTGTTAGAATTTCTGTTACGGACACAACGAACAACTGCCCCACAGACCCTGCTCCGCAGTGCTGAGGAGCTCCCGGTCCTGGTGGACAGCAGTATGACATTCTGCTCTGGAGAAACCGAGCTGCGGTGTGGAGCCGACTGTCCCCGTGTCAGAGGAGGAGAGGCTGCACAACTATGGCTGCAGATTTGGGCGCGTCGGTCACGAGGCCGGTCAGAGAGAGGGGCACCGCAACCGGCACTGGGACGCAGGGAATCCAGCTGGCTGTCATTTCAACTGCCTGGGCACAACTCGAAAGGAACCCGCTCTCCCGTATCTGCCTGTAACTCAATAAGCTCTTCACCCTTTCAGCAAGTGCACTCTGGGTTGATAGGTGACCCCTGACCCCTCTTCTGTGGCTCTAAGAGCAGTCCTGTCAACAGAGGAATCAGCCTAAGACTCCTCATACACGAACATTGCTCACGGTTTGCTTTGTTATCAACTTTTGAAGTTGCAAATCCCTAAAAAAGTGCTTCAGAAACTATGCACTACACAGATTAGCAGTTTCGTTGAACAGATACACTTTAAGTTCACATTAACCACACTGGGAATGGTCTATACAATATGATACTAAAAGAGCACTTAATATAAGTCATATCCGTGCATTGTGTAAAGCAGACAGTACCAGGTGCAGACCATATTTTGTTATTCTACCCCAAGTCAAATTAAATAATGGAACATTTTTCTTTTTCTTTTTTTTTTTTTTACAAAAACAGTTTATTGAATTATTAACAACTGTACATTATCTTCAGTGATGACACAGTTTGCTACATACTTTGGTGTGAGTTTAAGAGAGTGAGTCTCTTTCACCCTTGCTCTCTGACTGAGGGGGGCAGGAGGGGTTTTCTGTGAAGCCCTGGCTGATCCCAGGCCTGTAGCGCCTGGCTGCTCAAACCGCCCCGTTCACACGGCCACGGTGGGCAGCGGGACTGGGAGCCAGGCCGAGAACCAGGGTCCCAGATGTCCTTTACGTTACAGGTGTCCTTTACGTGTCTCTCCCCTGCACACAAACCCCAGGCGCCCAGGCACCGACAGTCAACCCTGTCAACTGCCGGCCATGGCGGCACTGGGTACGAACACATCATTGACTGGCTATCTGGCCGCACCCTGGAGAGGACGCTGATCTGGCAATGAGAACGGGGGAGGAGTCCGATCTGTCCGCAGAAAATGAAAAACGGTTGAAGAGTCTCTCGCTGCGCCGACCATTCGACAGTGGTCATGAAAAGGCGGTGTCCGTTGAGCCCATAGCAGGGTGCTCAGGGGGACCGATCTGAGACATCACACTTCTTCCATTCGAGTCAAATTCCACATTAGGTCAATGAGTGTGTGGCCAAGGTTTCTAAACTCCACAAGGACAACGGCGGAAACCCAATATGATACACTTAAAAAAAAAGAGGGCTTCTCTCCTAATCAGAGCAGGACAGTTACCAGGCTGGGGGGGTACATATATGCAGTACACGTATTTTACCCAATGTACACAATGTTATTTCAACCCCAATTCTGTCTCTGAGCTGTCCCCATGGTGTCTTGCCAGGCTGTTCCAGAGCTGGGTCACATGACCACCCTGGGACAGGCAGGCTCCGCCCCACAGGGCTCTCCACCAATCACTCACATCCAAAGCACATCCAGCAAGAAAAGGTCCAAAAAACTCCACAAACCGGGCTCAAAAATATTTTCCGGGGGGGACAAAATAAAAACTTGATTTCTGCAAAGTTTAGCTTGGAAAGTATACTTACAAAAAAACAAAAACAAAAAACAAAGGAAACATCCATTTTAAAAAAAAAAAAAGCCCTAATCTACTTTCCATCCCCAGAGAATTACGAGGCATCGAGGAGAGGACAAGAAGAAACAATCACAAGTGTACCAGGACACGGAAAAAATAGATATATTTATAAAACGTCTTTATTACTCCAGTATTTACACTTTTCACAAGACTTCCAGCGAGTGAGCACAGCTTAAAAATGAAGCGCTGCTTCATCCTCAACTACGGAACGTTCTGGTAAAAAAAAAAAAAAATGGAGGAAAAAAGAAGGAGAGACAATATTTACTTCTCTAGTGCCGTAAAGAACTGCGCTCGGTGAGGAAGTGTCCGCTATATGAGTGGGGGGGGGCCCACAACGCTGACCCCGCCCCAGCTGCAGTCCGAGTAGAATCGAGGGAGTCTTTGAGGGGGGAGGGGTCAAAGGTGGAGGTGGAGGAAGAGGAGGAGGAGTCAGCATCCTCCTTCCCTTGGCCTGCAGTGCTTCAGTCCTCCAGATTCTAATCTAGTAGATCACTTCATACACCGTGGCCTTCTTGTCACCAGAGCCTGTGACGATGTACTTGTCGTCCGCCGAGATGTCGCAGCTAAGGACGGACGAGGACTCCTTCGACTGTGGGGATGGAGAGAGAGAAACGAGACACAAGAACGGCTTGAGTGGTGTGGTGGATCGTGCGTGGACAAAGCCGTGCTTTTTGGATTTTGATCGATTGGCCGCCTCCAAACCGCCTGCATGCATAAACGGATGACTGGAGATGTATGTGGGCTTGGGGGGAGGTCTGGGCAGAGGATGGAGAGACAGGGGTGATCCGACTGGCTGGAGGGTTCAAGTTTCTGTAATGTCAGCTGTCTCCGCCAAAACACTTTGCCTCGCAGCTCATGTAGACAGTTATTTATTCAAGAGCTGGTGCGTCACAAGTATAAACAGTCATCCAGCTGGTACAGCTAAGGGGGGGCTGTTAAGCACCTCCCACCCCAGGGCTGTTTATTTGCACAGCGCCAACGGAGGATAAGCTACGCCGTGTCCAAGCAGTTGTCTTTGCGCCCTTACGCAGCCAATCGTTTCCGCAATGCCGCAAATTTAGACGCATCGATTCACATACCTGGAAAATGCTGGCACCGTAGGGAGTCCTCCAGGCATTAAGCAGATTGTCCTTCCCGGTGCTCACAAACCATTTACCTTTATAAAAGGAAACAGGGTACCAGTCAGCGCCATAAAGTCAAGGCTGCCCTGAATAGCACAGCCATCTGCTACACTTACAGTACTGCTCTCGTTATATATAATAAAAGGACAAGGTGGCAGTAAAACGACTCTCACATATGTAATGGGGCAGCATTATGATGTGGCAGCAAGGAGCAGGACTCTAAACCAAAGGTTGCCAATCTGACTTTCAGGTGGGGCACTGCTACTGTACCCATTGGGCATGGTTCTCAACCTAAATATCTGGCTGTATAAATGAATATATTTGTACTATGGAAGTAGCTCTGAATAAGAATGCCTGCTCGGTAAATGTAATATTACATCACTGTAATGAAGCAGGGTGGCTTACACAGTGCGTCTAATAAAGTGGCATGAAACGGTGCATAAACATAGGGCTGAGATTGCAAGTATGTGCCTAGATTAATGTGTTTGTGCGTAACATACACGACACAGGGACTATACCATTTCCAAAACACCCTGAAGTAGACCTCCACATACATAATTACACATTAAACACTACAATTAAACACAAGGGGAATGAAAGATCACGCATGTGGTCTTTATATAGTGCTACACATTTCTGCTACATGGACGCGTTCCGGCAACTCACATTACACAAAATCTGCTTAAAATGAATACGAGAACCCGACCAACTCCTCAACAGAGGAAGCGAGTTTCTCTCTGTATGCCCTGACGTGCCAGACGTGTCTCTTACCGCAGTAGGCGAATTTGAGTGACAGGACACAGCTCTCGTGCAGGTGCAGCTGGTACTTGTCCGGCTTGGTGTGGTGAAGGACCTCCACATTGCTGCTCTCCATGCCCACGGCCAGCCACTCGCCCGTGGGGCAGTACCCCAGAGAGAAGATCTGCAAAAGGGGAGGCATTCACATTTACATTTATTCATTTGGCAGATGCTTTTATCCAAAGCGACTTACAAGTAAGGCAGAGTACAACACAAGCAAATAGCCATATAAGGAGTCAACAATATTAGAAGAGCTGCATGACCAGGTTTCACTGGTTGGCCAGACTAGGTACAAGCTAGCTGGGATACATTGCATTGATCCTCCTGACACACAGGAACTCCAAGGACAAACGTGCGGACACATATCCCATGTACTACTGAATTGAGTGCTACTAGCTGCTGATGTGGTGCAACTACACCGCTATCTGTGGAAGCACGTTCACCCCGCACTGGGCCCCGCTCACAGAACAAACTTCCTGTAGTTTTACTCATGGGAGACGGGTCATCCTGTACTTTTTAATGCTGGTGATCACACTTCCTGTAGTTTGAACACTGGGAAGTTACATTTCCTGAAGTTTCAACAGCCACGATTTGGAGATTAGGTAGAGCGTAGCTGAAGCGGGCTTGGCTAGCAAGCAGCGGCGAGATTCAAAGAGTCAGGACAGGGCGCGGGTTTTGGGTATACAATGGGGGGGGGTGGTGATGGAAGAGTTTGGGTTACCTGGGAGGTGAAGTCATGCTGCTGCAGCTGCCGTCCCTCCCTCAGGTCCCAGGAACGCACGGTGTTGTCCAGTCCCCCAGTCCACAGCTTGGTGCCGTCGTGAGAAATATCGATGCAGCTGGCGCCGTCCGTGTGGCCCTGGAATTGCCTTCAGTGACACAAACAAGTGCTGTCACAAGCAAGTCCCCCACAATCCTCCTCCATTCCCTCATTATCATAACTCCGCCCCTTTTCCTTTAGGCCACACCCGTTTCCCCACCTACCTGACGAGGGTCTGGTTGTGCAGGTCCCACACAGCGATGTTGCCGTCGCTGCAGCAGGAGAAGCAGACCTTGGCGTCGGGGCTGATGGCGAGGGCGTAGCAGGCGGGGCGGAGGAGGTCAGCTCCGCCTTGATGCGGGGCGTCTGCATGGCCAGGTCCCAGATGGTCAGGTGCTGGCCTCCCCTCCCACGATCAGGGTGCGGCCGTCCGGCAGCAGCTTGCAGGAGCGGATGTAGTTATCCCTGTTCTGTTAGGCGGAGAGGACACTGGGTGAGGGGCAACAGACTGGAGAGGGGAACAGGTAGCAGTTTCATTACACGGTAGCAGTGTAGCATAGTGGTAAGGAGCAGGGCTCGTAACCAAAAGGTTGCTGGTTTGATTCCTCCCTGGGCCACTGCTGCTGTGTCCTCGGACAAGGAGCTTAACCCAGAATTGCCTCAGTAAATATCCAGCTGTATGAATGAATAACATTGTAAAATCCTGTTGTTGATGTACGTCGCTCTGGATAAGAGCGTCCGCTAAATGCCAATACTGTAATGTAATGTAACCCGGCAGCAGGGAAACCCATTTGATTCCTGCTCAACAGGAGGACCCTGCCCTGCATTGTTCCTCACTTGGGTTGTGTCATCTAACGAGATCAACAGCAGAGGAGCGCAAATGACCAAGAGCCACGTAATCTCAAAACGAAACCTTAACCAAACCTCAAAACTCTATAAACTTCCTCCTCTTTGGCTTAAAAGGGGACTGGGAGCACGACAAAAAAAAAAAACACATTTTAAACACCTACTTATGCTAAACACACAGTGAGGCAGGGACTTGGTTGAGTTTTCTGAAGGTGCCTTTTTGGCACAATTACGATAACAGGTTGTTTACTTCGCACTTAAAGAGCTGGGTATGACGCAGGGCAGAGTAAGTGCATGTTGCAGCCCGTGGGGCACTGGGCCCTTACCAGGCAGTCCAGCTGAGACACGGGGCTCTTGCTGCCAGGCTGGCTGATGTCCCAGATCTTGACGCAGCCCTTGCCGCCGGTGTAGACATGGCGGGTGGGGTTGCTGATGGTGACGGCGCACACCACCTCGCCGTGGCTCAGCGTGTTGATCTGGCGGGCGTGGCGCGGGATCCCCGGGCCAATCAGGGCGTCCGGGGGGAAGGGCACCGGCTGCATCTGGCCGTCAGCGCTGACGTGAAAGGAGTACGCCCTGCGTGGTGGATAAGGTGGGGGGGTCATAACTCAGCAAACATGGCAACCCTCCTCGCCTTTTCAGAATACTCCCCACTTTCGATCAGGAGAAATGGCTAATGGCAGTAGATTTTCCTTCCCTTGTCTAGTCAGGTTAGCACAAGTTAATCTGTGGTAGTGGCTTGAACGGTGCTGTGCTCACACTCACTGGTCTGGGAGTGTCTGGCACTGTTCAACTTGAATGGATACACTTCTGTTCTTTTGTGCTGGAAGTCGCTCTGGATAAGAGGGTCTGCTAAATGAATGTAATGTAATGTAATGCTTACAGTTTTCAGCCCCATTCTGTAAGTGTAACCTTCTAGCCAAAGGCTTTAACAAAGACCCCTTTACATTCTCCTCCTCGGCTTTACCATCTACAATAATTTACCCCCAACTACCCCGTACAATCCTTTGAAATAACCATAGCGGTCCATCAAACTTAATTAGTCCAATTAAGATACAGTAATGGAATACAAGACTGTGAGGTGACAGGACTGAGCTGTGCTGTTACAGATTGACTTAAACCATCTATAATGCACAGCTAAAGCAGACAGCTCAACCCAGTCTGTGATCTGGGCTCCTGGTTTGTGATGTAACGATGTCTAGCACCAACAGATCCAGAGTATCGGGGGGCTGGACTTACGGTTTTCCGCCTGAGATGGACGTGAGGCTGGCTGGGAGGCCTGGAGCTCTCATGTGGGGGTGAGGATCAAACCCTGCCTGTAACAGAGGACAAAATATGAGCTGCAGCACCACACCACAACTACATCATAAGTCTACAGTTAACTCCTGATAATAACTCATGCACTTTTGCCCTTAACCAGTGTATGCAAGTAAGAGGAGTAAGCAAAGACAGTGGGATAGAATGGGACCAGCTGCATACTATGCAATAATACAGAGTATGCAATTATCTGATATGCAATTATAGGGAGTCAACAGGACTATTGCACAGCTGTGACAAGCGTCAATTACAAGTGAAATTAGAAGCTGGTGGATTACAAATGATACTACCTGTAATCACATCTCCTCTGGCACACACATATCCTTAGGGAGCAGTTTAACTTAGAGGTTTATTCAAATGAAAAAGCTTTGTTAAGACAGGGACATGAGGCATTTCTCTAGCTTTCCACTCAAGATGGATTCCTACTCTCCACTCTTTTCTCCAGTAATGCCATCATTTTCTCTGATTTTCTAAGGTTCAGAGTTGACTTTTAAACCTGAAATGGGTGGAACTGCACAGCAAGGAGTGTAACAAATTAGAAGGCAACACTGGCAGGCTGTATTGAAATAAGGGATTTAATGCAAAATAGGTTCTGAGTCAGAGGCAAAAAAAAAAAAAAAAACAATCGACTCACAGGGAGATATAGACAAGGCAATAATGAGAGCAAAAAAAGAGGAGAGGAGAGGAGAAGGGAAAGGAAATGGAGATCAGAAGAGTGGGAATGAGGCTGAGAGGGAGAGAGGGGACTGCTCACCATTGGGGCTCTCCCGTACGCTGCGGCAGCTGCAGCGCTCATCTGGGGGGAGATGTGCAGGCCGGCGTACACGCCCGGGCTGGTCAGGGAGCCGTTCATCTCGTGGTGGCCCATCATGGCGAACGGGGCGGCGTAGGAGCCCGCGATCGACAGGGGGTTCCGCAGAGCCGGAGCTGCAGGGGGGCGGAGGGGCGGGGAGCAAACAGAGTCACCGTGCGGTCTGAAAGAACAGGCTTTTTAAAGCAGAGGAGAGGTCTGCCACAGCCAAGGACGTGTGTGTTGGGGTGAGCATGTGTGTGCGTACATACGTGTGTGTGTGTATTCGCACGTGCACGCATTGGAGCAAGTGTGTGTGTGTGTGTGTGTGTATGCTCGTGCATGTGGGTACCTAGTGCCTCCATGCCCGGAGGTTTGCCCAGGATTGGCCGCAGCCCTGGGGTGGTGCTGGTGCCGGGGGTGGGGGCGTCGTTGCGTGGCGTGGGCGTGTTGGACTTCAGGCCTGGTGTGGTGGACTTGTCGTTCTGTATGTGAGACAGAAGAGAGTCAGGAAAAAAAAAAACAGCAAGGCCTAAATCCAGAGTGACAATCTGAGTGCAAGCTCAACGTAATCCAATCTAATTCTGACAGCTCATTATTGCTGTGGAGCTATAAACCTCTATTTATACCAAAACCCATCACAGCTACAAGGAAGATGGTGGCCTTTTTTTTTATCCCCCCATTTCACTTTAATCTTTCCCCAAGCCAAAAGCCCGGACTAGTAAAGCACACTGATATATTAGCCGTGAGGATGTGACTGATCCTGCTATAGGGGCGAACAGCAATATCCCTGACATACACTCATTTATTTACAGCTGGGGCCGGGAAGCGAATTGACATTTATTCCTAAGCCATAAAAAAGATTGAAGGAGCGGGTCAGTGGGTGCTCTTAATGCGCACATCCCCCTCGGCACTCAGCGCTAAGCTCCCCCCCCACTCCCACCCTCCACAAATCCACCCACCCCCTCCACAAATCCACCCTCATCTATTGGCTCCCCACCCCCACTGCGGCGCGTACATGGACGTGCTCCTTGGTTTTGGAGGAGGGGGTGCTGCCGGAGGAGGCCACGGAGGCGGGGCTGTTGGGGGCGTCTTTCTTGACTGGGCGGGACTTGTCCAGGCCGTTCTCGGGCGGGGAGTGGGCGGGGCTTACTCGCGGGGTGGCGGGATCCTGCGTGGAAAATAATAGGAAATGAGCTTGCGCGTGCACAGCACACGCACGCACGCACGCGCACACACACACACACACACACACACACACAAACAGGCTGCTCTGAGCGGCCAAACCAGCAGCTCCATCATCCAAGGACAGATGTTTCAGATGGGATTTCCCATCGGGAAAACCCAGATTTCAGCATCTTTGCATCCAGTGTCTAGCACTGCGGCTGTTGCGCAACTTATAGATTTGGAATGCTCGTTGAAAAAGAAGGCCAAGCTTTGATCTGAGGTGTATTTGATTCTCCAAAAAAAGGACATATGCTCAATTGTTCAGCCCCAGTGAAAAGTATTTATGACCACACATCACAGGGATTAGACTTTATTACCATTCAACTCGTTATAAATTTGAAAAGATGACTGAAAACAGAGATACAGTTAAATGCGCTGACAAACATGAACTGCTGCCCTTACCTCATTGGACACGTCCACCACCAGGTCGTCACTTTTGTCCCCATCGCTGTCCTGTGGACCAAAAGCAGAGGGTCAGCGCGAAGCACTTTCCCTTTCCAGCTGTGCCGAGCAGCTGAGCAGGAGGGCCGGCGCACTTACATATCGGCTCATGCTGTCCTTCTCCTCCAGTTTGCGTTTCTTGGAGTCCAGGCTGTAGTCGGAGGAGCCGCGGTGCTTCTCATTGGCCGCGCGCAGGCTGTCGGGCGGCGACACCGAGTTATTCTGGAATCGCAAGAACACCGACACACATCTTGGGATTAGCAATCATCTTCTCAGCGTGACCCAAAGCAGGAACTGAGTCCAGAGACGGTGAGCGTGAGGCCAGCCTCAGAGATGGCATGAATCTGCCAACCAATTATTTAAAGATTCAGCTCATTAAGGTACTACTCATTCCAGGCCATTCCTATAAGGCTGGTGCGGAGTGAATAAGCCAAAAAGAAATAAATTAAAATATACCTTTTCCAAATATAAGACAAAAAAACAAGGTTAAAACAGAATCGATTCATTTATTAATTTATAAGGTTTAGAAACACACGGCTGCATGTCGATGTCATGATAAAACAGAGTTAAGCTGACAGCCCTAGAGTTAGGAAACGGTCGGGGTGGGGCAAACAGGGGGGCTGATGGGAAAAATCTAAGGGTAGCTATGGCAACGGAGCACAAACTGAGCCGGACAACACGGGAGCAGCTGAACAAACTGCCCCTGGCTGCACACTGACAGCACTGGAGAGCAGCAGGGCCAGCCCAGCCAGAAACCCCACAGGACACCAGCATGGTGCACCTCTGAGCCACGCCCAGCTTGAACCAGCCTCAAAGGTCTGAACCTAATCCAATCGGTGTGCTCAAGTTCTAGATAAGGGTTGGAAAAAAAAACCACACAAAAAAACTAAGTTTAAAAAAAAAAAAAAAAAAAAAGAACCTTCACTGGCAGTGAACCAGCTAAAGGACAAGGGCTTGTTTTTTCAGGCGCCCCACCCCCACCACGACAATGAAAACAAACAGCCCGGGCTGGAGGGTAGCGGCGTGGTGCGCTTCAACAGTGACTCTTTCTCCGGAGTCAGTGAGGCTGAGCGAGCCGCCGGCTGCAGTGTCAGGCACGCTGGAGAGCACCCCCCGCCCCCGGGCACCTCGCCAGCCTCTCTCATGGCCCCTCAATGCACTTCCACACACAAAAGGGGGCAGCAAGAGGAGGGAGGACGCTCGCACGCAGCGAGCGCAGTGAGCCCAGCAGAGTGGCCGCGGCCGGGTGGCATTCCTGCTCTCCCTGGGCATGCTCTGCCAGGCTGGCTCACACAGACGGGGGGCCCAGCGGCCCGGGATCAGCACCAAAACCAGCCTGACAGCTCCCATTCGGCCCCCGTCCCTCCCGAGGAGGAAGGGGGGTTCAAAACGGTGGGGAGGGATCCAAAAAAACCCCAATAAGGATGTGGCCGGGCAGCATTCAGCGGGGCCTGCGGAAGTGTTTTCTGTTTTCTTGGACAAGGCACAAAGGAACTCAACTCTTCCTGACTCTTTAAGCCCCTCTGCGAGGTCCCTCGTACGTACATGAATGCCGCCATTGTGGACAGGAATTTGCGGTGCTTCCCCCCCATTCTAAACCCCCCCACCAACCCCCGCACACCCCCACCTTGTGCCCCCTCTTCTTCTCCTTCTTCTTATTAACGGAACAAATAGAGATGAATTGCCAGGGCGAGGCCGGGGGTCCGCTTCAGCGGCCTGACCTTTAAAGGCATGCTTAACGTGACTCAATAACCAAAGTGGCCACGACGGCTATCCGATGACCCGGGAACGACGGGCCGGCCTGACTGGGGGGGAGGGGGGGGGGTATTGGGCGGGAGCGGCAGACCTCACTAATCACCGCCGGAGTTTTCTTTTCTTCAGACATGAGTGCACGCATTCACGGGGCCCCATTCAGATGAAACCCAATCTTACGGCCTCATCACCATCTATCAGGAAGATTTAAGCCAGTCTAATAAATGGCTTACAAGGCCAGGGGACGTAACAAAGACAACAATTCTGCATTTGTATTCATAAATATTTACTGGAAACAGAAGGGGGACCGAAAGATAAAGGGGAGAGAGTGAGACAGAAGAGGGAGGAGGGGGTGGTGGTGGGAGAGATAAATCCTCTAAGAAGGAGAGTCAAAGTCTTTTTTAATTGTAATGAAATAATAGAACTGCTAATCCCTACCCTGTGATTTCAGTCATTTTCCACCTGGATTAGATGGCTCCACCTCATTTTCATAGACATCATTCCCAATTTATTATTTAATTCAAAACATCTTAACAAACACTAATTGCATGTGTTCCTCACTTCAGGGGTACCTTCAGCGGTAAACTACACACTTTGTATAGCTTCCTTCCATTGACCTTCAAACAATGAGCAATATCCTGTGTTCTGGAATACTTTGCATTAAAAATACAAAGTAAGTAAGTGGCGAATTTAAAAGAGGACCTGCTGTGTTTCTTGGAAACTTGGCTAAGTATGACATCACTTTCTGCAGTCACCAGCTAATGTTACTGCTGCTCCTGCACTAAAAAAAAAAAAAAGTGAAACACCAATTTCTTCAGCACATAACCCCCTAAAAAAAAGACTGTGCCTTCCTCGTTGCAACTACTGTTAATTATCCTGCTAACTTCTGATAGCCACCAGAATGGTCATACTAGCAGCTGAGCCCTCCGTTTGCAAAACATTGCAATATTCTCTCTCAAGATTATGTATATCCTATGTATATATATTTTTACCGGTGCTCCAAACTGGAAGAGGTGAGATTTTTACTTCCTGTTTACTTAAACATTTACACAGGAAAACAGAGTAGCTGGGAAACAGCCACCCAGGGCTGCCTATACCCAGCCTACACATAATTACTCATGCCACAGCCCTCCTGACAGAGGACCGATCACAAAGCTGACATCAGGGTGCTCAGCAAGGCCTGTATCTGCACCAAGCTAGCTGGCTTACTCCTTCCGGCAGCAGCAGTGTGAACTGGGGAATGCCACCGCTTTCATACAGTAAGAATACAGACTTTCCAATCATTTGTATAAAGCTTAATAATTAACAAATCTACTATAACCGCTGAAATTAACATAATAGAGGAGGGAAGAAATACAATATACTTGCTAGATACTCAGTAACCAACAAATATAATAACATTAACAGAACACACATCTAGCAAGCCAACAGGTTACAATGCCTTTGCCCCAACTCTGGCTGTGAGAGATTGTACTAGCTGGCTGGACACCTGAAAAGCATGTTGTAAAATAAGCCTGTTAGCAAGCTATGTACAGAGAGAGATCCACATAAATAATATCTAGCTATCAACAAAGCATATTACATAGAGGCTAACCAAAGTTTATACCAAAAATCTATATTGTCATGAGCTTGTGAGCAAGCCATTTGTAAAAACTGGGATATTAGTGTTAAAGTACAAAAAAGGTAACTATTTTACCCTTTATTCTGACATTATTGATCCACTATATTATTGATCCACTATAATTACCAATGTTCATGTAAACTAGCTAACTACCTGCTGGCAAATATGTGGTGATGTCACACTAAACAGCAAATTCTGCTATTCTCTATTTTGACTGACAAGGCCTTTTTCTATATTCTCTTCCTAGCAATACTTCACCTCAAACATTGTCATTTATAATATACTGCTCACAGATCAAGGTACCCACAGATAAGCTGTGAAAATTACATAATTTTCCTCTGAAGGTACCCTTGCAGCATGAATTCTACCTAGGTCCTTCTTTAAGTTTGTTCAAGGTGCTGTTATCAATGTCACCACCAATCTGATGCAAGCATACACACTGAGAGCCGATATAAGTATATATCCAACTCACCGTGCTCGACTCTCGTTCTTTTACCAAGGGAATCGCCAGTGGTGAGTGAAAAGATGATTGGCCAAGAAGGAGAAAAAACAACAGACAAATAAGTTACTACACATATCAAAACGTTCTGAAAGGAAACAGCTGTCTGGTTACAAAAGGATACCCAAAAACAGCAATGACAACAACAGCCCTGTGAGGAATCTGCATTAGGTCTGAACTCTAATACTGCATCAATACCAGCCAACAGCATGGTAGCTTTCATATTCCGCGCCCGGCCACATTGTGAAAATGATTAGCCGGGGCAGTTTTTAGCATCAGTAACGCACTGTCAGCTCCTCACCTCTGTGCTCCAGCTCGTGGTGGTTCTTCTCGTCCTTGACCGGCAGGTGGGCCTGGCTCCCCAGGGCGCCCAGGGCCAGGAGACCGGATCCGGAGCCCGTCACTGGGGGCATGCCGGGGGGCTGCAGGCCCGAGGGGTGGGGGGGCAGCTGGACGGGGGGGCCGTGAGCCGCGTGAGAGAGGTGCTGAGCCTGGAGTTGCTGCTGCTGTGGACAAACATACCGCAAGTGGGTCGGCGGGAAATAGCAGAGAGACGCCAGACACTAAACACAGCTTGATTAGTTAACTCCCTTTCGCGCAGTACAGGGAAGGGGGGGGCACAGGGGGCTGCATTAGCACCTTCACACATCTATTACTGTCAGGGTCACAGAGAGTACCCTCACATGCCTACTTTCCATACACGTTAGGGCTTGTTTTTTGCCTTGAGCTGATGTGGGTGGAAAAAAAAAAAAACCCCTCAGAACTAATGATCCACTAGTGGCATAATCCCTAACACTTCTGTTTCTAATGATACATGACACTGTAAAAAAAAAAAAAAAAAAAAGAGGAATTTTCATCTCCAAACATATGCTCGCTTAGAAGCACAACACTGACTAGTTGCAAATGGAGCCAAGTTTAGAAGCCCGGGACTGAGGAACGACGGCCAAGAGTGACAGTAAGATCAAGCAGAGGTCAAAGCCAGCCAGCGGCGCCCAGTGGCAGTGCGGTCAACACCGCAGGACCTCGGTGACTTCATATCGCATTATTTCACACAAAGAACGGGGGGGGTGGGTGGGTGGGGAGAACTGACACTTCAGAATGTACAAAACTCCAAAGGCAGCCATCCATCCCAATTACAGCGGCGCAGCAGAGAAACAGGGCATGGGGCTGGTACTGGCTCAGGCTGCGCGGGGACTGCTTTTTGTTAAGTCTCTCAGCCAAACAACACTTGCTCTCTTTAAACGTTTTGTTTCTTTTTTTTTTTAACCTTTTTTTTTCTTTTTCATAAAGCTAGGTCTTTTTTTTTGTCACTCCCTCAGCATTCAGTCTGGTGAATTCGCAGCACATGAGTCATCAAAACAAAACCACACTTTTAACACCCAAGAAGCCAAACCAGCAGCTGCGTGTGGCTGTTAGCAGGCAGAGTGATGGACACACACACACACACACACACACACACACACACTTGCACTCGCGCACACACGCTCATGCACACACACTTGCACTCTCTCTCTCTCTCACACACACACACACACACACACACACACACACACACACACACACCCTCGCACTCCTTGGCATGCACTCAGCTGTCCCATATCCACATCAATATTTGAAAGACTCTGGGAAATGGACGGGAGTTAAAAGGCACTCAGCATGCAAGCAAACGGTTTAAAGCAAGGTTAAATAATGCTTAGCAGAGCCACCAATAAGGACCTACACAATTTATTACCATCTTCAAGCCCGCTAAATTATTCAGCTGCTATCATGGCCTGTGCACTCCCTCTCTTGCAGCCCCAAGTGCAACCTTTGTCCATTTAGGGTTGTTTAGAGAATGTATACAACTTTATTTTAGGCCTTTGTGAGCCTGTTGCAAGTTATATAGATACAATCGTGGAGAGGTTACATTATCGGTGAGATAGCAATTGCTTGGGTCTGACAAAACATCTGTTGTGAAAGCTTATTTCGTAAAGAGGTAAACGGCCGTCTTCTCTTTTAGAACTGGCAAAATGTTCCGAAATATTGTATGCACCTCAAAGCTGAAGCAGTGAATTTATAATAAAAATTATAAGAGAACCTCAGAGTAACTGCTATAAGTGTAGATGTGCTGGTGTCGGGGAATAGCCAGTCACTGTTGTGAGGGGTGGGGCAAATCAAGAAAACATCCGAGTGATTCACCAGGGATGAACACTGTGTTCAGACAGTCTAATGAGGGAGTCAGTGGGTGATATCGTCGAGGAGCCTCATTAAAGGGCCAGAACTGAAGAGAAGGGCAAAATAAATGAATAAAGGAGGCTTCATTTTAATCTAGCATCCCTGGATGGAGACCTTTTTTTTCTCGTCACGCTTATCCGTTTCATCAGCTCAAAGGTCTCTGAAGGCCGGGCTACTTTGCCAGAGAAGCAGCAATTAAAATGCAACTGACAAAAAAAAAAAAAAAATGGAGCTTTATTGACTCCCACCTATAGGTGAGGTCCACAGCAGCGCCCCTACAGGTCAGGTCCTGTTACTGCAGCCTCAGTAGCACCTCTTATGTCACACCCACACTCAAGCACAAACACTCTGCATGCCTCCAAGCAACAGGGAGGAGCCACAACTTCCAAAGGCCCACACATTCAGACACTGACCATCAGGGCTGGGTAGACAGCTTGCTGCTGGTGCTGTTGCTGCTGCTGCTGCTGTTGGGGGGGGGGGGTGGGTCAGGAGAAAGTCTGGGTAAGAGGTCAGCTGTTTTTAACCCAATCTATTAGCTATGAAGAGAACAAACGCACCGTCAGCATACTCAGATGGTCCAGGAGAGCATGCACCGGTCAGCACGGATTAGCTCTTCAAAGGACTCGACTGAAGAAAAAGGACCCGCAGGGGTCGTCTCTTGCATTGCCTTTCAGCAAACAGTGTAGTTTCCTTCCCTGCAGCTTGTGGCTGTTGAAGAACTCTACTTGTTGCTGGAGGATCGGGGATTCAGAGCCACTAGGCACCTACCCTGAGTAGCTTAAATAAAGCTCCCTGCTCCGAAAATTGATCACTTAGAAAAAATGTGCACCAGGTACATCGCGCTTTCCCAGCGTACTTGCACACAGATCAAGACTTCTGGCAGTGGCGCGAAGGCGGCACACAAAGGCACGCCGAGACCTGTAATCACAGTTGTTTCACAGTGGAAAAACTCACAAACAAACAGCTGCCCTAGATGCATTGCATTAGCGGACCTCAGGTCCATCAATAAGAGATGCGCCAGGCTGCGGCGTGTCGTCATGCCCCCCCGTCCCAGTGAGGAGTGTGCAGTTGGGCCTACCCCCTTCCCCTCCCCTCAATATTCATGAGAACTTTGGCACATTTGTGCAACTCGATCTGAACGAATTGCTAATGCTCATGTTTTCAAAAAATACTAATGTCTCCTCCACGGGAGCAGGAGGAACCCCGACTGTGGCGGCAGAAGACGCTTTAACGTTTATTTCACCCTGCCGGGGCAGCGTGAAACGGTAAGTTTTATGCCGTGCCAGGGAGTACGGCTCTCAACACCGCTGCATCAGTCTGGATGTTTATTACCTTCCCCATAGAAAACCAATACGGCACCTATCTAAACAGGGGAGGGGAAACTGTACAGATCTGAATCTGAAAGTCAAATATAATAATATGCAAGGTGATCTCAGACAAACACACAGACACTAAGAGCAATGCTTGTATTTGTGTGTGTATGTATGTATATGATACATATACACACATGCATATATATGTTACACAAACACACATATATATAGTGGCTGATATGCTTGTGTGCATTATGTGATACATTACCACACATATATTGGACCTCCATACTATTCTATTTACCCAGGAGAGCCATTTCCACGGTTTTTTATCTTGTAAATTATAGACTAAGTAACGGAAACCTGCGGTGGTTCACTTGAAGCCATGCCCGGCCCACATTGGGAGGCAGCTGAGGTGGATGGCTTAATAAGTGCGCACCTACTGCACTTTGTTTTGTTGGTTCAAGGAGAGAATCATTAACACCAGGAGCTCTGCTGCAGTCAGTCAGTCATTACAAAGGCCACACATCTCCTCCATCTCTAAGGCCTGGAGCCCGACGGCAGAGCCTCTCTCTAACCCCCCCCCACTCCCCTCCCCTTCCTCCCTCTGAATACAGCAGGCTTCTGATTAACAGTGAATCTTTAATGAATCCCCTGCCCCCACGGCCTCGTTCACAGGGGGAGTGCATAGAGACTGATCTTCTGCCATCTCTCTCTCTCCTACAGAGAAAGCCTGATTTTACTCTGAGGCTGCGTGTGTGTGTGTGTGTGTGATAGAGAGGCCAGGGCTGCTCGGATGAGTGCCTGGGTTTTTTCTGCTAGTGCGGCCAGGGGGCGTTGAGGTCGAGAGAGGGGGCGGTGAGGTCGGTGTGTGTGTGCGGTGTGTGTGTGTGTACGGTGTGTGTGCGTGTGTGTGTGTGTGTGTGTGTGTGTGTGTGTGCGCGAGCGTGCAGGAGGCCTCGCCAAGCTGCTCTGCTGAATGGCCGTCTGCTTAATGACAGGCCTGGCCGACAGTTGCATTCAGCCGGATTCGAGGAAGCAATTATGTAGAAAATGGGGGTCACAGTCCCGGCTCATTTGCCTTAATTGAATTCCAATATCTGCCTCCAGCTGCCCTGACCCAACTCTCTGGCTTCCTAACGACCGCTTCAAGGAGGCTAATCAAAGCAGGGTCAGTCTACTCCTCTGACGCACTCCACTCCACGCCGCCCGCTCTCTCTTTCAAGGAGCAGAGAATAAAGATCAGTTTCCTGCAGGTGGAAGACTGCAATTGTTCCGGGCACTGAAGTTCAGCGAGGCACGATTTGGGGGGACCGAGAGAGGGACAGGGCGTGGCCTGGATGTGAGTTTCGGTGCCTCTTGTGGAGACTTGGCTGTGTGATGGTGTGTAAAGGATGCCGCCTGGCTTTTTACTTCCCTCAGCAACATAGGCCATCAGAACGCATCTCTCATTCCTTATCCAATTAGAGCAACACAGCCTGTAAGTGTGATAAATAAGAGGCTTCCAACAGGATAATACTCTTAAAGGGCACCTCAGGCTGTACTCCAAGCAAGTATCTGCACTTTGCGCGAGTAACGTGCCTTGTTATTCAACACGTAAAAGCAAACTGAGCTTGAAATTAATTCATTACATTTTATGAGAAAGATTACATTATTAATTGGCTATTTGAAATATGAATCCAGGGAGAGTGTTCAGTTGGATGTAGCAAGCAACCACCAACAGAAATGTGTGAACGCTGGTACAGCCAACTGAACCCTGACCATGGATTGGCTCTCTCAGGAACAGAAAAATGCCTTGTATGACGCCATAACTCCAAAAACGCCAGTAGCTGCAGACTCCTGAGCTGACCAGCACTGTTCCAGAGAGCCTCAGTACACACAAATGGCAATGAACTCCTGAATGACTACAGCCCAAATCAAATTAACAATGACATCTCTCAACACCATGTGAGAGGTAAATAACGTAACACAATGAATAGGCAACATCAAGTCGTAAATTAAACAACAACAACAACAACAAATCAACTTAAAAACTCATGCACAACCATTAACGACAGGGGGCAAACGTGCACACGGCGGGAGCTGAAGGCTCAGCAGCAGACTGTGATAAATGTACACAGAGTAGAGGCGGAGCCATCTTTCCCATGAGACCTTACCACTCCCTTCCCCTCCCCTCGCTAGATGGGCCCCGGGGCCCTCTGTGTTGACCCCCCATCCTCTCCCTTTTGTGCAGGTTTGCCCCTGGTCATGGTCAAATGAAGGAATAAGAGGGGTATACACACGGTGAGGGGCAGATTGGGAAGTCCACGTACCCCGATGATGGCATTCAGCTCGGTCATTGTCACCTGTTTGGCACGCTCAACAGCCTGAGCGACCTGCTGTTGGTGCTGCAACACAAAAAGACAGACGGCACTCAGAAAGCTGGACCAACACCGTGCTTACACCGTGTTCCAACAGGAAACTAAAGCTACCGTTAAGACAAACAGGTTAGTCCCTGCATGCCTAATCTAAGCTGTACACCAAACACTTAACGGTAACGAAGTTATTTTAAAAAAAAACTCACCTCTTGTGACAGAAAAGGCATGATCTGCGCGAGAATCGCATTGAGACGTTTTGCGATCTCCGTCTGAAAAAGCAGAGAGAGGCAAGTCATTAATTCACACCATTCCTGTTATGTTTAAAACACCACCACCACCACCAAAAAAAAAAAAACACTAATTCAGCTAATTGTTACTGCAATTAGAAATGCTCAGCTCAACAGATGTAAATCCCGTGGTATGGGCAGATGAAATATTTAAAGGAATTAAAACAAGACCCAGGAGGAGCAGCAGGCTGCAGCTTTCACGGGTGGCGCTTTATTGGCCCCCGCTTTGAGTGCAACGCGACCCGACACCGTAGCCTCCTCCCACAGCTGCCCAGCTCTCTGCCCACCCAAACCCTGACCTCTGACTGCCGGGCCCGTCCAATCACCGCCCCAGGTCCCGAACAGCCCAAACATTCCGCTGTCGGGGCACGCCTGCCAAGTCCACCCGGACCACAAACAGAGTGCAGAGGAAATCTTGCATGAACTTGGCCGCCCGCTTCCCCCCCCGCCATCCCTTACCCCGGGAGGATTATTTGACTGAGATTTTTGAACTCGGCTAATATGCTTTTGTCATGGAGAGGGGAAGCCATAGTAATACTTCAAAGTTACCACTCTCCGATTTCACATTGCTGGCGTGAGACTGGAAGACCACCAATATTTATAATGCCTTTATTATTGACACAGAGCATGAATAACGCCGAGTAATGTGCTACCTCAGGCCCTGTTCAGGCAGTGCAGCCATCAGTAAAACGATGGAGCGGACCCTGCCTACACACACAAGCTGTCTCTGCCCGTTTCAATCACGGCTCAAAGATCAGTTTAAACCAGACCGAAATAAGACCAAAGTTCTCGGGTTGTGAACGTTACTGTAACGTTCCGGGAGGACAGAACGGTCGGCGAGACAGGTCAGACAGGTCAGACAGCTCAGAGGGTGCGAGAGTCCTCTTCCTCCTCCTGCTGTGGCCTTCTACAGGCACAGTGACAGCGGGGCTCCAGAGACAGGACAAGCTCTTCATTCTGAGTGAGAAGCCTCTGACAAGAGCTGACCTGCCAGGCACGTCCCTATCCCCCTGCCTCCACCCCCTAGGCCTACTCCCCCCACCCCACCGCCCCATCCACCCAGCTCCTTCAGCCTTCATTCCTTGCCCCGTCCCCCCCCACCACGCGTTTCCACGGCAACCGCAGCAGCCCCTGCTCTGATCTCGCTCTGATCATTATGTAAATTGTCCCTCCGCTTGGCCGTAACAGGCTGTAAAACCAGATCACGTGCGCAAGAGGCAGGTCATTAAATTGAATTTTCAGGCTGTCGATCAGATCAGCTCCGCAAATTAATGGTGGATAAAAAGGGGGCGGCTGGGGGAGGGGGAGGGGAGGAGGGAGGGGGGCTGCCGCGTGTCTCAGTCACTGATCCCAGACCAGGGAGACACGTACCAACGCACAGGCAGCCTGCACCTCCCACCTCATCCAGGGACAGCAGAACAAATCGCATATCTGTGTTTAATTCAGACCGGAGGGAAAAATAAAAACCCTCAAGCTAAAAAAAAAAAAAAAAACTCTTTTGTAGCTACATCATCCTCTGGAATATGTGATGCACGGTTCAGCCCAGGACCTCGGTAAAGCACAAAAACATCACTGCAATCCGGTTGATGTTTTAAACACAAACACAGTGTTCTTTCTGGATCAGCAGGTCGTGTATAATCTACTGCGGGAACGGCAGGTGCGTGTGTGTGGCTAAGACAGTGCCAGGCACTGGGCAGGCAGGTGTGAGGGCCGCCATATCCTGCAGAGGAACAGCACCTGTTTCACACCCCTTCTGACTGACCCCAGATCAGTCACATCACACCGGGCCGTCAGCGAGCTAAAGAACACTCCCTGAGGAAATGCACAGAGTGCAGCAAGAAAACATCACTTCCTCACCCCCCCGGGCCCCCTCCGAAAATGTCACCCGTTTATTTTTATCAGTTTAATTCAAAAGGGGCCAGAAAAAAAACACCCTTCTATCACAGCCTCTTTAAAAGCGACAAGACAGTGTGATTCACAAGGAAACCTTGGCAGCATCCTTCTGAAATGAATACACAACTAGGTCATTGCAATGGGACTATCAGCCAATGACAGCAGGTCAAAGCCCTGCTGTTAGGACATTCCAAATTCCTGGCGAGGCCTGTCATTAAGCTAGTACCGCAATCTCTTTGGCAAACACCAAAAAAAAAAAAAAAAAACCCAGTACACTTAGGTACGAGTCAAAATTGCGGTCAAACATCCTTGTGCATTGAGACCAAACGCACCAAGGAGAGGACATGTTCGGCTGGATAGAATGGGTTAGAAGCGCACGAGCGCTTCAAAAGCAAGAGGGAAAAAGTGGATGAAGATGCACTTCAGCAGGGAGTCACCAGTTTATTTGAGGGGAAACCTCCACGGCGGAGGACCTTCTCTTTGCTTCAGAGACATTATTTAATAAAAAAATACTTTATAAAAAGGGGGAGTGGAGACCATCTAATAAGACAAATATTTAAGTGCTTCTCAACGGGTCTCCCTTGCCGGTGGGTCTTGCAGCAAGCTTTTAGGGAAGCTCTAGGACATAAAAATAGGATATTGTCCCTTTAAGCCCATGAAAGCAGAACCCTTGAGCGGCAAGCTTTGCGCTCTGCTACACAATTACAGGTACTCTGAGCTGTCTAGCACCGTTTCAAGAGCTCTCTTAGGCCAGCCTGTCAATGGCACATTGAAAGCTATTTGCCTGTTGCAATCGGCATTAGCGAAGTGGAGTGAGACACTGATGAGTATTAAATTTGCAGGAAAACAACTGGTGATTGTAGTGGTGTGCTCTGTCGCTCCCAGCCACAAACAATACCAGTCCCAGTGCTGCAGAGGAGTGTCGGGGGCTTCCACTTCTACTGAGGCGGAGAGGGAAGCACAGCAACACACACACACACACGCATGTACATGCACAATGCACACACGCACGCACACACACATAGACAAACGCACACAGGCACACACACACACACACACACACACATACACACACACACACACAGATCAGAAAATAAAACACTACCCATTTAGAAATAAGTGTGAAGTCTGTGTGTCCTAACACAAATATAATTAGCACTCCCACACCAGTGACTTCAACTCCACTGAGGTCCACCGCCACCCCCCCACCTCCCCCAATGTGCAGCAAATCCAGGCCAAACTGTTTATTGATGTCTGAATTTACCTCCACATCGATCTGCTCAAAGCAGGGCCGGGACTTGGCTCTTAATTGACAGGGGCAGACAGAGAGCACTGATGCCCAGATGCTGGTGTAATTTGAGGCGCAAGCAAAGAGAGGAGATTCACCTCCTCCCCACGCAAGGAGAGCCAGCACGAGAGTGAGACTGGACAGGCCTTAGCGCTGAGTGTGAGCACTATCACACACAAAACTGTCTCAGCTATCGAACACTATCACACGGATTCCATTCAATCAGCTATGTTACAGACCGGGATTCAGTATTTCCTTAAACTATCCCTGACTGCAAATTCCGCTCCGCCTCGCATTCCACCGAATCAGCTGACTGAACACCCAGCGGGGCGGCTGCGTACACGGTTTTTTCGACCCGCCCCGGCGGGCGCGCTCGCGTGCTCCGGCAGCCATTCCAGGCCGACCGTGATAAGGAGGGCACGTTTCCCAGCCGCTAGTCATCGTCTCTGTCCCGTTTCCTGAAACGCCGCTGTGTGCTCACCCCACAGACCGAGTCCGTTTGTTTTGGCTCAGAGACAAGCCGACCATCATCACCTTGGCAAACAATTCCTGGAATCCTGTATAAATTATTCATCTGAACAAGCTCGCCCCACCGTCCCCCCGCCTCTTCCTCCCTCCTGCACTTGAAGCAGCCCACCTCTCTGCGCCAGACTTCCCTCAATAAAGCAGCTGCCCTCTGTGAGCTGCTGCAGCTCATTACAGACTAGCGGGGGGAAACGAGCGAACATGACGGCCTGGACAAAGAGCTCCGCCGCCGCTGCCACTGTCGCCCCCGACAGCACCCCGCGTACCTGGGCGCGCCTGGCCAGAGCCGCAGGCGGCCTCTCTCTCTCTCTCTCTCCACGGTGCTCGAAGCTGCTCGGCAGGAGCTCTCGCCAGCAGCAGTGCCAGCGTAATGAGCTGCAATAATTAAAATCACTTATTGACACCGGGCTACGACAATTACTTCCCCGTTCCCACATAATAAGACGGCTGTCAAAGCAAATCACCCAGGGCCGCGATATCAGCCAACCTGGAGACTTCCGCGGCTCCGGCTTCCTCTCTCCCCCGCGGGCGAGGAAGCCTAGTTACGGGGAGACCGTGCGACGCTTCTGCGCGAGAAAGTGGTGAAGAGGGACTGCCGCATCCCCTTGCTACAGGATAAATCCTCCAAGCAAAGGAAATAACATGCTTGCACGCATCCCATAATCCAACTCCAGCCTCACCCCGTCCGCTGCCCCTCCCTCTCCTACCTAGCCGATGTGGGAGAGAGCTGAGGTCTGTCTGTTTACTCTGGCGCTGATGTCATCACAAACAGGGTGCTCCGCAGGGGAAGGGCCGCCGTTTGAATTATTCAAGTGCCTCAGTCAACTCCATCGGGCTATTGATGAAAAGGCGCGCGCTAAAACAGGTCAGTCGATTAAGCTGTTTACACTGGGTCCGTTCGCCTTCCACCTCCCACCCCCCCCCCCACACCCACTCCGACCCTTCTCCCTCCATCCTTCCCCTCTCCGCTGGAGATAAGTGCCTGACAGAACCTTTCAAAGGACTCGGCGTGGCGAGGGACATCTGGCTCTATGACATACGCTGACACTGACGAATCGCCCAGGCTGTTCCAATTCGCCGTCTCCGCGCCGACGTCGTTAACCTTGCCAGAGCGCCGGGCGAGAGACGCTCATAAAGCCCCCTTTTACCAGAACCGGGTTTGCCTGCCTGCGATTGATCGTCTCTCTGCGCTAATTGCGCGGCGGGAACTTACCCCACCTCGCACAGAGGGAGACGCGGCAGATCAGCAGCTACAGCTGGACTCGGACGTCCGCAGCTCGGCCTGGCTCGGGTCCCGCAATGCCGGCCAGTTCCTTTTAAGGACGCCACCCTGAGAGTTCAAACTACTCCAGCGTCTGCCATTCACACCAATTACTCTTGTTCTACCCTTGATTAATGCTTACGCCTCAAAGCGGCTCGGCTAAGCAGGTCTTCAGACCGCTCTCCCTTCGGCGCTTTAAGTCACAGGGCCGATCCTGCCAAAGTCTCGACTTTAATCTTATCAAAAGCGGCCCCGTTGCCCTGCCTCCGCGGCTGCTGGCCTGTCAGCGTTTTCAGAGCTGTCGGGGCCAACGGTGCCGTGCAGCTCCCGCGAGGGCGCGCTGCGGGTAAACAATGGCTCTCGGCTCACTTTACCTCGCGCTCTGAAAGACAGGGGTCGCGGCACAGCTCAGACACTGATGTGACCCCCTGGCTCGAGCCTTTGGCCCATCCTGTCCCCTTCGGCCCCTCACATCCCTGTCAGCTGGCAGCGTGTAAACCGCCAACACTGGCCGTGCTGCAGATCCCAGATCCCATGGCGAACACACATAGGCATTGGTTTTCTGTGGCGCTTACCTGCTTGTGCATTTCGATGTTCAGCCCGTAAGACATTTCGTAATACTGAAACAAAGAGAAGAAAGATTAAGATGTTTTCGCTGTCACAGACAAAAAAAAGAAAAACACAATGCCTGAGAGGCTCATCCAGATAATGCCAAATTTATACAGGTGTCTTCATAATACGAATTCAATTTGTCCAACTCTGTCAAACAGAGCTCCTAGAAAGCCAACATTCTGCATAAAATTTTAACATTAGTATCACCCTGTATGATCAAAGGCTCAGGATGATGAACCAAAAGGCAGGATATTTAAACACTTCTTTTTAATGGGGGAATCATCACTATAACCTCACTGGGAAAAAAATGAGGTTATAAATCAAGAGCTTGACAACTAGCACTAGTCTTTCCTATGGCAACGCACTGTCCCTTTCTCTGGAAATCTGTGTGCCAAAGATATCCTACTTCTGAACAGCAGAGGAACTAACTGGACTGGCAAGTTACTGATTAACACATCAAATCCTTCTCTGTTCAAAGGGTGAGGCCATCTGTGCTCTACCCAACTCTCATTCTTTGTTCTTGACTTTTTAGACTGTCCTGAGGTGAAATCTGTGTCCTTAGAGACTGTGGGTAAAAGGACAAGTCCCCAACTGACTTGCAGGGAGAACCGGCCTTTTTTTTTTTTAGAGGCCAATGCACTGATGAAACAAGAGTGCCTTAAATCTCAGATCAGCGCAACGCATCCATATAATATGTAACCCTATACTATCAGCGGAGCGCTGTCTGTGAGTTTCTACACTGTGGTTATCTGAGCTCGCCCTTCTCAGACTGACAAAACTTTCTGCAGAAAAACAATGTTTAACAAAAGCCAGTGCGGCACTGGATAAAGTCACCCCTTGCGTACATAAGATAAAGGGAAACAACATTCCAATAAGGTAACTAGTTGCATCACCTAAAAGGAAATTGTATTTCTTTTTCCAGTGACTTACATTGCATAACCTCAAACAATTCATGTTTAATTATAGTTTTATTTCGTTTTGATGTGACAAGTTGATACAGAAATCTGAACAACCAATTTCACAGTATTTGCTTGCTTAACAAATCTTGACGGAACGCAACAATGGACAAAACATTCGACTGCATTCAGCTCTACTGTCCTGGTGCATTTCCACCACCACCCACCCCTCAAAATTTATTAACCATGCACATGTCTGACAGCAAAGTACCCTGGGAAACAAAAATTGCTCCTCATAATCAAATTAACACAAAATGAGGACAACTGCACTCATTAAGCCTTGGGAGAGGAGGTCCATAGGAACCCCAACGCCACAGGGCTAACTGCAATCTGCCAGGCTTAACATCACTAGACACTTGGCGTCTGTGTGACTTCACAGCCCGATCTGCACCGCACAGGTAAATGCCAAACATGACGTTAACTTGCACAAGTTCCAACCCCCACCTGTGAATGCGCAAATTGAAGCAAATAACTGCTGCTGGGCAAATGGTAATCTTACCATAACATAGTGACGCTGCATCTCCGTCTTCTCGTTGGCCAGTTTGTCGTACTCCACCTTAAGACTAAAATAGGAACGGAGGTGTCAATTTTCAGCATCGCCATTTCTATAATAAACCACCTCACACTCTTGGTTGCTCGGGTGCAGTTCTGCCGTGGACGACAGACTTCAGTTTTTAAACACAGTTTAAGCACCGAGCATCAAATGCCCCGCACCGACACACTCTGGGCTTCGTATAATTAACTACGACTGATGTAGCATAGCACTGTTTAAGAAATACCCATGTTCCACTCCCATGGCAAATCCATCATCTAAAACGATCAAGCGACTTTACTCAGCAGGAGTAATGAAATGAGCAGCCCTTTTCCGGGTCCACGCTGTCCAGCACTTTACACAACATCTGAAACAGAGTCTCTGACTGCATTTGAATCTGATTCAATTTTCAGTTACAGTTCTGCCTCGTGCACGCGTTATCACATTAAAGAGTTAGCTAGAGCACAACCTCAAGTTCCCTCTTCCACATATTTTAAACTGATTACCTGTGATACTGGGCTTGCAGGAACTGAAATTCGTCTTTGATCCTGTCGCAAGACTCTGCAACGGTGAATTTGAACCCGGGTTGCCCGGGCTGGTGTGGTGCCTGAAAAAACAGTGGTGACGTCAGCTATAAGTGATCGGAAAAGACTGAAGTTTGGAAAAAATATACAAGCAACAACAGATTGCCTGTAAATGAAAGATACCAATGCACTTTACTCAAGTCTCCGATAATTCGAGCCATGCCGACGCGGACTGTCCGACCAACTGTTCCAGTAGTGGTATCGACGCGTTTGCTGCGGTTTAGGTTCGAGAGAAACTGGCTGACGATCCCTTGAGTAGAGCCCTGCCTGGCGGACAGCTTATTACGAGGAGAATAACTACCTCCGCAAAACAGTGCACCCGTTGACAGAGGTAGGTCAGCGCGTGCTAAACTGCAGTGGCTGACTGTAAAACCCAAACCCCTCACATAATTTGGAGACGTTAAAGAAAGGTAACCGCGTTTGCATTCAAATATTAAAATGTAGTTTACATAGGCTACTTCAGCACAGTCGAACTACCGTCAAATCGGATTCTAAATGGCAAGATAACCAGTCAGCCAACCAGCTAGCTAATGGGGAAAGGGGCCGCGTCTTAATGAAGTCTGAGGATAACAAGGTTATTATAATCTTGTTTATTTAGCTAAGCATATTTCTGAGTTCGGCGGGGACACGAGCCCCTGCAAAGACAGCGCTGTTCTCGCGTTGACTGGCCAGCCAAGACACCTCACAACGCCTTTGGTGTTTGGGATAAAAAGATCTAACAAGTCGGAATAAATACGACAAATAAATACAAATGATACCGTTTTATTGTGATGAAAACATACTGCTGACAAGCAACCTTCCCAGTTAGCGAAGTGTTGGCTATCTAACAAGCTAAATGTTAAATACATTCAGATGTAGCAACAAACTTGACTGAATGCAAGATGCGCAACTTACCGGATGCCGGCCTTGCGGATACATCTTGAGTGTATCCTTTTTTAATTGGAAATCCACGGAATCTAGCTATATTACAGTAATCCGAGTTGAACAGGGATGACTGCCCGACACCCCTCCCTGCACACACAGGCGCTCGGACACAAAGCCCAGTCCGCAGGGGCAGGGAACACTCCGACAGCCCTCGGCTCTTTCGGTACTTGCGTGTGTAAGCTCTTTATCCTCTTCAGTCGCAAACAAACAAAACAAAGGAAAAAAAAACACACACACACAAAACAGAAAATTAGCAAGGTAGTCACAGCCAGGTCTCCATAACTACCCCCTAGCCCTAGCTAACGCGCAAGTATCTAGGTGACCACAGCTTTACGTTAGATCACTCGTTAGACACTGTGTTGAGCCAAAGAGGAATAGCTTAACTATTTAGCAAATAGGTCCAGTGATGTGTGAATTCTCTCCAGTGCTCTTCAGCCAACGTTACTTTTCGCACTAATAACGTGCTGGTGATTAGTCTGCACGCCAACAATTGCAA
Organism: Megalops atlanticus; assembly: GCA_019176425.1. NCBI lineage: Eukaryota > Metazoa > Chordata > Actinopteri > Elopiformes > Megalopidae > Megalops > Megalops atlanticus. Next base: position 6,990,337 of record CM032881.1, read on the forward strand.
GCTGGGAAGCGATGCTTTTTAGCTAGTAAGTTAACGCTACTACGACAGGGCAGGTTTCCCAGCAAGTAGATAGTAGCAGTAATCAGTATCTAGCTAGTATGATGGCATTTATCAACATAGCCAAATACAGTAAAGTAACTCGCAAGAGATACTATTTTCCGGTGTTTATTTGTTTTTTTGTTTTTTTTTAATTTTTTTATTCGTATCTGTCCCGTTGTTCAGAACATAAAGCACGGTGGATAACCAAATCACATGAGCTAGGCTGTCGAGAACAGACGGTGAAATCTCGTCTGTTAACCTCACTTTTAGCAAAAGGAAGCCAGAGAGGTAGTTAGCCAGCGTGAGAGCTGGCGAGATACCTGAAGTGGGACTGCGTCTCCCTACGACTCAGCTCCTGTCCACCACGATAATGAATAGACCAATATTCTCCTCCTCACCGCTGCGTCTTCAAAATGTGCCGTTCATGACCAGACGACGATGACGGTCTTGCCCGGTACACACATCTCCTGACCCGGCCAATTTTTTTGGAGAGTCGAGTGACCACGGTCGACTGACACAGGCAGAAGAGATTGAGAGTGTCTATCCGAGTTATAAGGTCAGAAACCAAGCGATTGAGACGTTTCTTGTACAAAAACAAACAAACTCCTAAGGTTTGCCCGTCTTGACTCAGCCAAAATATCTGGTCAATCCCCAAAATGAGTCCGAAACAGTTACTATTAAAGTTCGACAAGGTTAAAAATCGTTTAAAAGTTTTTGACGTTGTATTTCGCTAGCTAACCGTGTCCGTTTCTCCCTTTCCCCGTCGCTTCACCGCGCTCACTATACCACACACAGACAGTACACTCGCACGAGGACTCAACTGCCGCGAGAACTGTCCAATCAGTTGCTCAGAAAGGGTTTCACCTCGTCGGCCAATAGGAGAGCAGTGTCCCCACGTGGGGCACACGGTTCCCCGGCACGGGGATTGGACGGTAAGTACTTGACGTCGCCTTCGCCATTTTGGATCTGAACAGGTACCCAAGAAAAATAGCTCGCTAACGCTCAAATAACGAGGTACAGACGTAAATCACTTTATAAAGGCGCTACAAAAGAAATAAGTGATGACGTACTTATTTACTAATTATTCTGGAGATAATCATAGGGATACACTGTCATAGAAAATCTCAACGTCTGGTATGAAAGACACTGCTCCTGACAGCATCAATGAATAAATTTACTCTAGCTAACTACCTAAATATTGTAATGTATCTATCTAGCTAATATGCTTTCAAAGATTCGAGAAATAATTAGAAGTGTAACGGATCGCGCCACCAAGCTTTATTATAAGGGTCTGTTGTGAATGATTATATCGTAATTATTACCAGCTAGGTAACTCAGAAACCCCTTCACCAGCAGTATCCCGTGTTACTGGCCTTCTCACTAACTCCAGAGGCGAAAATGTATCGCAACAAACAGGTTTCAGTATACTAGATATTTATACCTATGCAGTTACCAAAGACAGTAAAATATTATGCATCGAATGAAATGCACTGATGATTAAACCAGGCAAGTGCAAATTTATTAACAATTGCATTTAAAACATATATTGTTTTTTTAGACATCCTTTATTATTTACCCTCACATTTGAGGCAAAACATGTCTACGCTTGAGAGAGGCGCAGGCAGCCTATCAAGTGCGGCTCACGCTAGTCTAACCCACGTGGGTCCTCTGATATCCTCACAGCTTGCTGCCCAATGACAGCGCAGCAGTGATGTGCGCTCGTTTGCAATTGGTTAGACGGGGTAAAGCCTGTCAGTCAAGAACCCATGTTGTCAATCAATACCACGCGGGGTCGAGCGCTGACAAATGCCTGTGCTTCTGAAGCCTCCTGCCTGCGAATAGTGCCTGGAATGGCTGCTTAATTAGCTTCGAATGGCTTTTCCTTCCAGCTCAAACAATCTGTCACTACCATGTGGTAAAAAGAACCTTGCGTAAAACAAAGGAAGAAAAAAGCAAGCCGGGGCTAAATATCAGTTTGATTTTTTTTTCAACGAATACATTTTTATTACCACAAAACAAAGCATTTATTCCATTCAAACACAGGCTTATTGCAACCAACTGATTCCATATCCATTTTGTGGAGATAGACGCAAATTTAAATACGTGTAAAATAATATGCGCATTTTTTTCAGCGACCATGTTTTTTGGTTATCAAGCTACACCCTTTCCAGTGCTCCAAGGAGGGAAGGGGGAGGGTATTGTTTATCGGGAAAGGTGGTTTTAACACAGGAAAATCTCTAGCCACTGATTATTAACAATAACAGACAAAATACTCGATTTGGGGTGGGACCATGCAAATAATAACTAGATTTTCATTTCACAAGCCGTTTCTCGTTCTCGATGTGCATCAATGTCTTCTTTTCATTTGAAAATGAAACGTATTAATTTTCCGTTCTGTCATTTAGCTAATTGTTTATTCCTTAATCCGATTACGTTATCACAAGATCCCCCATATCTGAGATTAAATTTTGTCTGTAATTAAGGAGTGAAAAAAACAAGCGTGGAATTATATCACAGGGGCCAAAAAATCTAGACTTTTCTGAAATCATGAAGCTTCACGCCTGATTGCAAAACGGGTTTTATTTCCTTTGACTTCTCTATTGGAGCGTGTAACAAAAAGCCATCTTATTACTTTTTTTTTTTTTTAATCCGAGATATTCATCTAGGAATGTAGTCTGATAAAATACCTTGTGCAGCATTTTTAAAGACAGTTCTTTTAAACATAATGCCATGTGTACATTACACAAAGATGGCCTGTGCTTTTGTTAAAGTGTTCAAGCGCCTCTAGGTATCGCCCTTCAACTGGAGTCCTTTCAGATGTTTGTGCTACGGAGAGCTGCAGGGCGGTAGTTCCAAAACGGGATAGTAAGGATGTCTCTCGGGGTTACTTGGAATAAATTGTGTAATGGCGGGTTTTACGGCATTCTTTATTTACTGCGGTTATTACTGTCTGTTGCTGCTCCCCCCCCTCCAAACATTAGATTGGAAACATTCGATTCAATTCCGAACGTAGCAGCGACAGCAGCTATAGCGCCGAGGCCACTCGCCTGCTGTTGCCATAGCGCGTTGGTTCAAACTGTTCAACGCGTTCAAGTTAATTGGATCTCAGATCTGTATTGTTCGTCGTAAGGGTTCTGCTGAGCATTGGTAAATCTAGGCTGAAACGGTTTTTTTTTAATAATATTTCAGAAATCATGATATCGACAGGCTCTTTACTTTAGTATTTTAGTTTTTTTTCTCGTGTCTTTGTCATGTTATTTACACCACTTATACATATTTGTTTTGACAATAAATAAGAATTCACAAAAAGTTACGAAAAGTGCCATTTTCCTAACGCGCACCTGTGATATTCATTTGTATGCCAAAGTCGTTTGACACTCTTAGTTTCACGCAGGAACATCAAGAATTGATCTACAATCCGTATGAGGGAATCCTGATTGCTAAACGGTGCTCAATAAGACCGCAGTGTAAATACTACTTCCCTGCTGCAGTGGATCAAAAAGACCATATTGTGTCAGTCACTGAAAATATAACCTTGAACAGTGGTACCAAATAATACAAAAAATAAATATATAGGTTCTGGAACGTCTGCCGTGGGGTCGTTCGCGGAAGAATGGCAGTTCCTCATTGGCCGCTTCATTGTGAAGTTTGGAATGTCCCACGTGGGAGTGGCTGCACTAAAGCCCCGGGCCGGATTTAAATAGGCTACGCTACATATATGCGAATGAATATCTGGATCATAGTGTAAATTGGCCTGCAATCGGGCCTGATCAAACATGTTTTTTTTTTTTTTTTGCAAATTTCAAGTATAAACCTGCGTTGCTGTATGCTGCATAATTCATAATGCATATAACCTCATCTATTTATTCAGAACAGAAACTCAAATACTTATATTTTTTATCATTAGAATCCATCTCAGTTCTTCTTTTCGGATGCTTTATGACATCACAATGTGAAGTTCCAATTATTAGAGCAAAAGAGGTTGGCTGCATAGAGCAAGGATCATTTTAATGTGTAATATTTAATCCATACTCCTAGGTCTGGCCATATCAATCATTCATAAGTCCTGTGTCCTCTGCCCAGGGAGGCAATTGAGGTATTTTAGTATTTGTGGATTCTGTGGTTGTTGGTTGTAAATTGTGGGGAGATGTGTTCCGCTGTGCCTCCATGCTGTGACACTTGACTCTGAAAGTCCCTGTCTCACAGCCAGCGATGGGGATGTGGAATATTTCTGCGCTGTCCTGGCCGCAGAGAGTCCACCCCCGAGCCCCTGCGAGAAGCACAGCCGCACACCGAGGGCTGGCAGGCTAATCTCTCACAGTCAACTCCTCGTCCTCCTCAATAGAAAGTCCTGAGATTAAAGGCAACAAAAGACCAGGCCTAACCCCTGGGAGGGAGGCCTTGCAGCCACAGAGGCCTCGCACTCTGTTTATTTACACTGAAACCCCAGCCTCTGTGAAACTTCCACCCCGAGGCATTACATGGTGGGCTATTTGCAGAGGTGGTTTTAATTCTTTGCAGAACGAGGATCGTCTTTTTTCTCCCTGCCCGCTTTCAGCCGGCTAACCACAGGATTCCCACAGCACCACCTGGCCCTACATAAAAAATAAATAGATAAATAAAACAGCTGTCAATTTTCCGTGTTTAAGTAGCAGGATCCCATTTGTCCCATATTGCCCTGCTTTGTAGTGTTTGGTACCACCGCCACTATAGATTTGATACTTCCTGATATAAGAAGCCAGAAATCTTTTTAGCTCCTCTAATGGTTGCGCAGTGAAAATAAGGCTTCATTAAATGACACACTATAGCTGTATTGGATAGCTTTATTTCACACCAGCAAATTGATCTTATTTGCAGAGCACTTGACAAATATGCTCTCAGCATGGCAGCATATTAATATGGCAACAGAAAAGAGAAGTATTTGCTCTCAATGAATAAATGAATCCCGCTCATTATTGCTGTGCCTTTTCTCACATCCACACTTGTGTTTCCTGTTCGTGGTGCTGAAAAAAAAAAAAAAAAAAAAAAAGAACGAGGGCCCTATTTCCACGATGTGCCAGTATTATGCGGGGAAGCTGTCTCGGGGTTATTGACATGCTTTCATATGTGGGCCGGGCCCTGAAAAGAAACACATTCCAGCCCACAATGGGCCCAGTGTGAGGCCGGGGGATGAATGCGCCGGAGTGTATCAGGGTTACTCGCCAGCCTGTAATCAATGCAAACAGGATGAAAGGCGTTATCAAAAGGGACAAATGCAGACATGAACAGTGTCACCAAACAAAGAAAGATGGAGACTTTGGCAGGGGCCCCAGGCTGCTCTGAATGCAGTGAGCCGGGGGGTTGGGGGAGAGAATGGAGCCAATTACCACTCAGAAATTCTAATTCTCTGACATCAACAGCCACTTAGCAATATCTTAAAAACACAAGGAGTAGCATTATCACAGACAACTGGAAGCCAAAAGATTTTAGCATATTTTTTTTTTTAAAGGGACCACGCTCCCGAAAGTTTCGGTATGCTCTCCACAGTATAAGCACACCGTGTTTGGGTCTTTGTTTGCTAGTCCGGTGGATTCTGATGTTGCCAGAGTTCACAACCATGAAAAAAAAAAAAAACTAAGAATCAACACTTCTCCTCCCAGGGAATCCTATCTGGGCTGATGGATTAGCTCTAATCCTGAAATAAAAGAACCAAAACTCTCTAAAGAAATCAGTGGCATGTACGCCTTTTGGAAACACAGCTGCCTATCAGACCAATTAGTTAAGGCACTGAAGGTAAATGGCAGGATGAATAAGCACTGGAGGCCCTGGAAAACCCAGCAACAAGGGGCCGTTTCCCTTGTTATTACAGAAATCGATAGCTGCATGTGATCCTCTCTTGGAGGAGGCTTGATGCGTACACAGTTAGCAACCCACACACACTATTTGTTTATTTTAAGATTTCACCGGGGTTGGGTTTGGTCATTTTTTTCTGCCAGTAATAACCCGCTCAGAATACATTCATATCCCTGGATCAGAGGTTAAGGCTGTTCAATTAATAACAATACAACATTACAATGAGGCCCCATTTTGTGATCTGAGCACAGCTAATGGCTATTGTGTGTTTCCCAGGATCATCTGTCAAGTGGCTTGTCTACTCTGATTTGCAAAGACTTCTCCACTCGAAAATGGTGGTAACGATAGTTTATTCCCGTGGGGCCGAGGGGTCAGATCATAGCAGGCCATTAAATTAATTTCTCCTATCAGACTGTTGCATGTATAACGGTCATTAGAGTTATTATTAAAAAGTAATGTATTCGTTTTCACCATGCGTCATGGTGTGGTTCACGAGGCAAGGAGTCAAGGCTCTTTAGCACTCTGGTGTTATTTTTGGTGATTGCAATAAAAAGCAGTGGGCTGTAAAAGTGTGCTGACAAAGTGCCTAAGTGTGGAAGGGGTGTGGTGTGATAGCAGTGAAGCACCTCTCAAAGCTGCCAAGGACAGCAGTGTCAAGCAAGCTATCACCCAGCAGACACACACACACACACACACACACACACACACTCACACACACACACACTCGCACACACACTCACTCACAAACACACACACACACACTCACACTCACAAACACACACACACACAACACACACACACACACACACACACTCACACACACATTCACAAACACACACAAATACACATACATTTACACACACACACACACTCACACACACACACATACATTTACACACACACACACATATACACATGCATTTATGCACACACACACACACACACACACACACACACACACACACACACACACACACACACACAAGTACTTCAGAATCTAGTCATGCCATAGTGATTTTCCTCATGTTGTGTTGTAATGGCCTCAGGGTTCTTTTCAGCATTTCCACCAGTTTCACAACAACGTGCAAAAGTTCCCCAGGTCGTTTCACACTTGCTTACACTCAGCTGTTCTTTGCTCTTCCTCTCTTTATCATAAAGAAATGTCAATCATGGGCAGCGATAGACTTTTGGCACATTGTGTCAGTGTTTTTTTTTTTCTCTCTCTATTCTTTGCCAGCCTTTCCCCATCATCTCCAACCACCTGAATTCTTCCTGTTTTTCCCTCCGCGTCGTAAATACTACAAAGTGCCTTGCTCAAATTGCCCCCTGTGGACAATTGGCAGTCGGAGAAACACAATGGTTCGCAGTTAATGTGTAACCATCCTTGCACCTGTGGACCGAGACCCATTGTGCTGTCCCCGCTCGCCACGGAGTGTGAAAGACAAGAGGCCTTCGGCCTCGCTTAGCCCTTCCTCCTCCTCATCTTCCTCACTAGCCCAAGGATCCTTGGGCCCGCTCCAGGCCCTAAGGTGTCAGTCCCTGCCAGACCAGGCACTGTGGAGTTAAGCAGCAGTGAAAAGAGCTTAACCCTGCCTGCAGGGATTAATTTGATTTCAATGCAGCCCAAACAAGTTGGCGAACCAATTTGACACCCTTCAACGACATAATAAAACAAAGCAGGAGAGGAGAGGACCGCTTAGAAGTTCCACAGGAGGCAGAGCCCAGTTTAAACACTGTTTGTCTATTGTGTTTGGCCTCCTCTGATCTTTTACATGCAGTCACATCTACACACACACACACACACACACACACACACACACACACACACACTCTGCTCTCATAAAAGGTAGAGTAGTCCTTTCTCAACGTGTCCCAGCGTCAATGCAGACAACACCAATTTAGATCTGAACAACGGGAGCCTGCACAGCTCAAACAGTCAAATGGATTTTAGGTTTGAAAAAGTAGCCTGAAATACAGAATTAAAACGTCACGGGTGCAGAACGCCATTTCATAAGGCTGCTGTCTCCAGACGGATAGAGAACATTCTATTTGTAGGTCACACGTGCGCGGTGTCCACTAATGCACGGAACCGTGTTACCTAGGGAACGAGTACATGTCTGGAGCCATAGGTGTGGGGAATAAGCTCTGGGAGTCGAAGGTGATGGGAGGGTGGGGGTGGGTAACCTGGTCAGAGAATACTTTGCATTAGAGCTCTCTGCTCTGCGCAGGTCATCACCTGACAGAGAGCATGCTGATGCACCGTCCTGCGGCTCCAACAGAAGCGCAGAGCGGTCGCCACAGACACGCATGCTGGGCGTGTGTGTGTGTGTGTGTGTGTGTGTGTGTGTGGGGAGAGTGAAAGCCTGTGCAGCCACATGGAAAGCACGAACACGACAGTGCTGACACAACAGAAGGAATTCCAGAGGACTGGGGTGTCCCGGGTGCCTGCGGCCCTCCGACACCTCACACCGCTGAAACACACAGGTTGCCGGTTGCTGATACTGTGACCGCCTCCTCTTAAAAGCAATGCCATTGTCTTTTTTTCCCCCCTCTTTAAAATATGTCGACTCCATCGAGCGTTGGCTGTTTTGCTATCAGCCTCTCCCTGCGGTCCACTTATCACAGGAGCAGGGGAGCTGCCCTGTGTCCGTCCCTCCAGCAGCCCCTCCCTTGTGGGGCTGCAGCACTTAACACCATCCCTCTCTCTCCAGCCTCCCGTCTGCCCATCCACTTAGCGCATCCTGCACCGGGCTGTAATCAGGGACAAAGGGAACCCACCTCGAGAGATTGCACCTGAGAGACACTTAGAACGGGCAGCCCCCCTGCGCAAAGCCTCATCACTCCATTGTCGCTCCCCCCAACCCCCCATCCCCGGCCCCCATGTCATAAAAGCACAGACAGGGTTAAGCACATCTTAATTAACTCAGCTTCAATTTGCCCGCAGGTGGGTGGGCGTGGCAGAGAAGGTGCCACTCAGCCCTTGCGAGCACTGAGTGTCCGTTGTGGATCGCCGCACGAGCCTCGATGCCGGGATTCTGGAGCCAGCAAAGCGTGTGGGCAAAGAGGCTGATGTCACGTCAGAGTACCCCATCTCCAGCAGACTCTTTCCACTGTACCACGGAGAAACCTGGTTTGTTTTCCCCTGGTTCAATGAAAGGTTAAGCCAAGACCGGACAGTCACATGGGGTCACAGAACAGGCTAAGGTTTTGAAAGATGAAACCCTGCTTCCTCTTTTGAACATCCTCACCAAGTCACTGGGAGATCCAGAAAATGGTGCGAGTACAGATCTGACCACTAGAGGGAAGCACCTGTTGCGTTACCCAGGTGAAAATACTGCCCTCACGGGCTTGGGGTGGGATGTCTAGGGTAATCCCCGTGTCTTGTTCAGTGTGAAGATTGTACTTCTGGAGAGGCAACATGATGTCTCTTGTTAATAATTTGGCAATCAACCTGTCTTCCACCTTTCTGCACTACTCTTCCCTGCTTGCACTCCTGCCATCCACTTCAGTTCAGGGGCTTTTAAGAGTCCATATGGAGGAAGGCTGAATATGGCATTGAATGGGGATGAGCACCTCATTACCTGTTGCAAAATGTCCATCTCTCATCTGAATTATTTATGCAAGGGGGGAAAAAAAATCCCATCTGCCGCTCTTCAATGGCTTGCACGTTAACAAGGGGGATAAAAAAAAAAAAAAATCACGTCTGTAATGTGCGGCGCTCACAGGGCAGAATGGAGCCTCGGTAGATGGGTGGCTTTTAACCCTCTTTCACTTTTTTAAAGCTTTTGTTAATGCACTTCCACTGTGCCAGCCCCGGCTCTCTCCGCCGCGTCTTTTTTCGCATTAATGGAGCAGTGACTCAGGTGTGCTCTGCCGTTTGGGCCGGGCTGGGCCACGCATCACCGCCCACCCTAAGCCCAGGGGGGCGTGAAATCCCAAGAACCCGGGTGACAGGCGACTCGGCGGTGCTGAAGAGCACCGTCTGGAGGAGTGAGTCAACTCGGAGCGGGCGAGAGGGATGAGACTTTAGCGCCCGGGCAGGGGCCGACGCCGTGAGACTCGCCCGCTCGCCGGACGATCTGCGCGCGTAATTCATGCAGAGGCCTTCATTATGGGTACTCACAATCGCCTTGCATAGGTTTCTGTCTGACAGCAATGCAGCTCCACTCTTGTGGGATTCTTAGCGCAGGGGTGATCAGCGCTGTGCACTAGAGATGCTGCCATGTGTAAGGGCAGCAGTGTGGGCACAGAGGTTAAGGAGGTTGCAGGTTCAACTCTCACGTGGCTTTAAAATCAGAGGGCTTAATCCTGTTATCTTCAGTAAATATCCAGATGCGTAAATCTATATTGTGTGAAATGTAAACCACACTTTGCTCTGAATAAGGACATCAGTTTAATGAATGGATAATGGAATTAACCAGGGCAGCAGGTCTGTTACTGTCTCCCCCTGTCTCTGAAAAATCTGAAAGAGGTTGTGTGTTTGATAATAGGAGGAGTAGGATATGATGGCCCATCTGGCACATCTAAGAGGTTTATCACTTGTAGGGGACAATCACCTCTCCAGAGGGGCTTTCCCTCACTCTTGCATTTTAGAGATATTTTGACTAATCTCTCCCTCATACAGTCACTGTTTCAGTAATCTTGCTCACAGAGAGCAACACTACTACAGAAGTGTCAGCTCAATGTCAGCTTACATTTCATCATTTTCATTTATATAATTCAGGAATTTTCTGTACAGCCAGTTGTCTTATAAATGAAGCACTTATCTAGAGAAAACTACTGATTTTTAATGAACACTTGCATAAACACATATACACACACATATAAATGTGCGTGCACACACACAAACACACACACACCCATATATATATATATATATATATATATATATATATGTGTGTATATATTTATGTATGTATGTGTAGCCCTACTAACTTCCCAAGTGAATAATTAATTTGTGTTTAAGAAATATAGTGTACAGAAGATAAGCTTTGACCGAAGCTGTGTTGTCATGGGAACAAAACGCTTCAACTGTTCTCTGCAGGAGGAAAAAAAAAAAAACAAAAAGTTGCAGGAGCAGGTAGGGACAAAAACGGAAGCAAGACATTGCTCAGAGGTGAAACATGATTCTTAGAAATTAATTCAAGTTGGTTTCACTGACATCAGATATGACCTGAAATTAAACAGTAACACTTAGGATTTATACATCCATCTCAGCAGACAGAATGATGGCAATGGTACAGACAGGGCATAAACACTGATATGATTCTGCTCTTGATAGAAAAAAAATTGTACAAATCACACTATAGATTAATCCATCAGTTATCTGATGATGGAGTGGGGGGCTCCTGTTGGGCTGTTTAATCATGTGGTGAACAGTGTTATTTTGCAGCAGAAAGCAGATGCAGCGGAGGGCTGGTGATGAAATCAAGTGAGTGGCAGATAGAGGCTGAGTAAGTCATCTCTATCACTGAGTGAGGAGGCAAGGTGTGATTACTGAGATATATTACAGATGAACAGCAACATGACTTATCACTGTGGGAAAGTGTTACAGCTGATCTAGATAACGGGGGGTTACTCTGGTTAATGTCTGCACTCCTTAACCGCCCCGCAATTATGACTTATAAGCACCCAGATACACGGAGTACAGAACCCCACAGGAAAAGCTTTAGGCAGAGGAATAAACAGGGCAAAAAAAGTTCATCAACATCAATGCGGTAAAGTTCACCGAGGTCAAAGGTCACTACGAGTCACCTCTACGCTGCTGCTGAGGAGAATTAAAATGCCTCACTCTCTCAAGACCGCACAAAGGTAAATGGGTGAATGGGATGGATGTCAGAGGTGTGGTAAAAGACTAATGAGGGCATTCAAAACTGAAGTGTTAAATTCCTCTTCACACTAAGTGTGTGTGTGTGTGTGTGTGTGTGTGTGTGTGTGTGTGAGGGTGTGTATGGAGTTGGGGAGGGGGTATCTACGGTAAGTGTGTACACGTGTGTCCCAGCTGAAGAGGTGAGAGAAGAGGGGTATCTTTTCAAGGACTTTCTAATACCCATTCAAAAAAAATAATCCTATAGCCGTACTACGTACACTCAGCAGAGAGAGATAACAGACAGATCGGTCACCACCGAAATACGGTGGGGTCACTATATGTTGTTTCCTTTGAACGCCACTGAAACTGAAAAGCAGTGCCCCTTGTGACTTCTCCTGGCTCTAAAAACGAGGCATGTAAGTGCACTCTGTGTTTGTTTGTGAGGATACTACCCCCGCCAGTGGGGCACACACATGCAGGAGCCCGGCAAAGGAAATGCAAGCGTTCTCTGCGCAGTTAGCGCCACCATTCAGTGAGCAAGGCTGTTGCCAGGGGGACAGGAGACCACAGTTAGCCCCAGCTGCCCGGGTCTAGGATACACACTCGTGGAGATTTTCTCTCATTAATTGGGATTTTGGGAACCCCTTGCCCCGCCGCAGCCACGGGTTCAAGCGCTTCCCAGTGAATGACGGGGCCTCTCTGGCTGCCTCTCCAGCCTAACCCCCACCCCCCAACCCCGCCCGCCACCCGCACCGCGCGGATGAGTTTCCGACAGTACGTGATCAACAGGCCGGGGTCACCGCTGAGAACTCCCTCCACAAACGGTTCGCTTCTGAGGGGGTGAAGAGACTCTCACGCGCCCGAGCAATCCCAGCAGCCCCCCACACACAGTCTCTCGTTTTGAAAGCGCACAAAAAGCCTCTTGTGATTAGAAGACAATCAGACCTTAACTTTTGTGAGGGCATGTACGCAGCAGCTGAAGCTGCGGCGCAGACTCTGGTGGATGCTTCTGTCCGGATTCGGAGGGGATCTTCAAAGGAGAAAATCAAATGAGCAACTTTGTTTTAGAACAATTCCTTTGGAATTCTGAATAATAGCCACATTTTTTTTTAAACTTAAATACCAGAAATTTTTGTTGCATTAAATGTTGGTTGGTAAGAAATTTCACTACTTTTGGCACATTCACCAAAATGTAGAATAACATGAGACATTCATTACTAATAGCTATTGCTACACTGTACTTAGACAGAGTTCAAACATTTGACACCTTCAAAACTGAGCACTAAATTGATTTCACACATTGTAGGTGCAGTCAAAATATTCTGTTTTAATGAAGTTTCATTTGCAAAGAGATCAGGGATTTGACAAGCATCAAATCCCTCTGCACAATTAATTCCGTAGTGAGTGGCGCAGTACACAGAATCAAGTTCATTAGATTCACAAATTAACAGAGATCAAATAATCCATCTTACTTTGGTGGAGTGCTCATTCCAGGCCCCTCCCTGGAATGGTGCTACAGTCGCTGGAACCCAGATTCATTCCCAGGAATCTGGCCACAACACTTGTTGAGGAATCTTTTTGAAGCGGCCTGGGATGTGAGCTATTAAATCAGTGCTAAAAGACTTAGAAAGATCATCTTTTGCTTCACTTAAAGCTCCCTGGACGTCTCCCCATAAGGTAACGGTTAACGAGTTGCAGATTGCGCTGACTGTGAGTGGCGCTGGGAGACCATGTTCTGTGTCAAAGCTCCAAAAGGCCCCTGTCTCCAGACTGGGAGGGCCTTTCACCTCTTGCTGAGGAGGAATATTTTCCCACAATGCCGAGAAGCTCACCGTCCCCTGCTGCCCGTCCAGACCTGAAATTTATGTTCATGGCAGCCAAGGCTGTGCACCAATTTTTTAGTGATTTAGTAAAACCATCACAAAGGCCGTTTATTACTGCTTACTGCAAAATAAGCAGTTACATAACCTTACTATGATAACTTAATATACGTGGCAAATTAGGGCAATATTAAATACTGTGCGCAGTGTCAAAATGTGTTTGAAAATTAAACCCCAGGTTGGTTATTTGTTGGCCCTGACCATGATGATATGTGCAGCCATCAGACATTTATTCCACTGCTGTGTTATCAGGCAAAAAAAAAAAACTCTGGAAAAAAAAGCTCTCTGTAACTCAACAAGCCAATGTAGTGTCACAGGTTCCAGACGCCCAACATTAACTGAGTGCTAGAGGCTGCCTTCTGCTGAATATGGATATCTGAATGTGGGTGGTAGGGAAAGAGTGCTCTGCCTTAATTTCCCCTGGGTTGATACGCACTTGTCTCTGAATTAAAGTGTTAATAAAGAGCACAAAGCCCCGTTCATGCCTTGTGGCTGGGCTTCTGGGACGCTCAGCCGCCAATGTTCTGACTCACCGATGGGCTAGCGATGACATCACAAAAGGCATGCAACCACGGCGTGCGGCCTGCTCTAATCTTTGCCGTTTCACTTTGTGAAGTAATGCCAAGAGGCAGGCCTGACACAGAATGCTTTCCATTCTCTTTTCATTTTTTGTGGAAACACTGCAGCACAGAAGCCTGACCCCTCGGTGCTATGACCTCTTACATGCACGTGTCCCCCCCGACACCCTCCCGAAGGACAAATCTCTCCAAGGTGCAGTCGTTACAGTGTAAGTGTGTGACCAGGTTGCACCTAAAACTGCTCTTCTGAGTCCAGAAATTTCAACTGCCTGGTCAATGATTTGGCCGGACTGAGCTTGTGTGCTTTAGGGTATAATATGTAGAATTTATAATGATTTAATAAGTTTGAAATTATTTAGTGCTCTGCTGTACTTGCAGTCAATGATTTGTATTCAAATCATGAATTATTGCACTGTACTTTGCAATAATGGCATCTGCAAAATGGATCAATATAAATATAAAAATAATGTCCATCATCATCATCATCATCATCATCATCACCATAACTGTCATTACTCTTTGATTGCACTGCATTGTAACTGAATCAAGGCATTAAATTAAATGCCTAGGACACTTTTCTTCAACTGTGTTCTACCACGTTCCCCAGCTGTGAATTTTATGAGAGGAGAATTTAAAGTGCCTGTTTGGCTTTACCCCTCCCACAAACTCAACTCAACACAGAAAGTAGGAGGGCTTGTAGCAGCCAGACATGCCTTGACAACACGCTAGATTTTCACCTAACACTAAACAAAGGCCATCTGTCACTGCAGGCAAACTCGGGTTTCATTTTTGTATGTTAATTTCATGACCTCCCCCTCAAAAAGATCACCCCTTTTTCTTGCTCACCGCCACACATCAATATAGCGATATTCCTCCAGGCAGGGTTCACTTCACAGGACTGTTTCAACACCTGGGGACTAACCACCTCAACCAGCGGCAGACATTACTTTTAGAACAGGTCTTCATCTCAGTGTGTGCTCAGAGGAAGAGGGAGAGAGAGAGAGAGAGTGAGAGGGAGCGGGAGAGAGATAGAGAGGGAGAGACAGATGAGAAGCAGAGAGGATTGAGGGAATACAGGGGTGCGCCTGTGAACATGAAGTTATCAAGCTGCCAGGAACATGGTTTAGAGGGGGAGATCAGATATGCCTGGAGGGGTCTCCCAGCTACAGCCCCACCCTCCCTCCCAGCCGACTCACACGCCAATCAGAGCTCAGTCAGGGGGCGGGCCCGAGACCTCTGAGAGCTCAGTCAATATTGACATGTGGGCTTGCTCAGTCAGATCATTCCCACATGCGCCCCGTGCCAACCTTTAATTGATGGTCATTGATTTCGGAGCTGATTTTTTTTTTTTAAGATTCTTTGAACTTTCTGAGCGTCAGGAGCCCCCAGCTCTGGTTATCAGGTTATTAAATAATGCAATCTGTGTTTGCAGAGCATCTGGGGCCTATGGAAGCACTTTCTTTTTTGAAGAGAGCAAAAACGAGAGCCTGAGCAAGTCAACAAATTACCGCTGCTCCAACGTGAAGCTAAATCTCTTATTTTTTTTCCTCTCCAGGAAAGACGTAAATTGGCTTCCCATGAACAATACCATAATTATTCACATGTATCCTCCAAAATTATTTCAAACCAGCCTGCAGCACCCCAGCTATTATCATAAAGAGCACCGATGGCAAGCTTAGAACAAATTGTATATTTAGTCTGTGTCAATGGGATTAAAAGGTATTTAAATCAGCAGCCGCTTTTAAAAGGTGAATGTCGCCAGTATGGATGCTATGGCTTTTTGCAGACCTTTTTTCTTCACAAGCCACCACTTTGATTTCCTGTCACTTTTTGGGTAGATTATGTCCGGTCTTGCTCCAAAATCCTGGCTGATCAGAGATAATAAAAGATTACACCAATCTTTGAAAGCCAGAGCTTTGCCAGCAGCAAGAGGCACACACAGAAATAATTGTTGGCCATCTGTGCTCCACATTGGTAACAAAGGGTTGGAAAAAAGACACAGAAAAACCATACCTGCTGCACTTTGTAAGGCAGGGGGACATGAAGGATTTCAAGAGGAAAAGCAGGAGGGATCTGGTTGCTGTTCCAAGGGATTTTCGATTAGCAAAGGCTGGGGGAAAAAAACACCAGTTGACAAGGAGAACAAGCCAGGAAATTAATGATGCTTTGGTTTATGACTCTGCCGCTATCCAAACAGTTTTGAGATGCAGCGCCTCGTCAGTGATAAACGGTTTGGTTTGGCGGATAATTGGACAGATGCATGATTGCATTCACATCTGAGGTAGCCAGAGCGCCAGAAAGGGAAGTGATGTCATAAACGTTTACCCTCCGCAGCTACATAAATCATTATTCTGAGCAGTGAGATCACATTAACTGGTACAGCGTTGATCAGGGACGGCCAGACATCACATTTGGGAAACATAAAGCGGGGTCCAGTACCAGGAATTCACATTAGCGGCGATGGATCCTGTTAAGTGATTGTGCAGCATTCTGTCGATACCTCTCCAAGCAGATGTTTTAAGTGAGGTGTGTTTTGTTTTTTAGGTCCATTTGTGGAAGGGACATTCCAAAAGAATAAATCAAAATTCCACTGAAAAGTGTTTGTACCAACAAATTCCACCAGGGAAGTGATGCAATTCATCTTGTAACACAATACTGTCAAGTTGCCTTTTTTTTCTCTCTTCAAAACCGCACTTAGTGAATCAACAAACATACTCCTTTAGGTCCTTGTGAATCTTTTATTGTGCTTTGATATGATAGCTTAATCATTTTGATGATGGTTGTGGATAATGGAGAGATTGGGAGCCTGAAAAATAAAACACTCATCTTCTCAAAGTCAAAAAAACAAGACATATACACTCCAGAGTGTTTGTGCTGTGGCTTCCACCTCAGTGTCTTCCACACACTACAATTATTCTGTTGCTTTCAAGAGCCTCTTAGCCCATTATGTTGCCAGGGCCATGTCGTTCTCCAGGCAGTGGTCTTAATGAGATCCACGCTGGTGTCACCACGGTAACGCAGCCATCCTGAGCGCTGACAAAGGCAGGAGAGAGACCAAGGTGCTTAAGAGACCACACCAGCAGCGTGCGAATATACTGCATTGCATGATGCAAAAAAAAAAAAAAAACATTTAGTCTTTTTTTTTCTTTTACTTTTTTACTTTTATTTTTTCTTCCTGTGGAAGGAATTAAATAAATAAAACAACACGACAATGATCCTGCCCACAATAGAAGAGAAGAGAAACAAGAAAAGAGTAACACCGGTGGCGCTGACCTCCAGAGACAAAGAGACGGTAATTGACATCTTTCACATTGATCGCTGGAAAGACATCACCGCGCTGCCACAGCAGTGATCATTGTCCTGTTTCCTGTTATAGCTGCAAAAAGGAAGTAAAAACAACTGAGCCCTTGCCACTTCAGAATAGAAAGGGATTCCTTTCAGGCATTGCTCCACTTGGGAGTGTTCCTTAAAAGAACGATCAAACGGCGGTCTTAAAACATGACTGCCCCACAGGGGCTGGGAATATATGCTCTGGTAAATGATCTTAGAAAGTTGTTGAAATTGAAGCCCAGAAGTAGACTGGACAGGGTTTTTTACCCGATGAGCATATTCCCCCAGCTTTTTCAAAATCTAACCAAGTGCTTTGCCTTTGGATTAGTTTTCACATAATTGAATTGTCTTTTTTTCCCCAATAATGTATACAACATTACCTATTTCATGCATGCCTTTAATGATATGAAAATGATGCAAAAAGTTAAAGTCAAGGCTGTGTATTGATATTTCTCAAAGTTTTCCTTTGCTGTGTCATATTTTCCTTCTGGCTGCGGTGCTTTGCTCTCAGTTTGCCAGCATACAATATTTGAATATCAGAGAAGGTGAAATGAGACTCAGAGCATACGATATCAATTTTGTTTTTGATTTTGTTTGATCAAGACAGACCTGCATCTCATTCTCTCTCACACCTTGCTGGGCAGACACAGTCAGGCTGTCTGCCTTTCCCTCTCTGTCTTTAACAGGTACCCAGGGTGGTTCCATAAAAATGATTAAAATCAAGAACAATTTTTTTGGTTGAATGTTGTAAGCCTACATAGTTTAGCTGTGCTGATCCATTGACTGGACAAGAACTTTTCATTGATAAACTAATACATTTTGAAACATTTTTATTGACTTCTTTCAAAAAAAAAGTCATAGTCTTCGGCAGGCACTGGAACTCAAACCCATAGTCATTTATTCATCTCATATTTTTGTTGCTTGTAATAAAATGTTCTGGTCCCTACCGACAGAAAGTTAGAGAGGGAGATCACTGAATAAACGCTGCTAAGTGCACCTTCATTATTTTAGTTAATAATGATCTATAATAATCTATAGGGGCGGCTGACAGATTGTTCAACAGATAGCTATGGAAAAATATTTAAATATAGTCTTGCAATAAAAATTTGGTGGCATTAGAAGGGATTAAGAAAAACAGCACAAATATATAGCAGCAGCAAATAGAGAAAACTGACAAGAAACAATTTAACTCACACATGACAGCAACATGTAACTGTAGGAGGTTATGTGAAGGGAGCCCTTGTTTACAGTGTGAAAAGAGACAGGTGGCACTGACCTCTGACCTCTCCCTCTCATCCCCTGCCTGTTCCTGTCACCCTCATGGCCAATAGGCAAGCATTAGACACAGGAAGTGGTGGGGGCCTGGAATTCAATGCTGAATAGAGAGTGTGTTCTTGATGAATGCCTGTAATGTCAGGCTTTGGAAGCATTTCACATTCTCACATTGTGTGTGTGTGTGTGGGTGTGCATGTGCATGTCGGATTTAGATCCAACGTAGAATAGGGTGTGTCATCACCGCAATGAAACTGACCTGTATAAGATGACCTGTAAGTGTTTTCAGGAGAGTGGTAGCTATAGCTATTCCAGAATTAGCTATAGCTGTAACTATCCATTCTAGAACCATTGCAGTACATTAGGGCCCTGAAGAGCAGGGGAAACTGGACATGGAGAATTCGTACAAAGACCTTGGAGGCTGGGAATGGATTCTGTGTGTTGTGGTTTGCAGAGTTGTATACAAAGACACATGATGTCATCAGGCTGAGACGAAAATGGTTTGATTGGTGCATCGTGACCTGAGGTCCTCAACTGGGAACAGAGTTAACCCCTTGCCTTGTTCTTCTCCTTATATATTGTTGTCTGGGAATTGACCAACAGTTTTAATTGCACACATGACATTTTTCTGCAAAAAAAAAAAAATCTTTGGCATGTCCGGTGTGGAATTTCTGAGTAATATGACCCTCTTACCCTGGTTTCAACCTGATCTAAAAAGGAGCATCCCATATCATCATTAAACTACAGGCCCTGGACTCAAAATGGGCAAACAAGACAGTGACATATTAGTCTATAAAAATAAAAAAGGGGAAGGGAGAAAAAAATGTGCCCTGTGTACAAACAGAGAAGGCAGGTTTACAGGGCGATCTTGCTTACCAAGCTGCTTGTGTCAGGGCCCCAGAGGGAGAGTGAAAAATTACCTCCAATCTCTCTGTCTGTCTCCGGCTGAAGACTCACTGCGCACCGAGGGGGGGGAGAAAGAGAGAGAGAGAGAGAGAGAGAGAGAGAGAGAGAGAGAGAGAGAGGTGTGTTTGCGCCCTGGTCTCCATGGCTGACACCAGCTAATGCATCTGAGCAGCATTAGAGGAGAGATGTGTGGATAAACAGCATGCTAACAGTAATTAGAGTCCCATTCATTAGCAGAGCTCTGGAGATGTGGGAGATGTGGTGGAGATGGGGGGGTGGGGGCGGGGAGCAGAAGGGGGTGTTAGAACGCATGGAGACTGAGACAGGTGCAGCTGCTGTGGCGTGCTCACACAGAGGCAGGTGTGCAGGCAACAGAGCAGCCAGAGGTGGCGGTAGGGGTCAGGAGCATCACACTGAAAATATCTCAACAGCAACTTTTCTATCAGCACAACAAATGCAACCCCCCGCACCACCCACCCCCCACTCCTTCCACAACACCCCCTGTCTGGCCTACCTGCATGCAAAATACATGAGAGCTCTGCTATCAACCGATCTGCTAGCCATTACACAAAACTGTATCTGTCTTGCTCAACACTTACTTCAGTGACAAGTAGAGATGTTCAGATAGGGTCTTGCTTAGTCTTCCTCGGTGCTCATCGGAGGGCTCAGAGAGGGCTGAACGGTTTTCCTCCGTCTCACCGAGTGCAGGATGCCCGAGGCTAATAACCGCCTCAAGCACCCTGACAGAGCAGCTGCGCACGGTACGACAATAACATCACTCATGCACAGCCAGCTCACAGATAGATTCCTTTATTGCACAGAGTACAACGAAATTGAGTAGCAATCCTGACGGCGCATTCACACATAACAAACAGCAATTAAAAAAATAGAAAAGAGTTCAAGCTAAACTAATTTAAATTGCTAGATATATAAATAAAATATAAAATGTATATAAATGTATATAAGATATAAAACAATACGATACAGTAACTTTTATTATTAGCAGCTGAGATATTGCACTTCAGGATATTGCACGTTTACTGAATTGCAGTGGCCCTATGTACAAGTAGTGCAATAGGGAATATATACATACAAAGCTGCAGTTGAAATGTAAATATCTGTGCAGTGTTCCGTAAATGTAACTGTAACTGTAAATGTAACTCCCACAACAAAAGGAATTATTACAAAAGGACTAAGGACCCAATCTGCAGAGGGATTGATTCTGCAGTCACGAGCTTGGTCATCAGAATCTGCGACCTCATTACGCTTCCAAATGTCCTTCTAAACCTGCTAACAAAGGCCTCTTGAACTATTTTAGACTCTTTACCACGTGCATTGAACGGTAGGAACTATCAAAGCTAAAGCCAGCCTTTCCTTCTGGGCTGCCCTCTGGTCAAATCCCATTTATAACAGAGGTATACCTGGGTCAAACGTGACCCCGCAAAGAGTGGCCCCCTTCCGGCTGCAGCAGTGCATTGTGGGATGGAGGCCCGTGAAAGCTCCGCTGAGTCAACGGCGCGTCTCGGAGGCAGGAGGGTTCAGCTCGGAGCGCCCCGTCTAAACCACAGCTTTGCTGCTGCGCTGTAATTCACCCCGCCACCAAAACCACCGCTGCTGCTGCTGGCTGGGACTGCAGACAAGGGTTACACCAACCCTCGCTGTTTGTTTACACAGCAAACAGACCCTGCCATTTTAAAAAAAAAAAAAACAGGACTCCTGTCAAAAAATAAAAACAGCTACTTTTCATGTTCCAGGGCTGTAATTGTAGGCCTCCACTTAACGCTGGACTGATGCGGACAGGCCCACAGAGAGCTGGGGCGCTGCGCAGCGGAGAGGCTGTGTTTTTCTCTTACGCGCTGGGCGGAAGCGGAGTCTCGCGACGCGGTGTGGTTGCAGGCTGCGTCTGGGGCTGTGTAGCTGACACGGGATACAAGATTTTAATGTCGCCTTAGGCTGAGTGCCAGGAATCCTCATACATGTCTACATCATTTCTGTCTTTGTGACTTTGTTACTCATCCCCCTCACCCCCCACCCTGCGCCGGCCGTCACCCCCCACCACCAATCCTCCAAACCTCCGCAGTGAGATTCTGTTTCACCGCACAAACGAGGCACGTGCAGGCAGCCACGAACTGCGCTCCTGTCGATCGATGAGTGAGGGGATTGATTGATTGGGTCTGAAGGGATGGGGCAGTTGAGTGTAAACACGGAGGTCCTCCAGATGCCCCATAACACACGCTTTCTCCCCGACTCCCTGTCCCAGTGTCTCTGAATCCCCCCTGGCATGCCAGTGGGAGATGGGGGTGCATGGGGGGGGGTTGCTGCGTAGTTAACTTGTGACTGCTGTCAATTAGACCAGGCACCTCCGGGACCCTTCCGCCAGACCTTGCTCCCCGCCTGATGTCATTATACAAATCTGCAATTATGGGCAGACAAGGAAGCAGGCTTCCAGCACAATCAGTTCAAACGCAGACACTGAGGGGAAAAAGAGAAAAAGAAGGAGACAAAAAGTTAAAAAAAAAAGAAAGAAAAAAAAAACAAACACAAATTGGCTCAGTTCCTATTTTCCTTGTTGAAAACCCTAAATGACAAGTTTGAGCCAGACCAGGCCAAGGGGCTTCTCATCTGACTGTCGCGCGTTATTTGCGAGATTAGAGGTTAAGTACGGGTAATTGTGTCAATGAATCATGACGAGACGCCGCTGGGTGATCGCTGAGTCCTTGGGGATGCTGTAGTCTGGGGCCTCGTGTGAAACAAGCTCCAGCCCGGCTTCAGTAGCATCTCTCTGTAGAGGCATGTCGGAGAAAAATCTCCCAGTGATGGTTTTTAACCTGGCCAGTGGTGTTCTTTTCATACCTAAAACGCCACTTCGGTAGATATGAATTTCCATACAATCAAAGGGTAAAGGTTGTGATTGATGCGGGTATAACAGTACTTACATTTGGCTTCAGATTTGGCAAAGAGAGCACATATGGCCATGGACCAAGGTCGTCACCCCCACATTTGGACACCACAAACAGGGGAAGAAAAACATTGGTGGTGTTGAGGAGGGATGCCATGAACAGCTGAGACAGGAAGGAAGTGGTAAGTGGGATTTTTATATTAGCGGATGTGCCCGGTTTGTCCGCATTCGGTTAATTGCGCAGGAGATTGAGAATTCTGAAAATTCGAATCCGCATTCAGAACTTCAATTGCCCCCCTAATTGATTCTAACTAACTTTGACACACGCTGCCCCTACTGCTTCTGCAGACAGACTGAGAGTCTCTGCAGCGACGTGCGTTCCAAGTGGAAGATCCTTTTTTTGGGAGCGCTTTTGATGGATGGCCCTACAGTATATTCTTTGACTGGATGCGGCAGAGCCAGGTCGTTTGCGGCAGGCGCAAGGGAGCGAGCCCGCGTGGACGCAAACAGCCTTACCAGAAAAAGCAGCGAGGGAATACCCTCCTCTGTGATCCGTCCGTCCCGACAGCGCCAGGGCAACGCCTCCTTTCCTTCCTCTCTCCCTCCGAGCTCTGGGCTCCAGCGCTACCATCGCGGCAGCTGGCTCCGGCTCCCATCCCACCCAGCGGCAGAGAGCCGTGCCCTGGGCAGCCAGCCCGACCCAGGCTGGTGAGAGCCGCAGGCCCCCGCTGGCTGCTCCGGGGCTCCCTGCGTGTGGGAGTTTCACCACCCCTATTACAGATCCACATCACGCCGCTGTAAGTGCTGTTAATCACATCAAGTCAAACACAAACTCTCTAACTTTGTTTAAAGAGCCCCTGCCAGTCTAAGGCCCATTTCTCTTCTCTGATTTAAAAAAAAAAAAAAAAAAAGAAAAGAGACCATGGAGAAAAGCAAAAAAAAAACAAAAACCAGCAGACTTCTTAAAATAACTGACGGCAAGGAGCACTTTCTCCTCCGTCAGACGAGCAGTGATTGACTTTGTCAGGGCAGGATTTAGTGCCATGCTATCAGAGCTTCTATTGATTTCAGGAGCTTAGATATGGAAAGCAAGGCAGGCCGAGAGGGAGGGGGAAGAGAGGGAGGGCGAGAGGGAGGGGGGAGAGAGGGAGATGGACAGGGAGTGCAGGGTAAAGCATAGATGCCCTTACACATTGATAACCTCATCTGTGCATCATTGCCAAAGCACTCCTGGAAGTACTGGGATTTTGTTCACACGGGGGGGGCGGGGGGGAAGAGGGAAAAAACGGGTGTGGCGGGGATGAGGGGAGGGGGGCCCTATGATCGTGCGTGCCTACCCCCCCCCTCCGTCTGCCGTCAGTCACGGTAAACCGCCTCGGCGCAGATAGCCCGGGCCGCTGGAAGGCGCGTCTCCGAGTGATGTCAGCGCTCCGTGGCAGTCTATGGGGCTGTGATTTATGAGCTAATCTGAGCCCGTCTCCCAGGCTTCCAGCCCCCCTCGCCCCTGGGACGTGCTAATGGGATGATGGAGCTGGGCTGTGTGGACAGCAGTCAGGAGCTGCACTGCAATAGGAGCCCTCTCACCTCCAAGGCCCCCAGCCATCCATCTCCATAATCAGAGATTGACTGGAAAGCAATAGTAACCCCCTACTGCTTCAGGCAACATACACGCGCGCACGCACGCGCACACACACACACACACACAAATTCATGCGCGTGCACACACACACATAAAACACCCACTTTCACACAAATTCACTGATAGGCACACATACTCACACATACGCAGCCACATGTTCATGCACAAAGTCACATGCACCCTCTCCCAAAAATACTCACACACACAGGTACATGTGCACACACACACGTGCGCACATGCTCATACGCGCGGACACACTCACATACACCATAGACAGACATACACACACATTTCCAGCGATACACCCAAAATACATTCCCAGCAATATTTTAATAGTATAAATATAATATGTTTTGCTGAAATCAGACAGATAAAATGCTGTCAGGTTTTATGTAATGACATCAAACCTTACAGACCCTAAAATACATTTATATTTTCAGACTGTAGTTGTGTTATATTATGGTCCTTATCATAACTCTGTTCAAACATCAGTCAAAAATCTACATTGGCATTTGATCATTTTAACTAGGCAATGTTTTTAGATCCATGAAAAATGTGTCATTTGTATTTACTGTATACCTCTGTGGGAGAAGAATTCATATACGGGTTTGTAGCATCAGTGGGAAAATTATGTAAGGAATCTGGCTGCATCAACACATATCTGTATCACAACAAACGCCGCAAACACCTGCAAAGGAGATAAAACCACGCATTTCTGCATGTACATTACCAACAATTTCCACCAGGAACGAAAACTCCGAGAACCACCTATTGACCCATTTTCTCCTGGATCTACGCAGGGGACTAAAAAGCAATTTGTCCCACGAAAATAAAACTAATGGGAGGCAAGATGAATGGATTAGATCAGGAGACTAGGGCAGAGCTGGGTGCACCAGGCTGAAGGGCAGTAAATCACAAGATTATTGGTTTTATGAGCGAAGCCCATGTGAAAATAATTGCTAATGTTCCAAGAGTAACCACTGGAAATGAAGGTAATGGAGCAATTTATAAATTCTGATTGGAATACATGGAAAACTTCCAGCCCATCTCCTCTGCTATTTTAAAGCGCCCAATAAAAACACCTCGAGCAGCACAAATGTTGCGGTTGCCTATTAAAATCAATACCATCACAACATCGCTATTGTTGTTTTTTTCCTGCTTTGTTATTTTTAGTAGTTTACGATAGGAATGAATCTGCCTTGCAGTTGTAAATCAAGGATAAAAAAAAAAAAAACAACAGAATAAATGTGAACTCCCATAATTCATTTCTTTATTTCATTTAGCTGGTCACGGAGTGACAGACAGTTATGTACCCATAGTTCACCAAAGACCGAACAACAAATAGGGAAAATGACCCTATTAAATGAAAACGAAATATGGGTGTTATTTACACTCATGCTGTGTACTTGTCTGTTTCTGTTAAAAATACATATACACTTGGATGTGTATTCGCACATTTGTTTGAAGGAGAGACAAAAGGACAAATCTCCAGGAGTTAGACGTGTGGAGGGATATGCACTGTATAGGTTTGGACTGGTGGAACCTGCTGTGTCACCCCCCCCCCGCAACCTGACATTCTGCTGGCTGTTACAAACATACACACACACACATACATACACACACACGCATGCACACTCATCAAGAAAATGCATGTTTTGTTATGAGCAACTTTTCTTACATTATATACACACTACAATACATTTGCACAAAACATGCCCACACACTACATACACACACCCTACACACACGCTACACTAACACATAGAGATTAGATATACACACCTGCACACACTACATATACATACAGTGTACTACATAAAAGCACTACAATACATACACACATACTGTACACACACACACACACACACACACAGGTTAACTACACATACACACTAGACTACATACACATACAGTCAGACACACTTAGACACGCACAGACACACACACATCACACACATCACACACACAGATTAAATACACATACACACTAGACTACATTCACACACACACACTCAGACACACGCAGACACACTGTCAGAAGCTTCCTCCCCTGTGGTTCTGCCCTAATGAGAAGGCTGTCTTCTCTTCCTCTGTTTTATTTTAACCCACTCCGGGGGTCTGGAGCAAACCGCAACCTTTGATCCAAACCACGAGCAACCGACCCTGCTCTCATCAGCCCCACACAAAACCTGCCATCCAGGTCTCTGTGACTCATTTTCCACTGGTGTCTGAGTGTGTCGAGTGCCGTGTGTGTGTGTGTGTGTGTGTGTGTGTGTGTGTGTGTGTGTGCGCGTGTGCGTGTGTGCGTGTGGGCCTGAGGTGTGGTTTCAGCTGAGCTGCTGCCAGGGCCCAGGTCTCCCTCAGCTGTGCGGTTTGGCCCGGCGCAGAGGCTTCCTCTGGATGAGTTGCCTCGCCGTCGGCAGCCGGTGCTTCCAGCGGTGGCTCCTCTAATCCAGCTGCACTGTAACTCGCGGGCCACACATGGGGCGAAACGCTCCTCATGCTGCAGCCTCATTAAAACCAGACATGAGTAAACGAACAAGCCCTGCGCTCTCACACGGCTTCTCCTTTCCCACATCTATGAGGGCTCGACGGGGTGTGTTTTTTCCATCATTAAAAAAAAAAAAACATCCTCTTAATTTCAACACACTTCCGTATTTTTTTTTTAAGTCACAAGCTTTAAAGAGTCAGAAAGTGGAGACCTAAACACAAACTTAAATGTTCTGCAGATGTAAAAGGGCTCTTATGTGGTTAATAAAAGCAAAGACTAATCTGGTTTGAAGCTCGGTTTAATTCAGACCTCGTTTTTGCTAGAGCAAATGCACCAGAATCAAAGTGGGTGGTCAAATCTGGTTTCTGCTGGGTTGTCCTAACTTTCCTTTTTTGGTCTTCATTGGAAAAGTTTCTGAAACCATATATTTTAACCGATTGCCCCACTAAAAGTGTGCAAGATTTTACAGGCAGACTAAAGGGAGTTCTCAATGTAAACACTATAGCACTTCGTCCTTAATATTACATTACCTGACAAATTTAAGTATGCCTTGCATTTGGCTCTGATTGTTGCTCAATGTGGCACATGCATAAAAGTTTAACCTGATGCCAAACCTGGTGGATGCACATAGTTTTTAGTGACACGTAAGTGTATGCTGGGAGGCTTGTAACCTTGGCATCTGGCTTCAAAGAAGGTGACACAGACAAAAACATCACCATCCCTGAGTTTCATGCCGTGAAAGTGAGGTATGGAAGGACATCAGCATTGTATTAACGTTGAAATAGAATCCTTAGTCATGGCTGGTCTTAAGTGTCAGCTCTTAAGCAGACACAATCAATAAAAAAGGATTATATGGTGCATGTAAATATGCCTCTTGTGTTACAGATTGTAGATTTCCAATTGGATATCAGTCATTTGAAACAACACTACATAAAAAGAATACACAAAGCAATCAACTATCATGTTGTTTTGCACTTTCAAAGTGAGAACTGAAGCCATTGCAGTAGAGGTGGGTGAAGTTTTGAGGATCCTGTGCTGTACTCTGGCTGATAACCCCAGATCCATTATCAGATGCATCATAGCTGGTGTTACACCATATGTAGGTGACTTTGTAGTTTTCATTTCAGTATAATCGGAGCACATCAAACACTTAAGTATTGACTTCCATCACCTTACCCGGGGGCTCACCAGTGGAATGTTTGGTATGGCCTGGCTGCCAATGCTCCCTTCCCGAACATGTCTCCCATATCAAAGTGCATCTGCGACGCCTCATTTATGATAGCCACCGCATTGTGTCCCGGCAATGATTTACTGGGGCAGGTCTGTGGGCTGGTCCACTGATGAATTCCTACACTGGAGAGGTAGAAATCATCAAGCATCACAGAATGCTCCCCAGTTGGGTTGTTTGCACAGAAGGGAGAAAAGATGGATGGAACCCGTGGGGGGTGTTCTAGAACAGACCGTTGACTACAATGGAATGGAACGGTATTCTTTTTCTTCTTTTTTTTTTTTAGAACAAGTGACAAATCAGTTGGTGTGGATTGCATGCAAGTGGTACCATTGAGAAGGACAGAGACTGGGGAGAGTTTGGGACAGAGACCATTCTGAGCATTCTGACAACGGTGACCTGGCACACAGAAGGACAGAACGCAACCAAACAGAAGCTTCCCTGACAAGCAGAAAATGCCAGAGGAAGAGGGCAATGGCACAACAGTTATTTCTCAAGTCGCTGCGGAAGTCACTTGATCGGCACATAGAAAAAGCAATACAGTCCAAGCAAAAAAAAAAAAAATTAAACTCACACCTCATCTGTCACTTTCTCGCTCTATACCAACCACGCCCAGTTTTAACTGTCAAACAGATCAAGGTGACACAACGCTGGCAAGCAGAACAGCGCCTCACGCTGGAAAGGGGAAGTACTCTGCGTTTATCTGAAAACACCATGTTCATCTGCGCAGTACACAGAAATGGCTGAAACACGGCAATTTTGTTAACAAGCAACCTGTGATTCGCGTCCCAGCTCTGGCTGTGCATTGCCAGAGCAGGAAGTTGTCTTTTGCTGCATTATAATTGCACCAGATGACAAGCGCTTAAAGTCTGAAGGTGTTTGCACAATGGAACGATTGCAGACGGCGGCATGCACACTCGTGCGACCTTTTTTTTTCTGCAAAGACGGCGCAAACAACACCCCTCCTCTCCACCGAGAATCTTCACTCACACTTTCCATTCCGCTATTTTTCTCTGCGTGTCAGTTGTGCTAATGCACAGTGGTAGCCCAGTTCCCTCTCTCTGCGTTTGTGGTGTCGCGTGTGAACACTCTCCCCTCCTCCCCCAACCCCCCCCCAAGGTGATGTCTGTGAACTGAGAACCCCGGCTCCATTCAGAGGTATGTGATTGATTGTGGTCACGTGATCTTCCATGTGGTTAGCAGCCCCTAACCAGAGCGAGCAGCAAGTATGTGTGTGCGTGCGTGCGTGTGTGTGCGTGTGTGTCACCGAGCTTGCTTAGCACTTAGCTGACAGCACACAAAAGCATGCTCACACTCGCTGCCTTGTAATTGTGGTGATGGTGTGTGATAGGTGCAAACTCCTCTCCCATCAGACACGTACGCCCACACACGTTTACAAACAGTCCCACACTTCAGATATTCAGATAAGAGATCACCCCTTGTTCTGCACCTCAGACTTCCTGTTATCAAATACCTTGACAGTTTGTGAGTGTGAGAGAGAGAGAACGAAAGAGAGAGAGACAGCGAGAGAGACACTGTTTTGTCCAATTTCATCAGTTTCTTCTCGGCTCACCTTATTGCTTCATTACTAAAAAAAAAAAAAAAAAAAAACAGCCATTTTGATAGTGGTGCAAAAAGACAAATTCAGGCCCTTGTATGTTCACAAGGTATTTTGGATATGCCGGCTCCGTAAGTGTGTGATCGTGACAGCTTCCCTGTTGCTTTTTAACACTTAATTGATGAAAAAAGAAAGAAAGAAAGAAAAAACAATAGTTATATCTACTGTGCGGCATGAGGATATTGAGGAAAGAATACTCCATTGTGAAGATCTCTTCCCAGTTGCTATGACAACCCCCCAGCACTCTCAGACAATGCCAGTGAAAGTTTGTGAGGGAGGCTGTAAGGTGGCGGGGAACAGTTTCATTACTGAGATGCCAGGCCAGGAGAAAACAAAGGGGCTTGTTCACAGCAATCTCACACCTCGACGCAAACCTGAAAACATATGCCCTTTAACCCGTGAGTGGCCGACTGGGGTAAAGACCCAAGGCATACTTTTTTTACAAGGTGGCTTCTGTGAAACCTTTGAATACAGTATGATGTCAAGAAATCTCTTAGCATTGTTTTTGCATTAAGAATGCATTTTGATAATGAAATGTCTGTGGGGGTCAGATAGTCCCCCTAATCATAACCACCCAATCATGTATGTGTGTTGAGATAGATGTAACCTTTTTAGTGTCCCGTTTTCTAGGTGACATAATATCAGACGATAAATACCTGTGAGAGGTGTGAACCCCCACAGACCGCAACTAACACAGTTCTTTTCTAGACAAGGAAGTGTGCAAAACCTTACCCATAGATGCACACCTACTCTATATGTAAATTAATATATTCTGAAAAATGTAAATTGCCTGTCCTCTGTCTAGTTCGCTTAAAGATATCATGGTGTCCTTTCCAAAGGTCAAGGGAAATGTTGCTTCAATACTTGTCATGTGTTCAGCATCTAAGTGCTTGACATGACGACTAGCATACACATTTGACAATCCTTCCTCATATTACTGAATAATGATTCGCATCCTTTCATTGAATCAATTTACTAATTAGGTTCTAACACTAAATTAACTACTAACATGCAGTGATTTGTGGGTGGGTCATATGCCTGGCATACAGTTACCTTGTGATCGGCACATAACAGTAGCATGGGAAAGTGAGCGAATGTAAAAGTTTTGGGAGATGCATCATGGAGTATATGGGAAGGGGGACGTGAGTTTCAGTGACCTTTGACCAAACAGGAGCAGACATGGATCTTCCCATTTGTTGATGTATAACACATTTGGGGGACACCTAGCAGTTTGACAGATATGTTTTCAAACTCTAGAAAAAAACTCTCAGGACAGGAATGGGTCAGGATCAAATTATGAAGACTACATTGGGCATCCTTTGTACAAACACCAGACACAACAACCTCTGTAAACATGGATTCATATTGGCTGTGTTATTGTTAGCTCTTGTTTTCAAAAGTGTAGTTTTGATATTATATTTATTTGATCTAAGTGATCAAAGATGGGGAGATAAAGAAGATGAAGTCATCCAGCTGTCTTGTTTTTATAATGATCACTATTCAGCCTTGTCAGTTCCTGTCAGAACAATTTGACAACCAAGGAATTAAACTTGGCAGACCAGTGGAGTTTTGACTATGCACTGAGGAAAAAGTTTTTTTTAATCTACTAAATTGTTCACTAAATTATTTTGATGGTAAATCAGTTCTTAATAACTAATTTGGAAATTTATCAGTTGATAGTGTTACAGAAATATCAGTCTATTAGGTCCATGATGTTCTATATTTTACATCACGGTGTTACAAGGTCATGATTTAGTTACATGGATGTAATGCAAACACTGATTTGCATAGCTGGAGAAAGTTTTATAAAAAGGATAAGTTCAGTTCTTGTCACAACTTTTTTCACTTGCCAAAAATGACCCCAGTCAGTCATAAGTATGTAAATCATGTTGGTTGCTTGAGGGTTAAAAACACATCTAGGTGAGCTATCTACATCCTGTGTAGATGCAGAGAGACAGAGAGGAAAAAAAAACAAGCCGCAATTACAAGCGTCACCACAGCACAGTTTCCATCCAAAGCGAGCCAGAATGTAGCACAAGTCCTCTAATTTTAAAATCATGGCTTCCTCACGTTGTCTTGTGAGCAGTTGCGAAACGCCAAGAAACGATACCAAAGCAAAACATTATTCCAGCTTGCTGGTGTTTGAAGTTTAAAAAAAAACAACAACACACACACACACAAAACAAAACATCTTTTTAAGCGTCTGGCAACGCTGAGTACGAGCTGTATCATGAAGTCTGCTGCTGGTGGTTTTTGGTTTGTGGGCTCTCTCTCTCTCTTTCTCTCTCTCTCGATACTGCGTCTCACTTTCCCAGTCAGCATATATCCCAGCCGTTCAAGCCACAACTGTAGCTGTGAGATAACAAGAGCGCGCTGAAAAAAAAACCTTAAAAATAGGCATGTGGCTTCATCTCTACAAGTGACAACATGACTATATCTGTATGCGTTTTTCCGCTTCCTTTTTTTTTTAATGTCACGCAGTGCTGAGCAGCAGATGTTTGGTGATGTGTGGTATTGCTACCGCCCCCCCTCCTTCGGCAGCAAAGAGGAACTCATCTTGTTAACCTCGTTAGATGTGCCGAACTCGTGGGGCGCGCGCCGAATCTTCATACGAAGAGACAGCCCTTCAGCCATCTCATTTTTCAAGCTTGACCAACTCGGGGAAAAAAAGGCCAGGAAAAATGGAGTTATAGCCATGCCAGGTGATAAACACTGATTGTGTCCATGTGATACGTTTCTATGAGTTGTGTGCAGTAAACAAACTCATATTCCACTCAGACGTTGGCTCAATACAGTACACATATATCAATCATTCGTAATCATTGAATTACAGCTATTTCGTGCACTCTTGAATTCTGGCATGAGAAGCTTGGTAGATGAACAAAAGTGAGACCACAAGGTGCCTCCCTGTGCATCTGCCACAATAGCGGCGGCCTCATTCAGATGGGGTGACCTACTTGTGATCGAAAGACAGACTGAAGATAGGGGAAATGTGATCGAAATTAAAACTTGAAGATAGCAGAGTTTCAGAGGCCAAAGAAAGCAAGTTTGTGTGGGAAGTATGAAGAGATTGCGTCGATAAGGGTGGTGGTGAGCGTTTCAGCCGTGAAGGTCCACCTGATTCTCAGTCATGTGCTGAGTGGGCTCCAATGAACACCGCCCCCTCAACAGCACAGAGGGACTGGCCCCTTGCCCACAGGTGCACAGCCATAGATCAAGCAGGCACGGCTGCGGCCAATAGAAGTGTGGCCATAGGCCAAAAGGGCATTACTATGTACGAAGCAGGCATGGATGTATCCAATGGTTGTAGAACAGAGGGGCATGGCTACAGACCAAGCACCCATGGATGTACCTTACATTACATTATGTTATTGGCATTTAGCAAACGCTCTTACCCAGAGCAACTTACATAGGTTACAGAGTTTACATGTTATACATTTATACAGCTGGATATTTACTGAGGCAATTGTGGGTTAAGTACCTTGTCCAAGCGTAGAGCAGTGGTGTCCCAGTGGGGAGTCAAACTGGCAACCTTTTGGTTTCGCGCCCTGCTCCTTACCACTATGCGACAATGCTGTTGGGTGGGAGGTGGGAGCGATCCTGATTTTAACCCAATGTGGCAACCTACAGGGCTGCCTGTAAGATTCCCAGGATCAATGCCAGTAGTGTTTCCAGACCCCCAAAGACAGGGGTGCCACACAGGTAGCAATTTAGGGGGGCACAGGTCGTCCACGTTGAATGTGGAAGAGCGTGCCAGTAATGCTCACATGCTTTCCCGTTTGCTGATCATTTCCGTACATAATGGTATTAAATCACTTTAATAGGCCTAAATGCCGTATTATAACATGCTGTGTGGTTCATCTTCATGCACATCATTTATTTATTTATTTATAACAAGTAAGTACCTGGTGTACTGATGAGCAACCAGTGCAGAACATAGAAATGACACAATGGAAGACTAAATTCAGATGGTATCTTTTTGGCTTTACTATAATGAAAGAACTGCTTGAAACAAGGAGGCAGAGCTGTATATTTTCGGGGGGTGTAGGGGTGGGGGAGAGCCCAAGGATACACACACTCACACCCTGGGCCTGAAGGTGCTGCATCTGCCAACTCTGTACTCTGGTTTGGGATTATCTCTGTAATCCCCAGTCATCCCTGCGGCTATCACGGCACTCTATAACCTCTTAATCCCTCTAATTCCCTCTGACTCTGCCGTCAGCCTACTGTCAGACACATTAGGATCCTTATCACCAAGATGCGGCTAAGAACTGCCCCTTTGACCTGGACAAAGAGGGAACTACCTGTACCACACCTGGATAGGGAAGATCAGTACATGTGACCTGGACAGAGAGAGAGCTACCTGTAACACACCTAGATAGAGAGGAACAGTACCTGTAACACCCCTGGACACAGAGGGAACAGTACCTGTAACACACTAGATAGAGAGGAACAGTACCTGTAACACCCCTGGACACAGAGGGAACAGTACCTGTAACACCCCTGGACACAGAGGGAACAGTACCTGTAACACACCTAGATAGAGAGGAACAGTACCTGTATCACCCCTGGACACAGAGGGAACAGTACCTGTAACACACCTAGATAGAGAGGAACAGTACCTGTAACACCCCTGGACACAGAGGGAACAGTACCTGTAACACACCTAGATAGAGAGGAACAGTACCTGTAACACACCTGGACACAGAGGGAACAGTACCTGTAACACACCTAAATAGAGAGGAACAGTACCTGTAACACACCTAGATAGAGAGGAACAGTACCTGTATCACCCCTGGACACAGAGGGAACAGTACCTGTAACACACCTAGATAGAGAGGAACAGTACCTGTAACACCCCTGGACACAGAGGGAACAGTACCTGTATCACACCTGGACACAGAGGGAACAGTACCTGTAACACACCTGGACAAAGAGGAACAGTACCTGTAACACACCTGGACACAGAGGGAACAGTACCTGTATCACACCTGGACAAAGAGGAACAGTACCTGTAACACACCTGGACACAGAGGGAACAACACCTGTAACACACCTGGACACAGAGGGAACAGTACCTGTAACACACCTAGATAGAGAGGAACAGTACCTGTAACACACCTAGATAGAGAGGAACAGTACCTGTAACACACCTGGACACAGAGGGAACAGTACCTGTAACACACCTAAATAGAGAGGAACAGTACCTGTAACACACCTAGATAGAGAGGAACACTACCTGTATCATACCTATACAGAGAGGGAACAGTACCTGTTCTCAGCTGGGAGGGGACTTGAACAGTGTCTGTATTCCACTTGCATGGTCTTAGAACAATGTCCTCCAACATATACACCACCCCTTCAATTGATCAAACAGAGGATTTGGGTCACAAACCCACAACCAGGTGGACCATGAAAGAGACTCCCTCAGGGACTCTATTGACTGTCAAATCAATTTTTACACATTCTGTACAGTTTTTTTTCTATCATCACAAACGCATTTCTTTCTGATAGTATAGAACACATTAAGTGAGGATATGATCATGAGTTAGCACAGCTCTTGCAGTTGCGTGGTAAAAGGAGCGCAGAGTGGATTGACTGAGAGGAAGAGCCGAAGAACAGAGAACAGCGATCGATAAACATTCCCAACAGCTTTACGGCGGGAGAGAAAGGCCATTAAAGCTGCAGAGCTCCACGGCTGCCTCTTCCAGCAGACGTTTCATCACATAATCAATACATTCATAAAAGCAGAGGGGAGGGGGAGTGGGGGGCTTGTGCCACCTTCACAACATGTATATCATTTCTCCATTCACACTGGGCTATGAGTAAACCATTTAATCTGAAGTAAAGTGTATTCATATGCTAATTGGATTAGCATAATTGGGTCCATTTCCCCAGCCAGGTGACGCACTTGAAGGGGCGGGGGCCCGGGCCCGAGGATGACAGCGCTGTCTACCCCGGCGACAGTCTGCACCGCACCGCACCGGCTGCCACGCCCTCTGACCCCGGGGAGAGAACGGTGGCACGAGGGGTCAAAGGTCAGCCCCATTCCGGCTCATCATCTCTCCGGGGAGCTGCGTCTGACAGGCCATTGATCAGGACAGACTATTATCAAACTGGAAGCTGTTTATCAGGCTGCCTGCTCTCTGTGGGAGCCTGTAGTCCTCTAATGGACCATGGCCCAGCACCTCCTGCATCTGTCCTTGCTCCCCCTCACCCGTCTGCCCCCCCGTCCCCTATCCTCTCCTCCCGGGCAGCTCGTGCATTATCGATCCACGCGTCACCCGTCCTTGTCCCTCTCTCCTCTGCTCCCATCCAAGGTGCGCCTTGGGCCGCCCGAAAAAGAAAAGGAAAAAAAAACGAGAGGAGAGGAGGGGGCGGTCCCCTTGTCAGCGGTGAAATACGGCCCTCGCTGGCGCCGCCCTGCTGATGGCTCCGTCCCCCCCCCCCCAGGCCTCCCGAGGGAGAGCGCCAGCTCATCAGCACTCCTGCTTCCTGGGGAGGCAGCCAACTGGAGTGTGACAAATCTCCATTACCATCAGCGCCGAGGCGCACGGGCGCGGGGTAAAATTAGAACTCCGCCGCGCTCCCTGCTGCTAATTCCATTTCTCGCAAATTAATAAGTGTTTTCCTCCCCCACCCCCCTCCTTCTCCCACACCACCCCCACACTAACACCACACGCCCCCACCTCCTTTTTCCCTTCCTTGATGAAAAGCATTGTGTGTAAAAAAAAAAAGCCCATGCGCCAGCAATGAGGCATTGTTAGGCGATTCCCAAGCCAGTTCTGTCATTATTTATGGAATAAATGCTTGATTACCAGCCTCAAGCCTCCGTGCTGTTAGTTTCAGGGCATAATACCACTTGTTTTTTTTGTTGTTGTTTTTTTTCATGTGTTGTTTTTATCCTTGCCATTATTCCTCCCGGTCCCTGTCCCTGTTTAGAGTCATTATTATCGTCATTATTAGCTATCCGACCATACACTCCCACTTGATAATGAAGAGATTAATTACAAAAATGACCCAACATATTTTATTAAACCCCCTGTCCAAATAAGATCCCAGTGTTGCTGTCTGACTGACAGAAGCTAGGACTGGACATACAATTGTGCAGTCCTGTCCTCTAGGAAAAGCACTCCCCTGTTAATTCACTGGAGAGCCACCTGAACAGGTCATCCAGACCGGAGTGACCGCACAACAAATCCCATAATCCCAAGCACAGTGTATTCCACCGTCCCACGGGGGGGTGGACGGGATGGACGGGGATGGACGGGGAGGTGGGGTTAATAGTGTTGGAGTGACCCCGCCCAATCAGCAGGGGCTTAAATGGGCATCCCCTGACATAGATTTCCCCGTTATGGTAATGCTGCAGAAATGTCATCCCCACCACAAACAAAGCCAGAGGCGTAAACAGGAACAGCGAGACGCTCTCATTTGGAGGCCAGGCAATGCGCTCCCTTCCTTTCGGCGGGGCCGGGTTGAAATAAAGTGATGAGAATTTAATGATATCCCCGGCTCTGTAGCTATTGATAGCGGAGGCATTGAGCTGCATTGTCAGTGTCTCGCAGATACCGGCCAGATTAGCAACCCTTTTGCGGGATAAAAACATCAGAGATCAATAGGACGCAGGGGAGAATCAATAACCAGCGCGGCACTCCTGTGGCTTTCATTAGAGAGCTTGATATCGCTTTTTTGCAGCCAGCAGCGTTGTCAGTGTACCGTTAACTGCAGTCATAAAACATGCATTACGAATCTGTCACAGGAGTGATGTGTTAATGCCCGGCGCTAATGAATATGAATGTTCTCTTCATAAATGTAGCTCTGTTTCATTACATTGCTTTATACCTCACTGAGCCCAGAAAGGTTACTCGGAATGAAATGTAAATCAATGGTTAACTGGGGACAAAACACACCGCTCCGCTGTCATATTGAAATTTTTAAGCAGTGAACGTGCAGTGCTTCACCCGGCGTGAGTGTACTTTCTGCATGCCTGTTCATTAATGTTTTCAATACTGATAATTATATAAATGGCCCCTTTTCATACTTATTATGATTGGATTTAGCCAAAGTTGGATCAGTAAACCCTCTCTGTTTTTTTTTTTTTTTTCACAGGAAATAATGTTAAATGTCTGAAGAGATTAATTGAAGTGTCGGACTCAAATAAGTACACTTAACTGTAAAGGCAGGAGATAATGAAACAGTGAAGTTTTAAAGGTAGGAGATGATGAAACGCACTGGCTTGACCCAAATTAAAACCGTTATTATTCAGCATTTCCCAGCATGCTCCACTCCGCTTCAGTCTGGACATCTTTTAGACTAATTACCATTATTGCGAGGAACGAGGGGGAGAATTTTCTTTTAATTACATTAACCCTTCTTTTGACCCACACCTTGCCAGTAACAAAGTGTTCATGGACAAAGACCTTACGATCAAGATGATTACTCTGTAATCTTGCCACTTGCTGCCTGACAAATTAATCCAATTATATGCAGTAATAGCACCAACTGAAAGTCCACACTCAATTTATATGCCTTTTTCCCTTTTTGATATTTGCATGATTTCATTTATGGGTGCTTAATCAATTATGATTTATTGTACACTGTATAGACAGTTTTGCACAGAGCATTAAGTGTCTCAAAGATGTGTGCATGCATTGGGATCTAGATGGCCTCTCTTTTTTCAATGTGTGATTGAAGATTGTCCCGTAATCATTACTTGCCTTTACTAAGTGTTTATCACAAGCTCAGATACGATGTTGAATGAAAGTGGTTCAGAAAGTGGCAGGCCAAGTGTGAAAAAGCAGAAAAAAAGTGTTGCTTTAGGGAACAGGAAAAGGAACTGTGCAATAGATTCTGTAAGAGTGACATCTCCAGGCTCTGACTTCAGCATCAACATTATCGTCATACCACGTTCGCCCTCAACATCAAGAGAGGTTACCAGAAAGGTCAAACATCGGCAAGCGTTTTAAAGAAAACTTGCACTGGATAAATTAGAAAGTTGGACTTGTGAGCCTGAAACCAAAAGTGCAAAATCTCATTGACCCTGGGCATTTTCTCACATGATAGCTATTTGCACAGAGATTTTAACATCACCCGTGTGGATCTGGCAATGTAAATTCCCATTCCTGAAATCCATCACAGAAGGACATCCTCATAGACCTAGATCTAGATCATAGATGGTTTCCTTCTGTGGTACAACTGAAACTAGAATAGAACTATATATATATATATATATATATATATATATATATATATATATATATATATATATATATATATATATATATATAAATGAGAAAGTGCAAATTACATTGGCATTTATGACAACATTAACATTGTTTTGACAGCCTTCATGAATAAAAATGAAAGAAGCTGAGGGGATAGCAAAGGATCATGCTCACAGCATGAGTGGATATACACACACACGTGCATACAAACACAAACACATACATACGCTCACTTACAATCACACACACATGCACACACACCCACACTCGCGCACACACACATGTGCACAGGGGCACACATACGCATACATGCATGCGCATATACACACACACACACCCAAACCCATGTGCATGCACACCGAGACAGGCGCAGGCACACACACACACACACACACACACAAACCCGCATGCATGCACACCCAGAGAGACGCAGGCACACATACACACACACACACACACACTGGCACGCAGATAATTTGTCAAACCGCAGGGCAACTCAGGACACCAGTTGAATAATGACTCATTCAGTCAAGTTTCAGCCATTTATTTCGCAAAATGTAAAAAGATGTAGATTCAAGAGAGGCCGCCACAGCCCAGGATGGTCCACAGGCTCAGAGGAGATGTGAATGAAGGCAGTCTTTTTGAGAGGCCATTGGAAACACAGACATCTGAGAAATCTCTCTACCCCAGATGTGATCATGACTTCGGTTTTGATCTGAGTGAGAGGAGATGGAGCAGATGAGCGTGGGGGGGGTGACCATGTAACGATAACAGGAAGTTCAAAAGTGAAGCTTTAGCCGGTCCCAGCGAGGCAGGGCGTTGAACACCCAGACAGTGGCGGTGAAACCCAGACCACAAGACAAGCAGCCTCACAGCAGCGGCTGATAAGGATCTGTGCAGCATGTCAGTTTCCATGAGAAAGCTGTAGGTGTTGGTACAGACAGGGCAGCACACCACCCTGAGCCCTGACACTTCTGACACTTCGGCCTGCATTTGAGGTGACCAGAGTCGGCCTGCATATGGGTCATGCTTTCAGCGAGGGGTCAGCCCCTAAGCTGTCTGCCTGTTACTACCCAACCCATCAGTCCTGTCTCTACAGGGCGAGACGCGCAACCTCAGTCTGTCTATTGTATGTTTTTATTCGTTAAGCACACATTCTCAGAGATGTTGTCACTGCCGCTCGGTGCAATGCTACAGCTATCACGTAAATATCTAGCGGATTACTTTCACAGTGAGCCTCCGTAAGGTCTGTAAAACTGCTAGGCCTCACCCCTGGTGTGGAGGAGGACGACGTCCAGGGGAATCGATGAGACAATAGAGTCCATTGTTTGGGTTTGTTTTAGGGCTGCCTGGTGGCACGGCTGGCTAAAGAACTCCAGTCTCCAGGAAGCGGTATAGGTTTGTACCTGCCAGAGGACAAATCTATCCACAGGTGTTTTAATAATTCAACAGGAGTTTTATGCACAAATATCAGAGCTCGCCAGGCCATTTGTAGACAATCCCCTGGGCCTACCCAGTTATTAAAGATGGAAATTATATATTCATAACACAGGATATTGCAGCTTGTTTATTTATAGCTGGCTCCATTTTGCAGGGTATTTATTCTGGTCGGTGTGTGTCTGAAGACTTCCAAGCCATCTACCTTTCTTTGCCCTAGGCAACAAGGAAAAAAAAAACTTGGGATGGCTAAATTGAAAGAGCAGCTTTTCCATTATTTTCAGGTTCAAACACAACCAGCCTATTTCCTTGTTTGTGTGTGACTAGACTGCACAATGAGGCGTGTCTCTCCTCAGTGCCCCCCCCCCTTCCCCTTCCCCTTCCCTTCCCTTTCTCCTTCCCCTGGTGTCGGCAGCGCCTCTCACTTGTACGGTAACAAAAAACACGAGAGTGAGAGCGGAGTCCGTGTGGTTACCCAGCCACGGTGAGGGGAGTAGGGGAGATGTAGCGACAGCACCCCCATTTGAGATGCGCATGAGAGGCCGGGAGGCCTGGCTCCCCAGGACCTGGTACAGTGTCACAGTCACTGGTGGGAAAAAAAACAATAATGTGTATGTGAAACAAAGAGCCTGTCGCAGACCAGCCACAGTTATCCTCCACTCTAACTGAGGTCAACAGTGGAAACAATCAGGGTCCTGTATGG
Source organism: Megalops atlanticus (assembly GCA_019176425.1). Lineage (NCBI taxonomy): Eukaryota > Metazoa > Chordata > Actinopteri > Elopiformes > Megalopidae > Megalops > Megalops atlanticus. The sequence goes on from CM032881.1 coordinate 7,031,222, forward strand.
ATTCTGGCTCGCACAACGGCATTGTGGGAAAAGCACAGGAAATAAAAGTTCTTCGAAAAATGGGTTTAGTCTGAAGGCGTGCAATGCCCCGGTTGTGTACCAGCCGCTTCTGTGGCCCTGCCCTCTCGCTGAAAAAGCGTCATCCAGGCCCCGTCGTTCCTGTATTCGCGCCCCGCAACCCCCTCACAGCTCACCGTCAGACGGGTATTAAACAGACAGTAAAATGGGTCATCCGTAATGCCATCTTCTCAGATCAAAAGCAAGGACCTGAGGACTAATTGTCACCGCAAAACTGCACATTAGAGACATTAAAGCCGAGCTTCACTACGGCCCCACCGGCGCCGTTTCACCCCGCTGTTATTAAAGACGCGGAGCGAGGCACTCGGAGTCCGCGTCCGGCCCCCAGGACTCGTTCCATCATCTAAATGTCAGACCTAATGAAGTGCTGCAAAAGCTTTACGCTTTTTTTTTTTTTTTTTTTTACAGGAGCGAATTACCTAAACCACCAAATGAGGCGAGGACAGATTTTTACAACACCGCGAAAAGCCCTGATCCAAAGTTATCTTTTCCTCTCACCGGCTCCACCCCCCAGCCACCCCCTCCCCTCCCAGAATCCCCTGAGCTGTTCTTGCAGAACATTTGTCAAGGCCCTTACAGGCAAGCTTTAGATTAGAGTGAGATGTGCAGGAGCACGCACTCCCAGCATCCCTTGCGGGAACATGGCCGCCTTCCAGCAAACGTTTGTCTTCATTTGTACAGGTGCGGCCTGGCTTCCAAAAACACCAGTTCCCCCAGAACCCTCTACCTGCCGGCTGACGAGTCAATCGGTGAAGGTCGGAACAGGGCCGGCTTCAGGGGTCACTGGAGAGGGGCGAGTCTAAATCCCCGTTGTTCATTAGAGGCGATTTTTTGGATTCACCGCCAGGTGCTGAAAGCCAATGACGTTCACTCTGCGTTTGCCATCCGGAGGAGGGCAGTGGCTCTGGCCGGGAGCCCAAACCACTGACACAGTCCTCCTTTGTCAGCAACCAGAAACTAGAGCCTGTCTCTGGCACTTACCCCTGGTGACTCCGATAGTCATCTAGTGTAACTTCACCCTGCTCCACAGCGGAGATGTTCACAAGGTCAGCTGAACCCCCCTCTCTCCCTTCCTCCCCTTTTAAACTGAGGGCAAGATTAATGGATGTGACTCACAGTGGGACCCTGTGTCCTCCAGAAACAGAAATAATGACCCTCCCAAGACAAATAAACTAATGGCGTGCGTATCAGACCTCCCATTACGCCCAAAAGTTGTTGTTTTACCATTGTGAGTCCTGATCGACACAGCTTTAGTTAAAAATTGGGGATTCTTCTGACAAGCCTTGCATCCCCAGGTTACTGGAGACGTGGGGGACGACTGTGTGACGTCCATTGGAGTGATCTCCAACACAGATTATAAAAAAACAACGCCTTGGAATTTAGGAGCAGAGGAACATATTCGGGCAGCCCGGAGTCAGGGCCGCCTGTGTTCTGAGGAGGCACAGGGAGAGAGGGAGAGAGAGAGAGAGAGGAGAAGGGAGACCACGCTTGATTAATTCAGAGGGAAGTCGCCGCGTTCTCAGAGAGCTCTAATCAGCGGCAGGAAGCGGACGGCTCTTATGACTTTGTTAGGTACGGATTATGTGGCTTCCCGTAAGGGGAGAGCCGGGGGAACTTGTATTTATTCAAAGACAAGTGTTCCAAATAGGAGCCGACAACATCAGGGATCTCTCTGATCTGCAGCGCCGGACTTCTGAACCGTCTCCAGTGGTGAAGCATGGCGCAGTGCTAACAAAAACACCAGCTACTCTCCCATTGGCTGAGGCAAACTCACCCTGATGGTCGGCCAAGCGTGCTCCGCACGCATCTGCCTGGTTGTCAGAAATACATGTAGGCCGAGTGGGAGTGGGTGTGGAGATGGGGAGTGGACATGGACATGGGATTGGCTGTTCAGGTGGGCCTGAAAATGTATGGGTACTAGTACCCACTCGCTATCCCCGTCACTGGCACTATATCCATTCACCAACTAAGTTCCGATCAGGCACAGTTATTAACTGCTCCCTTCCATAGAAATTGCTGGAGGGACATTCACAGCATAAATACTCAACAGACCTACCTGCACTGACCTTCAGACCAGCGGCTTGGCACCTAGATCCATCACGGGTCGCATCAGCGGAAACACTGTCCCCTAATTAGTCGGGCTGCAGTTTGTTCTGAAATTTCAACTCGCAGATCGAGCTCGATTTTCTGAATCTTGCGTGAGGAGGGACTGTAAGGTCAGACTGGGTCAGGCTGGGTGGTCACTGTCCGGCCCGCATGCTGGAAAGGGCATGGCTTGATATTATGAGTCATGACGTCTACGGTCGATCCTCCACAGCATGGCCTCTTGCCCCGGTGATGTCTCACATCAGGAGTAGCACAGCAGGCGTCTCTGCATCCCCTCAGCCCCCAGAATTCATTGCTGCTGAGGGATACTAACTCCGCATCTCATTCATCTCTTTCGGTGAGACAATATTGGTTCAGAAATGAGGGACAAAATAAATCATCCGCTCTGCCAGTAACATCTATAATTAGCGCACGGTGCCAGAAGAGAATGAACTCTGCTCTTGGCTCATCCTCACTGTAATTAAGATAAAATTTACCAATCGTTCAGGCTTACAAATGGAAGTTTGACGGGAGGCCAAGAGCCTATCTAAATGGTATTGGCTTTCAGTTTAGAACCTTTCAGCGTTGCCCCCGCCATGGTTCCCTTTTAGCTTATTTAGCAGATTTCTCCATTCGGATTGGCTCACACGTCGAACAGCCAGATGTTTTCGATTAGGCAGGGAATTGACATGTTATATTGCATTATGCAAATGCTGAAGTCAGTCATGACTAAACAAGTGTGGAGTCATTGAATTTTTATGGGTCGCCGCAATGTTTATGTAATTTAGCAAATGCGTTCTTCGTGTGAAGTTACCACAAGAGCTATTAATTAACAAGGCCACCGGCTTAAGTTTTACAAAGCTCCTGCCTCCCGCAGTAAACGGGACAAGTTTGAAGGTGTCTCGCAAATAATGGGCTTCACACCGGCTTCCGCAAGGTGTGCCAAGAAAACAAATTACAGCTGTTTACAGTACATTCAACATGACACTTAGTCTGAGAGGACTCTGTGTTACTCTGCAATGAGAATTCCAGCACTGTCAAGACAGGTTTTCTACAATAGAGCGGAGAAACTCCAAAGAAATTGCTCCAGTGCCAGACTCTTTTTCACTCGGGCAGGTCAAATTCTTTTTAAGTAGCCGAAAAAAGTGTCGTCAGCCCCCTGTCTCCGCGCCTGGCTCGTCCTGTCTCTGGAAAAGGTATCGAGGCCTCAGCCTTCATCCCCGATTGTGTTTCCTTCCCTCTGGGCGGCCATGTTTACTCTCTCAGAGACGAATGGTATAGCCTGTCACCTCGGCAGCCCCCCCGAGGTCACAGCTGGGAAATCACTGCACAAGCGCGACCTCTGACCAAATAATCAGCAGCAGCTACAATCAGAGGCCACCACAGGAGTGAATGCATAGCATCCCTAATGGTGTCTGTGCTGAATCCAAAGCCAATCCCTTCAGTGCAGGCGGCACTTTATCCCTAACCAGAACTTCCTAAAGGAAAATCAAGTCCTGCTATCTACATTCAGTTACAACTTGTGTTGAGGGGTTGGTTGCTTAAAGCTTGTAAGCATGATCATGTTCTTTTGCACAAAAGTTAAGGGTGGGGTCTTTGCACGTAGTGTGAAAGTTTGGGATTTTTTCGAAAAAGAAAAAAAGATGGGGACAATCCATCTCATAATGTCTAACAGGCTAGTGTTTTGTAGTGGTAGATCTAAAAACGATCTGCGCTTGAATGTCATGCTTTATGTATTCAGCTAGTGTGTCCTTTGAATTACTGCGCTACATAGCATGATAATAGTTACCAGAAATGTGTAGATGATGCAATGTTAATGACGACCAGTAATTGTTCTTTTTTACACAAAATATGAGTTGAACACATTTTATTGCACAGTGAAAAATGAAAAATGATAGAACTCGTCTGACCTGATCTGTGAATATCTGCAATGTTAATAGTGGGCAGGAGCTTGTATTTTATTCTGCTCTGATCCTATGCACCTGTAAACCCTAATTCACTCAGGCTTAGCTCTTCTTTTTCAAACATCAGAAGAACACCAAGTCTCTGGATTGGCTGGATTTAGAATTCTGTTGGACAGTACAGTAAAGATGCCCACCTCCCTGGGCATATAGTCATTATAATGTGCACATTTCATTGAAATAGAGAAGTGGATGAATATCACAAAGAACCAGCCATTGGTTGAATTATTAACAGAAATCTGTGCAATGTGAAGTTAACATTATTACAAATAGGCAACCAATTACAGCCATAGCGCTCCAGACAAATTCTCCTGCTATCTGTCTCTCTCTTTCATACACACACACACACACACACACACACACACACACACAAAAATGCACACACTCATCAAGAAAATGCATGTTTTGTTATGAGCGAGTGTTCTCTCTATGATTTGTCTGTTGAGATTGAATTCAATGAGGGAGTTACATTAAAGACAGGAGGTACATTTTATATGCAATGTTTTCATTCACATTAAGCTTTATGTATTCAAGAGCTGTTTTTTTGCCTTTTAGAACCAACATGCAAAGAAATGTGCTGCATAAATTTCCACTGGGTTGAATAGGTTATAAAACCCGCAGGCAGCTTCTCTAATATTTTTGTAGAATTCCCTGAAGATTTGTTGACGTTAATATTTCATAAGCAGTATTTTGCAGACTCTGGACAGCTTTGGAGATGAATGAGCCGAGACACGAATCTAAAGGTTCGCCGCTAACAGCAGCTACTATGGAGGGAGCTCACATTAGAGAGACTCTATCGCAGCATGCTTATATCCGGTCAGTTGGGGGTCTGTTTAATGTCTGTGACAAACTGCCTCGGTTGTGAGAGGAGAGCTCTTATAATCTGTAATTATAACACGACATCAGTGCATTGCCGCCTTTTGCTCCCTCCTTGATAACGGCGGATTTGCATTAAGTGTTCCTGACCCGTTTTCTCCGGGGAGGTCTGCCTGAGAGCCTAGGCGGCTCTGTGAGGGTTTACGCAGGACGCTAAACCGGGCGCTTGTGTTACCGCGGCGATGCAGAGGCGGGGCCCTGCATACACGCCGGGCTCCCAGCCTCTGGTTTGTTCTCCTCCATTCCAGCTCCGCCCTCCGCATCTGCCGCTAAAAACAGCGATCACAGTATGTGTCACAATGATCCTTCGCTGGGATATCAGAGCCCCCCCCGCCACCCCCCGACGCCGTGATAGGCGGTGTACTCCCATCAGATCCCGCACCTGGCATTGTTCTTGTTCATGTTACCAAGCGCTGTTTGTTCCGGGGGCGAGGTACCTTCCCGTCATGTCCTTACAAGAACCTATCGGGGAGTGTTTTACGACTGGGGGGACAGACTGCCACTCACAGGAGCATTCCAGGTGAGAGAGCGCGCGTGTCGTAAGGGCGGAAATCAACCGGAGCAGCAAACACTGGAAATTATTCATGGATGTGAAGTTGCTCAATTCACAACACTGAGGACACCCATCTCCCTACACCCCCGTCCCCCCCACCCTTGGCCTCCTGCAACAGAAAGCCACACAGTCTTACTCCTGGTCCCACATGCTTTGCTTAAGCCTAGTGGTCCCCTTTATGAGTGCTGTGTGCACTTTCAGCCTGCTCAATATTGCATGAACCTCAGCCTTTTGCTTTAGCTTACCAGCAAAATGAATAAAATATAACCCCTGAATTGTAAGGACAATTGAATAAACAGTAGCGCGGGGCTTTAAACATGAAAATGTCTTTTAATCATCCTTTGCAGAGAGCGCTGCCGCAATTTGATCATGACGAAGGAGAAGTGGAAACAAGCATCAAAAAACAGAGGATTATCAAAAAAAAACAAAAACTTTTCACACGAGGCCTTAATCAAAATGGCGCTTCCCTGTAAACAAAATGGGTAAAGCGCTGTAAACTGGAACTTTGAAAGGAGGCAGGAGGAAATTTCAAATCTTAAGTGACGCACAACATCCGATTCAAAAGGATTTATTTGGTTCTGCATCGCAAACACAGCGTCTCCTTTCATACACCAACCAAAGCTTGTTTGTCTGTTAGGATGGGGTTGATAATCCCAGGGGACTGACATTCTGCAAAGCTTCCCTGGAAAAAAAAAAGAGTCTAAATACTGAAGAACTGCCACTCCTTGCTCCTTTCAGAAGGAAACATTGCACAGGCCACTACTGAATACTAAAAATGCACTCATGCACTATGAGAATTAGGTGAAAATGCAATCCAAGGCATGTGACATTACAAGCCACACCATATACTTTCAGAATGAACCGGCACGCTCACATCTAGATAGAAAGACTATTGAAAAAAATATGATGTCATGGACATTAAAAAAACAAAAAAAAAAAAAAAAAAAAACAGGGTTCCATTATTATGTGTCAATCTGCTGTGATTTCTGGGGAGCCTTCCTTATATTCATTACAACCCCCCACAACACCCCACCCCCAAAAAAAAAGGACTGAACTCCTTCAATCCAGTCCCTCTTTCTCAGTCAGCAGGAGTGCCGGCACTCGAGCGTGATTAGTTCTTGCCGATATAATTCACTTTAATCTTTTTTAATGTTTGATGGTATTTGCTGGAAAGCAGAAGCAACAAGTGCATAATTATCACACTAATTAAGCTGCCAATACACAGGCACACTGCAAGAGCACCTTTGAAACAGCGAGTGCACGATTCATTAGCATCGGCTGTAAGCGTATTAATCATCTAACAGGCAATTAGCAAGCTGTTACCGTGTGAGCCTGGTATGTAAATAAATTCCTGGGTTAATTTCTTCCTCTAATAATAAAGAAAACATTATGAAAATTACCTCGGTGACTATGTAAATGATCTGCGCTGTTAACTGCATAGCAGCGGTACAAATTCACCACAAGCCAGGTAGGGGGACGTGGCAAAAATATTTCTTAGGCTGTTAAAGAAATTAAAGTGGTGGCCATCTCTTCCCCCCAGAGTAATTCACAGTCTGCAATAATGACTTCCACCAGCTCCTCTGTCAGGCTGGTAATGATAGAGCCTGAGCCAGCAGCATGCTCGAGGGGGCAGTTTGAACGTTTGTATGGAGAGATATCGGCTGGGGATGAGTCTAAGCTACCTCCTCCTCCTCCAGACACACACACACGGGCACACACACACACACGGCCAAAAGACAAAAACCAGCCTCCCCCACAAATAGCCGAAAGCTGGGCCACCATTAGCGAATTAGCCCCCTCAACAGAACCGCCGCGGGAGTGACACGCGGCCATTCCGAAGATGTAACCGGATACCGGACATTATGGGATTTAAAACTAGGCCAGCGGCGAATCTGCACGCCGCGGCTAACGACACCGAGGGCTACATCCATCATGGTTTTCATGACGTTTCGCCACACACCGGTCCCCTCAGCCCCGTGTTGCTAATCTATGCAGCACAGGCCAGGGTAAGCCGGAACGCATACGCTACATGTTGTAACCCGTGGCCAATATGTGTGTAGAGGAGTAGGAAGACAGTTGAAAGGAGCCGGAAGATTGAATTAATTGACAGAGAGCGGTTCTGTCCTGTTCTCCTCTCTCTCAGAAATTTTGATACCATTCCAAGGCGTTCTCGGTTCTCGGACCAGTACGTTTCAAATTGCCTCCTCAGCGCGTCGTCACCCATCCTCTCCTGATCCGTATAAATAAATGACTCAAGCCGGTCTTAATCATCCACGCGACAGAGCAGAGCTGAGGAGCGAGGCCGTGAATGAATGGTACGCCCACTCTGGGCGATTTCCATGAAAAAGCTTTCCATGCATTACCGCCTGTGCACCGCTGACAGAGTCTGGAGACTGATCACAGACACACGCGCGTGCTCTCTCACACACACACACACATTTGTGGTCAAGAAGAAGACACGCACACACACACACACACACACACACACACACACACACACACACACACACACACACACACACACACACTCACAGAGTTGTCTGATTCCTCTGCTGAGTGCAACCAATTGGATTATGCAGCAGTGTCACATGCCAGATGTTTTTACCATTAACTTCTCCCCAAAGGCAGACGTTTTCTCCCACTTGCTCGCGTCTGTGTGGCAGTGATGTGTAGCCCGATCAACAGCAACACAGCACCCTTGTATGCTTAAATATGCATGACCACAGTAGGGTTTATTTTACCCAGATGAAGGGGTTTTTCCTTTTTTAAAAAAAAACACACACACACAGTTATTTAACAGTGTTTCCAGCTTTTGCTACACAGCGGCTTTGAGAAAATACAAGATACTGGTCTGGGATTCAATCCAGGGCTGATCTGAAAACCAGCCACGTGTGAAGTCATTCATGGTGATCTCCCAGGCCTCGTGAAATAAAGTATATATACATATACATATACTATTCACATACTGTATATGTATTTGTGAAGAGCATCCAGGCTTGTTCTGGCTCAGTTTTAATGAGGAATTCATTACTGCCAAGTCTTTGTTTTCTGCTCAGAGTGCTTATCTGCCTTGCATTTATATCTCAGAGGAGGAAGGAAAGTGAATGACTGTCACTTGGGTTTGAGTCTCTTTTTGGCTGAGCTCTGGTCTGTGGGCCAAGACATCGGTGGTACCACCATAATTTTTTCCCCACTTCACGACCCCCTTTCCCTGCCACCCAATCAATTAACATGTGAGTAAAACCAGCCCTATTAGAGGAGCCGGGGCCCTGGGAGTCTTGTCATCTGCCGTAGGAATGATTGCTTAATATAGCGCCAGGCTCAGAGGAGCGCTTACCAGAGCACAATCTACTAAAATCAATAACAACAGTCAGGCGATATTGTTTCAAACTAGGAAACTGCGGGGACGATAAAAAGCGTTCAATACAAGCGTCTGGGTCTGAGAGAGAGACGCTGACTCAGGCCGAAAGAATCATGGCTGCGGAGAGACGTTCCCCCCACTGTTGGCGGGGGTTATAGGCTGGTCAAGGCAGAGGGCACAGAGTCAGCCCCCATCAAACCCACACTGGGGGTGTGAGGGTAATGTGTGCTTTTGGTGGGGGTGTTAAGCAGTGGGTAAAGGGTCAGGGAGTGCTTTCTGCAGGTCAGTGAGTGGTTTTTTATGGTCACCTGTCAATTTTCTTGGTGAGTAAATTTGAGTTTTCAGGGGTTCGGCCTGTTGGGGGTATGAAATGCATCATCCTGTCCCAAACCGCGTTTTCATTGGACGGCATCGACTACGCGGGGGCCTCTGCGAGCCGTTCAGTCGGAGCGCCGCTTCCTTTGCCGGCGTTTAACCTCCATTCCTGCCCCAGAGTGCTAATAAAAAGCGTTTTCCTCTCCGCCGTTCCTGTCTCCTCTCCAGATCCCTCTCAATGTCACAGACTCTTGGACCGCAGCAATCCCTGAGCCTGCAGTAAGGTGAGGCCAAGTATCGATCTGGATCTAATGAGACAAGCACCTCTACAGTCAGAAAACTGCTTCTTGATGCGGATGAAGGGACACCGCAGGGCTCTGTTTTTTAAGTGTTTTTTTTTTTTTTGGGGGCTAACTGAGTGAGGTGAAACGAAACAGGGGGTCAGTGATTCCCCACAGCTGCCCCGCAGCGCTGACGGCTGCCAGCAGGAGCCAGTGGGGAGCATAACATAGCCTGGCTCCGTCAGCGCGGTGACTGACACATCGAAAACAGCACATGGTCTTCCCTGCGACCTATCTGATGAGGAAACAGAGGCGGCACATTCTCTTCCTTAAAACATTTCCGCTGAGCTTTGGGATGCAACGTGGGAATACAGCACATAAACATACAGGCTCCATAAACAGTCAGTTTCAGGGTTTGGGGGGCAATTTGTTTTATCTCCTCACTACTGTTCCATGCTAAGCCTGGGCTAGGGTGTCCTGACCCAGCCACACTGGCCAAGGGCTATCTAATCAAAACGTCCCGTTCTGATATCCACACGCAGGGAGCAGAACAGCTCTAATGAAACAAAGACCAAGCAACGGCTGCGAAGCCAAATTCCCAGCATTCCTTCTGATATTTGTTGGGCACAGGATCTGCGAGGCAGGAGACATTCCTGCAGGAGTTGGGGATCAGAAGCTGAGCTTCCCCCTAGTCTGAGGTCAGTACACATGGCCGGGGGATAGAGGGAAGGTGAGGGAGAAAGAGAGGGAGAGAGTGATGTAAGGAAGGGATGGAGGTAGTGAGGGATCAAAGGAAGGAGAGGGAGGGAGACAGAGATGGAGGTAAGGTAGGAGGCAGAGAGAGAGAAAGCAAGGGAGAAGTAGAGGGAGGAAGGGAGAGAGGTAAGGAGGAGTGAGAGAGAAGCAGTGTGCATATGAGTGTATTTACATATGTATGAATGCAGTGTCATCAACCAACAACAGGATGCAGTTCTGAGTGTTGATAAGTGTATGAAATATGAATTTGAAAAGGGATGGAAAAGTGCCCATTTTACAGCTTAGGTTTAGAGTTTAACAACATGTGTATGTCAATGGTTTTTTTCCATGCTGTTCCCCTGTAAATTCCATAAAAATATGTGACTCTGGGGGTGGGTCAAAGTGTTAGAGCTTGTGAATGTTTCCTTTTCAACAAGATTAAAAAAAAACACAGAATTCAATACACGCAAACTGTCTAATGTCTCCATCAAAAGAGAAATCCCACCTCTCTCACAAGGGAACTTGTTGCAAGAGGGAACTGCAAAGGGAGACAACTGAGGAGGATGTTTTAATGAGTTCTGCCTCATCTGGTAGTCATCAGTGTACTAAATGGCACGCGCTCAGCAACTTTAGTGCTGTTTCTGCAGTTTCACTAAGTGCTGTCTCAGTGATTGATGGATCCAACTAGATATTACCGCTGAAGTCATAACAGTCCACACCTTTCGTTTGCAAATTAGTTTTATGGTTGAATAAACGTTGTTCGAGCATACAAAGACATGACAAACAAATAAAAGGCAGGATGAACCTTCTTTCTCTCTGGGGGTGTGGACAGTGGCCATCCCATAATCGTTACAATTTCCCCGGCTGAGGGCCTCCTCCCTTTATTCCAGAACGGTCTCCGGGCTCTTTGAAGTCGTGTTTCTGCGTGTTCTCTTCCCATCTGTGAAAACATCTGCTTGACCACAGACAAAAACAACCTGCTTAACACTGTCCGAAAAAGCACCGAACCACCGTTTTGCGGGCCAATCGCATCCTGTTTTCATATCCTCCCAAACTTACTGCTTGTCCTGCGCTGACCGATTCCATCATCTCCACAGATGATCCAGCTGCACACAAGCATGTTTGCCCTGCTTGGTGAACGGGGCATTACAGTGGTGTTTTAGTATGTTTGGTGAGACCATACTTGAAGCTGGTTCTGACCGCTATATAATTGCTCATAACCCTTGTCACAGGCATACATAAATGTTATGACAAGGATATTATTTGTGACGTGTAATGTCAGTAGGGTTCATGTTGTTTTTCATCCCATGTTTGTTAACATTATGTCAATTGATACAAGGTTATCATAATGTTAATCTGTGTTTATGAAACTATTGTCATTGGCTTGAGCTGATAAAGGCTTTATAAATGCTTTATAAGCTCCACTGCAACTACAATGGAACCAAATATTCAATAAAATAATCTTCATATTCATTGCTCATATCAGCATAGAGAGAGCTCTAAAATTCAAATTCATGCAGAGTGTTGGAGGCAGATCAGGCTGGTGTGTTTTATATATAATCTGACAGAACAATAAACGAGCACACAAAAAGCAATCATCTATAATGTATCAGTCCCAAGTATGTTTCACAGGGGGGTGCAAATTCATGGAATTGTAAAGATAATTGCATCACTAGTTTTGATTTAACAGTCAATATCATTACTTGTTTGTTTCTATGTTGCCTACTGGATCCATCATTATTGTTTTCCACTTTGTTCTGATTTCTCTTCCTCTCACCTCTTTGTAGCTTGCAATCCCAAGAAAGGCGAATTGTGGTCACCTCAAGTGACATCATATTAGAGACAGTTTAGCATAGTGGTAAGGAGCAGGCCTCTTAACCAAAAGGCTGCTGGTTCAATTCCCTGCTGGGGCACTGCTGCTGTACCCTTGGGCAAGGACCTTTAACCCAGAATTGCCTCAGTAAATATCCAGCTGCATAAATGCTTAACATGTAAAAATGGTATCATATGTAAGTTTGGCAACTGATGATAAGTGACAATAATGTAATATTATAAATACATTTATATTACATAATCACATCTTCTCACGTTTTACTGTGACTGGTCGGTATCGTAGGTTCAGGACAGGTTCTCATGGTGTGTGCGCTCACCTTCACAAAAATCCGCCTGCATAAACTTTTCAGCAGAGCAATTAAAAGCAGCCTGTTACATCTCCCGGACAGATCAGCAACTGCTCAGAGATGTTAATTAGCCTTCTACTGAGCCTCGCTGCTGTATGTTAAACAGGATAACTCCAGGTGCCAACTGAAACACAGACAGTGCCACATGAGAGGAATTCTCAAACTCCCTTACCCCCCATCCCCCCCATCCCCCAACAACCCTCCTGACAGGCACACACTCTAGATATGCTTATGCCATTAATTAAAAAAATATCACCCACAAACTATATCAGATACTTAGCACCGAAAGTGTTCTGCTAATTGCTAATGTGCATATTAATTAAGGAAGAGATTAATTACATGACATTGTGTTAGAACAATGAGAAATTTTGCATAAATTGAATAAATGTTGCACCAGTAATGCTAATAGATATTAAGCGCGTGTGCATATGTTCACCTGAAAGTGAAACGTGGCTGAAGCCTTTCTCTTTTTCTAACTGACTGATGCACCTTCTAATTTAGGAAAGATCACTTTAAAAAGGGAACAAGGGCCGTTCACTGTGTGGGAATTGTTCTCTCTCGTAGGTCAACAGAGTTTAATGTTATCTTCGATCAGCAAAATAAAAAGTATTATTTAGTACAGAGTAATTCACTTCAGAGCAGTTAGCGAACACTGTCAGAGCACAAAACAAATAGGTGAAATAACATATATAACAGGTATATAACAGGTAGCCAGGAATCACAAAATATCAAAGCAATAAAACAGTCAAATAAAACTCAGATGGCGTATGGATGCCAACATTAAAAGGTGGGAGACAGGTGAGACACAGACTGTGAACATAAACAGGATAACGTGTGACAGAACTGAATAATTGAAATTAAATACATAACCATGGCATCTAAACCATTCCAAAAACAGCTGAAATTCAGTTCGGAATTGCAATTTTCAAACAGCTATTTAGCACTGCTCAATGTCAAAATAAACAACAGAATGATTCAAACAAAAATACTTCTGTCATATCACAAAATTATAGACAAGTGAACAAAATGATTAAATGAAGACAAATGATGGCATAAAAACCATTTGTTGATTTTAAATCCCTATTTTAAAAGGTAATTATAACATAACACTGAGCGGACACATTGACATGGCAAAACACTCCAATTACCATAAATCAGGACTGGGGTAACTTAGCAATGTGAAGCCACACAAGTCACTCACTAATGGTTAGTCTTTCCCAGATGGGCGCAGTGCATGGTAGATGGCAGAAAGCCATCACCACATAAAACTACAAACATGCCCGGTGAGCAAGCAAGGGATAAGAAAAAATGCAGGGGGGAACCAGGCAGGATTAAAGTTTCATCTCACGTGCGTCAGAAGCTGGTCCAGGGTACCGGGGCACTCCACACTGGCAGCTGGTCCAGTTCACAGCCAGTACCAGTCAAAAGTTTGGACACACTTTTCTTTCTTTGTTTTTTGTTTATTTTTGTTTTTTAATAGTAAAGACTAGTAAACTATGAAATAAAACAAATGGAATTATGCAGTGACCAAAAACTAAAACAATTCTATCTTTTTTAAAATTAAAATTTTTTGGGAAGAAATTCCTACATAGGCGACTTTTATATTTGTATAAGAAACAAATTTCAAGCATTTAAGCATAAGTCTTTAGATCAAAATGAATGAATGAATGTTTCCCAGTATCTTAATCAGGTGTGTCCAAACTTTTGACCAGTAGTGTATATGTTGACTGCTGCCACAGAATCAGACTCCAAACTGCTGCGCTACCCTGTGATTCTGTCTTGGCCCGTAATTCTCAACAGCCAAACCTATTAGCTGTCACCATCAACAGCCTCAAAGCATAGAGCAGTGACCTCTGCACAAAAAAAGGCCAGCCGTGTTGACAAAGCCAGGTGCATTTAGTAGAGGCAAGCATGCCGAAAACACCTAGTTATCTCCTGCCTTCTTCCCACTTGCACCTCCCTTCCTACAGGTCCAAATTAGCATTCTGCCAGCACGCCCAAATCCCGATATTCCTTGTAGGGTCAGATAAATCAAAGCTGCACACATCCAAAGAATATCAGAGAGAGGGATTCATAGATTAGCGCCAACGGGCTCGTATGGCTAATTAAAAAAGAAGTGGGGGGAAAAGAGTTCTTGTCTGCTCTCCAAGGACGTGGTGCGCAATGATTAGCTTCGGGTGATCAATAGCTCCCATCGCAGGTGGGCTCTAGGGGATAAGAACCAAGCTCCTCTGAATTTCAAATAAAAACAAAGTCGCTTCACTGAGAGCTGCATGAATTATTGAACTTTTTTCTGGAGACTGGGAACGGAAGTGGTGGGGGTGCGTTTTTTTTTTTTTTTCGTTTTTTTTTTTTCCGCTGGAACTAATAAAGGAAAGTGCCGAAACTCTAAGACGAAATGTCAAGAAACATTAATGGTGATGGTGCCGAGAACAGACACACCGCCATTTGTCTGACTATCGAGGTGCTTTCACTGATGTGCAAAAACAGTGGCTGGGGGTTGAGTCATGAATAAGCACAGCTCGATGCAGTACAGGAAGTATCGACGTTTTTACAGTCCTGTTTTTGCGTTGGACTAATACGGGTCAATGCACTCTAATGCTGTGGTTTGGGGATCAGATTGGTTAAGGGAGGTGGGGGGGTAGGTGGGGGGAGCTATGGCTTGTAAAAAGTGCAGCTTTGGCACACTTAGCAGCTATTGACCTCTGCTGAGAGGAATAAGAGGAAGACGGGATTAATGCAGAAGAGTGCCCCAATTTACACAAATCTACTCCTGCATTTTGACCCTCACTTGCTATTAATTGACCCTGTTGCTGTACAGCAATTGCACAGCCATTTAAAATGTGATATGTACACATCATGAAAAGCACTTGTGCAGGCCTAACAGATGTGTTTATCTTTTTCCATTCCCACCAACCTCCAAATAAAACACAAATCAATGGCCAACACACACAAATCAGTTTTTAATAATCCAGTAACTAAAAACGTCACCCATTTCAGATGTTCCCAAGTTACTATGGTAGTGTAAAAGTACACTACAGTAGCATGAAAGTATAATTCAATTCAATTTAATTCAAGGCTGTTTAGTCATTGTCTCTGTTATTGCTTGGAAGATCGAGACTACAAAGCCAATTCTTTCTGCTCATTTTTCCAGCTAATTATAGCCACTGAATTAACATGTTTGCTTATGAAACCAAGATTTTAATCACATCACTAATTACTCAATCAGATAAAGCAGAAAATCAATTCACAGTGCAACATCTCACATATGGTCACAAACCTGTTAGACCTTATTCACAGAAAGCATATTTTTTCTCGTGTTCTGTTTGAACATACAGGGAGAATAAACTCACATCATGAGAATTTACCATGTGTAGTTCATATCATTGAGTAGGTTTGGTGCACTGCAGTGCAAGGAACATCAATTTCTCACAGAGCAATGGAATTGAAACTTGAATTATTTGATAGCTGAAATGTGATTGGACATCTGTCATGTTAACCATCAAGAACAAACATACAGCTCGGTAAGAATGCATTTTTACAAGGAGCTGAGGGGATTAACTTCAGCAACCTGTGGAAAGAAAATGAATAAATAGGGCCGTGCATCACACCGATCGCATCGGGTCACTTCTATAAGAGCCGAGAACGCCGCCTTCTGATACAAGAGAGCGCAATATGGATGTCTGCTAAATAGCAGCACTGGGCCCTTATGCACCGTTGCCTTGGTGATATGGCGTAGGAAGTGGGGTGCCCCCTGCTGCAATCAGCTCGCCTGTTAACCCTCATAAACAACAACAGCGAAGGTGATCTGTTCGTGCCCATCTTCTCAGCCCCCGCCGGCTCTCTCCGGTGAAAAAACCGGCACGTGTCTCTCGATAGATTTGATTTGTATTAGAGGCGAGCTTTGAAGGGCCCATCCCTCTCCAGGAGGCACACCTACTCATTATCCAACCACTGTGGTGCGGAGTGAATGGGAAAATGCCATGTAATGATTATCATGATAAAAGCAATTGGACCAGGAGCGAATAAAAAAAAAAGCATGGGCTCTGCCTTATTTACCACTAACAATGTTTTTGTGTGGAAAAGCCAGACATAATTTACTTATGAATAATTGACTTCTCCCATATTAAAATCTCTGGAGAGGCTTTTGGTCTATTCTCAAGAAGGCGCCACCGCATGCACTGCAAATTAGCCTTTCAGAAACGCCTCATCTCGCTGCCAGTGAACACAACGCATTGTGTTTTTTTTTCGCCTTCTCTTTTCATTCCTGTCCCCCAGTAATAACCTTCAACTAACCTTTAAACCTCGCTGAATAATTTAAATCCTATTTTCATATCAATGGAGGAGTCAAGCCAGGCAATTATCTTTTATCTGTATACTTTGCCGTCAGAGCAAAGCATAATAAAGTTTTCCCAAGTGGGGCCGAAGGAGAGAGGGAGAGAGAAAGAGAGAGAGAGAGAGGGAGAGAGAGACAGAGAGCGGGGAAGCGCGAGATGCTATCTGAAGACGTTAATGCAGTGATGAATTATTCAGTAATGACTACGAGATCTGTCATAAAAAACACTGCTTACATCTGCACTGTGTTCTTGGGGGTTGAGCAGAGCAGCGCGCGGGCGCCAGAAAGACACTAAAGATAAACATGACAAATTGGTAGATCATCTGTTCAATTAGGACAGCAGAGCAGGTGCACTAGTGCAGCGGTTGGGCCACATGATGACACAGTTACAGGCCAAACCAGAGGCATGATGGGAAATACCTCATTTGCGTGACAGTGATTTAGAGTGGTGCAGCATGAGGATATCCAGAAAAAAAAAAAACAGTTGAAATTCCCCCTGGTGCTCATTAAAATTCGACTGCGCAGACCCCCCCCCACCACACACGCACGCACACACAGACACACACACACACACACACACACAGGCAAGCACGCACACACAGGCTCACACACACACACTTTCTTCCTCTCTCCTCTTGTTGGCTCTCTGATTGCCTCAGCGGACTAGCCAGGATCATTTTTATTAATTCATAAAACACATTGCGCCAGTGATTGAGCTGGAGGAGCACTGGAGCAGCAAAACACGGGTGATGGGAAAATATCACACGTCTCCGCATTCGAGAGAGAGAGAGAGGGAGAGGGAGACAAGAGGGAAGTAAAGTGGGGAAGGCAGAACGGGGGATGACTATATGAGAGAGAGAGAGAAATAAGAAGGTAAGAAGTGAGTCAGGCGAGGAGAATGAGTGAAGGAGCAGCGCAGGATGTGTATATGTGTGTGTGCGTGTGAGAGAGAGAAATAGAGAGAGTGAGAGAGAGTAAGAGAGAGACACATTTTGAAATATTAATCTGTGGCTCTGACCATGGGCTGGTAGACAAAGCAGAGGCATAAAGCAAGTGAACGTTTGAAGCGAGGGGAATTTTCCCCTTGCACTCTTAAAGCAAGGCAGGCCTCACCATCAGCCGTGCCGGGGGAGAACGAGGGGGAGCCGGTGACCCTGACTTGACGCGTCTGTTGTATACCTGACTCGCCCAAGGGAAGGACAGGTCTCTTCTTTCAAAAGATCCCCGGTATCAGAGCTCAGATATTCCTCTAAACACCTGGATTTTTCCCCCAGCCCCCGACCGAAGCCACTTGGGAGAGATGCAATATTAAAAAAGCTCCGGTCCCATTTGAAGTCATTGACAGGAATGCGCGCGGCAGCCCAAGCAATCCAGCCTTCATTTCCGCTGTGTACTCAGAGAGGCTCTGGGAGAGATTGGCTCCTCTGCTCGAGTGCGTACCGCGGACGGCACAGGAGCCTCCCCACGGGACCGGTTCCACTGGAGGATCTGGTACGGGGGAGAAAATATCAGAATTAATAAGGTCTCGTTTCATGGATGCTTTCCAATTCGCTGCGTTTTTTTTTCCTCCATGGCAGTGACAGTTGAAAGGAAGTCTCCCAGGAGGTTCTTTATTATCAGAAACATGGCAGGGGCTAGTGGGCACTCTGGACAGGAGCTGTGACATGCATTTCCTCATGTGATGCTGATGAGAGATGTCACCGGACCAGCGATGGGGTGGGGGGGACATGATGAGCGGCCATGATTGTTTTGCCCCTCTGTCTGTTACCGTCACATACCACTGTCCCACCCCCCACCCCCCACTGCCCCCCAACGCAGAAACACAGTGGCAAGGACAGGGTGCCCTCCCCAGACAGATGTGTTGGAAGTGACAGAGTGGCACTGCCAGGAGCCATCTGTGAAAGACCTCATCATCATCATCATCATCATCATCATCAGCACCCGGCCGTGACGCCACGCACACACTCAGGGGGGCAAGAAGGCCAAGCCGGTCATGTGACCCTCTACTTTTTTTCTATCCTTCTTTCCTTTTTTTTTTCCCCCATTATCGCAACTCATCACAGCCCTCTCACTGTTCACCGCACCACCTCAGCTCATGTCTGCAAACACAGAGACATGGGGCGAGGCAGTGGAACAGGACAGGGGGGTCGGGGTGACCTTCTCAAGGTTCCACATCATGTGACCGGGGAACAAAATATATCCAGTTTGAGAATACCACACCCCGTGGACTTACAAACGGCAACCAGCTACATTTGTGATTTAACAAACTGAGCAACTGGACAGAGCAGCCTTCCCGCAGTGTCTGCACTGACAGCAATAAAGGCTAAAATAAGACATCAAAACATCACAGCACTGTAAAAAAAAAAAAACTCAACTCTCTCTCTGTATCACTCTGGCAAAAGATTTCTCTTCAAAAACAATTATATTGAAAAACATAAATTCCATTGACGCATACATAGACTAATTAAGTTAGTTCGATATCCTTTTTGCATTAAAAGACAGAAATAACATTGACAGGATGGCTCACTTTCTCCAGCTCTTCATTTACTGTATCCTGCTGGGACTGTTAGAATAGCCCTCAGACAAGCTTTTCTCCCTTAATAATAATAACGATTCTCTCTAATTATGCAAATAACATCTGATTAGCATAACTTGTGTTCTGTGTCACTACAAACAGCAGAATACCCTCAAAGCCTATAATGGTATTATTCTGCTTCTGTGTTTTTTTTTTTTTCCCCTCCGGTTTGCTAATGAAGATATGAGGAGGCAGTTGTGTTTACCACTCTCTTTGGTGTCAGCGCGAGAGGAGAGGAGGGAGCAGAGTGACAATGCCGCTGTCAGAACGCTGCCCCCTGCAGGCGGGCCACCCGCAGCGCAGCCGACACCTCACCGAGGTGACAGCCCAGAATGTTCCGTGCGCAGCGAGGGGCCCAGGGGGGAGAGGCGGGACTCGTTCTCAGAGCCTGCAGCAGGCATTAAAGACACCAGTTTAAGGCAGATCAAATACAATCTAAAATCCATAACCCTGAGAAGAACAAACAACACACGCCGGGAGAACATTACAAAAGAAAACCCACGCGCAGACGCCCTGGGCAGTATTGGCGCCTCTGCACAGAGACATGGGGGTCCATCACAGCCAGACAGCCAGCAAGCCAGGCAGTCACACGCACTCACACTCACACACACACACTCACACACACACACACACACACACACACACACTCACACTCACACACACTCACACACACACTCACACACACACACATACATACATACATGCACACACACACACACAAGCACATACACACACACACACACACACACACATACACACACACACATACATACATACATGCACACACTCACACACACACACACACACATACATACATACATGCACGCACGCACACACACATACAAGCACATACACACACACATACACACACACACACACACACTCTGCTACACATGTGCACGCTTAGACACACACACATGCAAACATACCCCCCAACACATACATACACGCCCACACACATACACGCTCTGGCACCTATGTACATGCACACATAAGCACACATACACACACAAACATACACCCACACACTCACACATGCACAAATACTCATGCACATACACATACACAGTCTGGCATACATTCACGCACCCGCACATACACATACAGGCATATACACACATACACTCACATGAACACGAAATAGCACAGTACATGCTGGCAGGTTAATGAAGTCTCTCACCCCATAAACATATCCCACATTTCAAAGTGACGTTTGCAAAATAAATACCTGGGTATCAGTTGCATCCATCAAACTGTGCTACCAAGCAAACTCCACACACTCATACAGAGCAGTACTGGCTCAATTTCAATCACCTGTCACAGATGCAACCACATTAAATTTCATTGTGTTGAGTTGCTACAGTTGCAAACATTTGAAAAGCTGTATTACACTACTGCGTTAATACTACTTGAGA
This sequence comes from Megalops atlanticus, assembly GCA_019176425.1. NCBI lineage: Eukaryota > Metazoa > Chordata > Actinopteri > Elopiformes > Megalopidae > Megalops > Megalops atlanticus. Next base: position 7,051,973 of record CM032881.1, read on the forward strand.
AAAAAAAAACTATTTAGATACTCATGATTGTTGGTGCTATGATTATAACCTGAGTGGCGCAACCTCACATTATCCACACACTATCACTGATACTGTAAATACACTGTTGGAGGGGCTGGGAGTCAGTGCTCAGTTTTTTTTTTAATAGATTGTGGTGTAGGTGACATTTATGTCTCAGAAAAATATCTGTGGGTGAAAGTTCACAGCAAAATTTCATCTTGCAATGTGATATAAAACATGTCCAATATTGTTCCCTTTATTATATGTGACCTTTGCGTTGCTGGGGGCTTAGGAGAGTGGACGGGGGTGTCATTACTGGGGGCAGGGGACAGGTGAGAGGGGGGTTATCTGTGGACTGGACACCCCAGGGCACACCCTGACACAGTGCTGTTAACAAGAATGAAGGGTGGGGGCGTGGTGAGGGCCCAAAGCACTCGTGTACCTTCAGTGAGGGCAGGGAGCGGTGTGGGGGGTCGGAAACCCAAAGGCACGGAGTGGATCACCTGGGACCTATAACACACACAATGGATAAACAATAGGAAAATTACAGCAGAGAACGAGACGGGGGGAGAGAGAGGGAGAGAGGGACTGAGAGAGAGAGAGAGAGGGAACGAGGGAGTAGAATAAATAAACCATCAAAAGCCACTACACAAAGAGGGAAAGAGGAAAAAAAAAACAGGGCGGTAGAAAGCCCTTCCTCCAGATGGGAACACAGCAAGGCCCAGGAGCACCACAGCTCACACCTTGCAAGCACACTGAAGTCCCCTGTGAACCGCCTCACCTCCCTGCATCGCCTTCCTCTGATGCAGCCCCGCCCCTCCCACTTCCTGTCTCAAGGACGAAAACAGGCCTCTGCTGTCACAACTTACCCTGGGAAGCCCAGGAAAACTCTTAGGAAGTGGGTCTACACTGTCCTGGCCGTCCTGGCTGTTACAGAATGTCTTTATGGGCCTACACAGTCAGGACTGTTACAAAATGTCTATACTGGCCTACGCAGTCAGGACCGTTAAAGAATGTCTTTACAGGTGTACGCAGTCAGGACTTTTACAGAATGTCTGTATGGGCCTACGCAGTCAGGACTTTTACAGAATGTCTTTATGGGCCTACGCAGTCAGGACTGTTAAAGAATGTCTTCATGGGTGTACACAGTCAGGACCGTTAAAGAATGTCTTTATGGGCCTATGCAGTCAGGACCGTTAAAGAATGTCTTTACAGGTGTACGCAGTCAGGACTTTTACAGAATGTCTACATGGGCCTACGCAGTCAGGACTTTTACAGAATGTCTTTATGGGCCTACGCAGTCAGGACCGTTGAAGAATGTCTTTACAGGTGTACGCAGTCGGGACTTTTACAGAATGTCTACATGGGCCTACACAGTCAGGACCGTTAAAGAATGTCTTTACTGGCCTATGCAGTCAGGACCATTTAAGAATGTCTTTACGGGTGTACGCAGTCAGGACTTTTACAGAATGTCTACATTGGCCTACGCAGTCAGGACCGTTAAAGAATGTCTTTACTGGCCTACACAGTCAGGACCGTTAAAGAATGTCTTTACGGGTGTACGCAGTCAGGACTTTTACAGAATGTCTGCATGGGCCTACACAGTCAGGACTGTTACAGAATGTCTATACTGACTTACACAGTCAGGACTGTTAAAGAATGTCTTTACTGGCCTACACAGTCAGGACCGTTAAAGAATGTCTTTACGGGTGTACGCAGTCAGGACTTTTACAGAATGTCTGTATGGGCCTACGCAGTCAGGACTGTTACAGAATGTCTTTACTGGCCTACACAGTCAGGACAGTTAAAGAATGTCTTTACTGGCCTACGTAGTCAGGACAGTTAAAGAATGTCTTTACGGGTGTACGCAGTGTGCAGAGTGCCTTTATGGGCCTCTGCACCAAGAGGCATTATGGGAGGCCCGTTTGAAGTTGCTGTGTCCCATATTCCTACACTGCCCTCAGATCCTGGGCTATGCGATTCATCTCTGTGTGCCAAGCCGGTAAGGCACGACCCCTGACCCCCTCCTCCATGGAGGACACACAAAGCCCACGACCCGCACATGAAAGCGTCATATTCTTGAGTCAAAACCAGGAGGCAATGACAGGGCACTGAAGCTTTAAGCCCCCTTTTTTTTCAAGTTTAAAGAGACACATTAGAGCTCTTAGGCTTCTGCACACATTTCCCCCCCTTCATTAAAGGTGAACTGGTGAGTGCTGTGAAATCCATTTTTCTACCTTTCGTTAGCTTCAGGCAGTCAGAGGGAGTACGAATTTCACGAATGCGTTCATAATTTAAACGGCAAGGCTGTCAGTTGGCGGAACGCACTATGAATTATTCAGTGAGACAGCTCCTTCTTCAAACAGACAAACAGAACAGGAATCTGCTTCCACAAAAGCAAATGGTAAACACGACAATCAAAACAACAGAATTAATTAGGTAATTAGGGAGACAAAATAAATGTGAAATGATGACAAACGCTTAGGAGACGGCAGCTGCAGCTCTGTCAAGGCACTCATGTTCAGAAGTTTCAAATACATAATTAGCTGTTCCTATTGTGCTGAATAGTTAGTGTGTGATTTTTAAACGGCAGGATTAAAAAGGTTTCATGGTTTTTTCCCCGTTGTGGCAAATAAACTGAGGAAGTTTGTTTGCGTCGGAGCTCTTTTAAAAAGTCTGGAATTAATTGGAAGATGAACAATAGACAAAAAAAAAACATCCGTCAAGAGAAATCAATACACACTGCGGTCTTCTTACATCCCCAACCTCACAGGGGATTTTCTGTGTTTGCACCGTACAAACACACACGCTGTAACAGGCTCATACAAGGACAGAGACACACACACACGCAAACACACACACACACAAAAAAACTTGTACACACACACACACCCCATGTAACGAGAATAAAATTGACTCTGCTGGTTCCACATCTCCATCAGCTCTGATGTATGGCCGAGCAATACAGGTCCTGTCTATATCAGAGTAGTCCCCCAGACAGGAAGTCAGGATGCACCCATCAATACTGTCAATAACTGTAAGACATGCCACATCAGATGAGAAAACACACTTCCTCCCCCATTCTGGAAAGGCAGGATAAAGCCTTTGGTTCATTTCAGTGAAAGGATTACACTCATCAAAGCAGCGGTCAGTGTGTGTCAGAAACCCCCATGATCTAATACTCAAGCTGAGGGCTTAGGTGCATTTGAAATATCTATTTCAGGCATCCTGTTTCTTTTTTTCCCCCTTCCATATTTACAGTTTTTCCAAACCTTAAGAATGGTTTAAGGGTTTCCAGGGAGGTTGGGGCTTAGTGACCGCTCCCTGAGGCATGGTCAGACAGAGGATTTGCTGACTACACCTTCATGAATCATGAATTCAAAACAGATTATTTTTTGGGGGAGGGGGGGGTTGATATCAGTGTCTGAGCTAGAAACCAACACAGAAGGGCCATATTTCAAAACCATGACAAACCTCATGTCACACAGTGTATCTGTGGTGAATTACTGCTTTTTAAAAAAAAAAACTTTTCTGTCTCATCAACAAAAAAAGGCGTCTCAATCTGTTAGCGCTGCCGTCTAAAAATGGCTCTGAGGTGTTGCCAGCCCCTGGAGAGTCAGAGGTTCAGACGGTGCACCGTTGCTCAGATAATAACTGCCTGCTGGTGCCCTGGTCTGGGGGGTCTACTGGGTAAATGATGGTGTTTGCAGTTAGTTGCTGTTTAATTCGCCACGGCATGCATGCCGCTCTCAGTAGGGGGGGGCTGATTAAGGCTGGGAGCCCTCAGGTGGAGAGAGGAGTTGGGCCTAACTCATTGCATTGACACACACATGCACACACGCACGTGCACACACACACACATACGCACACGCGCACACACACGCACATGCACGCCCAACGCAGCGCCGCACACCACAGTTTTGTTCATAAAAGAGGCCGTACAAAAGAGGTGCAGCGTGATATCAAGAAACAGCGATTCACACTCCCGGGCCTCTCATGTCAGATTCAAGGGAAGAAGGAGAAGAAGAAGCAGCAGAAGCAGAAAGAAAAAAAAAAAACATGACTAATAAATGAATGCGTGATATGAAAAAAGAAGACGAAAAAGAAATCTAGGAGGGGAAAAAAAGAAGCCCCTCAAATCTTCCTGTTTTACGTGAATCTTTTATGCAAATGGAATTTAAAATGAGGTGAAGCTATCTTTTGGGACCGAGAATGTTTTTCCTCAGCCCTCTATTAAAATTTATGCCGGCATTGATTTATAAATTTTATTAATAGCCTTGCAAGGAGGGAAAGAGGCAGCAGTGATGAAACACAGTATTAGCCCCCAATCCCACCCCACACACCCACCCACCCACCCCCTGAGCCCCTCCCGCACCGAGTCTAGTCTAGCAGGTTCCCTCACTCTCTCCCCTGCTTCGTCTCTCTGTGATTTTATAATTGGGCACAGCTCATTGTTATTCAAAACCCTGTAGAACCAATTAGCTGCAGACCTCATGACCCTCGGTTGCTATGTAATGACCCTCGGTTGCTATGTAATGGTGGTAAACTACAGAGAGTAAGCGAGGGAGCCGAGAGCGGAGGATTCCTGATTAATAATCCTGTCAGGCCTATCACACACATTAAAGAGAAATGCTGGTTAGGGCCTCACTTTTCTGCTTCTCCTTCTTATTTTATGCTTTCGATTAATCTTTAATGATAGCCGGGTCACTCGCTCCCTTTTGTCTTGTCAGATAAATGCACAGTTAACAGGATAATGAGATTTCTCAGGCTTACAGGAGTCTGCGAAGGGGGCAGGTGTGTGACCCCTCTACAAGGTGGTGCTGGGTGGATGGGTGAAAGGGGGGGAGGGTGGTGTTTGGGGATGTGTGTGTGGGGGGGGCGCAGAGCACACCCTAGATCACACTGATCTTTCGCCACATATACGAGGCCTCCTGTCAACAGCCTGTCTGTTCACTGTGGATAGCGATACAGAAAGTTAGAGACTTGGTCTGTGTTTTTACTGCAAAGACAAAGCAGTAAGTGGATGAATTCCGTCTTGCACAACTTGGTAGCTACAGCTATTCTAAGCATCACACACACTGCATATGAGTATATCCTCTCCCTCCTTCAGACTGCTGTCCTCTGAAACCTATTTTGGAAGCTGTCAGCCATCAATGTGCCTGAACATTATGACTCAAAAAAAGAAAATAACAAAAATTAATAGGTATATATGTATATAGAGGGCAAGGACAACGGTGTAGTTTACAAAGTAACAAGTTGGACTGGCAAACTGCAGGTTGCAAGTTCAGGTGAGGCTTTTATTGTTGTATCTTTAGTGGCACTAGGCCTGAATCTTTCATTAAATACATCTAGCTACAGAAATGATTAAAATGTATATGAGAATAGGTATACATATATAATATGTTAAAAAAAAAAACAAGTCACCCTGGACAAGAAAATGGCAGAAATAATAAAAAAGAGTAATTCAGGTGGAGGGCTGTCAGCACTCAGATATCTTCTCCTGTCATAGCCAAGCTGCTGCCCATGTGCTGCTAATAACCACAGGCTACTGTCCACACCAGCCAGACCCATTAGCAGACACACCCCGCCTGCCTGCCAATCCCATCAGCTGTTTGGGCCCATTTCCAGTATAGTGACAACAAACAGAGCCCCCCACCTCCCTGCCCCCAAGGGGTCAGCTCTGTGACTGCCCTGATTTGTCTGGGCCACACTAGCCCTGAGGTGTGTGCCGTTTAGGGAAGGGGGGTTAGGCGTTGCTTCTAAAACAATATAAAACTAGAGCCCTTGTCTTAAGTGCTTTAAATGCCAAGACGTGAGATGTTGAGAGTTACCTCTATTACTGCGCTTGGCTTCCCTTTCTTTCTTTCTTTCTTTCTTTCTCTTTCTTTCTTTTTTTTTTGTTTGTTGGTGGCCCGCCTGACTATGCCCTGAATTTTTTTCTGATGAATGTGACACCGAAATAAAACACATGACAGATCTGACAGCGCAAGTGGCAGAGAAAGTCTCCAGAATTCCCTGAACTACATCATGGTTCAGATCCTCTGACCCCCTCCACTCCCCCCCTCCCCACCTCCCGCCTCCACCCCCACCAACTCTAAACAGACAGGTAGAACACCTCAGAGAAAGACAGAGAGAAGAGGACAGAGAAGGAGAGAGAGAGAGAGAGCATTCTTCCAAGGAGAAGAGCCGTCATGTTAAACCGGGGTAGTGCAAGCTGCCACAGTAAACAAACAGCATGTGCCGTGAGTCAGGACACCAAAGATCTCTCCATTTGAAAATCATTACAGACCTCCTTCCAGTCTCCACAGATAATATAATGGAACAGTCATTACTGCCGGGATTTTAGATGAGATTAAAGTGGGCCTTTTATCCGTGATTTCAGCACAAAGGCGAGGTGCTAAGCTACTTGTACGTGGGTGTGACATCTCGTTACAAGTAGCTCTTGAATTCCAATTAAGTTTGCGTTATCTGTCAAAATTCTGCAAATACAGCCTGCTAAATTCAACCAGTTTATGCAATACAATTACTGTAATAAGAATGAATCACTGTAAGCCTGTGTTGGTTTATATTCTATTCTGTGTGTGTGTGTGTGTGTGTGTGTATGTGTGCTTGCACATGCGTGCAATTATGTGAGTATCCATTGCATGTGAGACAGACTGTGTGTGTGTGTGTGTGTGTGTGTGTGTGTGTATACATGTATATTTGAGTGCCTGTGCATGTGTGCAAGTGTGCGAATATCTGTGTGTGTGTGTGTGTGTGTGTGCGTATATGTGTGTATGCACATGCATGGAATTATGTGAGTATCCATGCATGTGAGAGAGAGAGAGAGTGTGTGTGTGTGTGTGTGTGTGTGTGTGTGTGTGTGTGTGTGTGTGTGTGTGCCCGTGCATGCATGCAACTGTGCGACTATCCATGTGTGTGTGTGTATGTTTGTGTGTGTGTATGTGTGTGTGTCTGTGTGTACCCTCAGTAAGGGGTTATGGTACAGAAACCACACTGCCTGACTTCCCTTTTCTATTCTATTCATTTGCTGCCACAGTCCTCAGAGATGGAGTGTAGAACAGAAAGACACTTCCCTTTACCACAAGCCGCAGACCCCAGGTCTGAACTAGGGAGGAACTAACAGCACTGATAACGAAAACACAACCTTCTCCTTCCAGCCACAGTCACCAGCATTAGGAACGTCTACCAGAGTTCTCTCAGAGGTAGATCTGCACACCGCATGGATCAACCTGTCAGAATAGAGAAAATGGGCCTATTTCCCACACACTTCATCGAATGGAGAAGGCCCACACTATGGATCCAAAGTCTAAATGTAGCACCATGGGTCTCAGGGAAATGTTATTTCAACCCTGCTGTATACTTGTATATGGACGGGCTGACAATAATGCTCTCTTGACTCTTAACTTGACAGTGAAAGACCACAACATGCTATGCAGTGACATTCGCAGGTGGTAAAAAAAAAAAAAAAAACTTCTCAGCGTATTCAGACACGCACTGCCTGTTAAAACAGGTGAGCGCTGAATTACCCACGATTCGGGTTGGATAACGAGAACTGCACAATGTTCCAAACACACATCTGATAGGGCTAAAGGGCTAGTGTACTGCAAGCCTGACATCACTAGCAATGTTCAGCAGATCAGCTCTCCCAGGAGTCCAGAGCAGACAGGGCTTTTTTCTTTTTTTTTTTTCCTCAATATTGTCAGACATCCACACATATCAAAATGACAAATCTCTTTCATTAAACCATGTCTGGAGTTGATAGGATCATGATGTAATCTTAAGCCTCATCCTCAGACAGGGCAGAATCGTTTCACGATAATTCATCTTTCCTGACATCAAATGGCTAGCATTAGTCCCACTTTTATTGTGCCCCAGTCATCCATCTGACCGAGAAATAGAAAACAATCCTTTTCCTTTACATAATGCAATATTGCTAGGGCATTTGTCTGAGCCTTTGTGTTTGTTTTGGTATAACATTATCTCTCCTTTGCTAAAATGCTTTGTTTTATTAAATTCAAGTACGCAGGGGGAAAAAAAAGGGGAACAGCGAACAATTTGTCCTGGGGATGGGAAATTCAGGCCTTCAATCTTCCTGTTTTTTCAACTGTTCAGTAGGGTCATGTGACAGTGCTTGGGTTTTGTGGAAAGGAGGGGGGGTTGGAAGGGGGGGGTTAGAGGGATGTCTCTCACAAAGTACATTGCAACCTTGTGGAGCTTCAACTGATGTCATGCATGCAAACGCACACTCACATGTAAACATGTACAAACACATACAAAGACAAGCTTATTCATACATGCAAACACATGCAGATGCATTACAGACAGGTATGTGTGCGCAAGCACACACACACACACACACACACACTCTCGCAAGCCTACACATACTGATAGCGGCCGTGGAGGCAGTCCCAGGGACGGAGATTGTTTGGGCGGAGAGAACACCTCAGACAGCCCGAGACCAATGTTACGTCAAACATGTACTCCCACGCCATGACCTTTAGAAAGATGACCTTTACAGTCTGATGTTTCTGTTATTTCTGTACTGGCGCAATCGCGGTCTCCAACCCAAATCCTGCACAGAAAACCAAGCACATTCATACAGTACGCTCTAAGATCCACGGACAGGCTGTGGATAGACTTGCAAATAGACTTGCATCTGTTCTTGAGGACAGGCAAGCACATGTGCTCCAGGAGGTGTGTTTCCCTTTTCAAATAAGACATCTCTCTTATCAGAAAATATCAGCAAAATGTAATTTATTGAATGGTACTATAACCGTTTGTTTCAAGGGCGACTGACAGTGTGGATCTGTAATGAGGAAGAAGCAATCGCAGTGACGAGGGCGGTCACCGAACCCGAGGGCAGAGCAGGGAATTCTGGGAGTCTCTGCGGCTTGCACGGGTACGTGGGTTCACGGAGGAGATGCCGTGAGGACAGGGCAGCCCCAAGCAGAAGGGCGGAGTCTGCTGTGCTCACAGACGAGGGAGAGAACAGAGGGATCTTAGCAACAGGGTGTGGCAGTTGAGAGGAACACATTGAGGGGCAGGAGATAAAGCATTCTGCAACACCCCTGGTATAGAACAGCTTTTATACACACACACACACACACACACACACACACACACACAGAAAAACAGAAGTCATCACAACTGACTAAGGTGAGCTGGCTGTCGGCCAAAACACCCACTGTCAGTCATTCTGTGGGAATTTGATTTTACATGACGCTATGTCACATTTGGTTGATGGGCTGACTGAAGGTTCTGTGAGGTTGCAGGTTCCCATCCTGGGCAGAGCACCGCTGCTGTACCCCTTTAATAAGGGCACTTATCCTTCTTTAGTAAATGAACAGTGTAAAATATGCAAGCCCTGTAAGTGGCCTTAAGTACAGGCAGCTACAAGGCAGAAAATGTAGCGCAATGACAATGCAAATAATGCAATTCAATGAGTGCTGGTCTATTACTTTAAAGCTTTGAAATGGTGAAGTGTCTTATCCACCCAAAGTGAGCAACTTTATAGACCTGTCGCAAGTAACTTAGCTCTGAGGCTGCACTCAAATATTGGAATGAACATACTGCTGGCAGGTAGTGCAGTGAAACTTACAGGAGAGAGAACCCAGCAGTACTTCTGAGAGCTTAGACTGAGTATTCCAAAATTGCTCCAAAAAAGGCTTCCAAAGTGTCTGCATTCTCCTCCATATATATAAGTATGCACTCTTGACTCGGTGGCAAAAAAAAAAAAACTCAATCAGCTCACATCTGTTTTTATGACATCTTGTCTGTGAGAGGATGTTGTTTACATTTCTCGTTTTTTGAGTGTGAGTATTTGATTTCTGGTCTCGCGTCAGGCCAGGGTTACATCCCCGGGATTCTCTCTGCTGTGCGTCGAACATCGCATCGAGGTGTGCGTAGCCCTCCAACGTTGCTGGACGGTTATCTAGCCCGCCATAAATCCTTCAGGACAAGCTCTATAAAGCTCTTTGGGCCTAAATATTTATGGAAGCCTGCGGTTCCCCCGAGTGCTGTTTACTGTCAGGGCCTCAATGCAGCACTGACTTATCTGGAGCCCATCCAGGCCTCTTATCTCCGGTTCACAGTGAAGGACTCTTTCCACAGAGGCCTGGTGGTCTGCCCTTAAAAAAAAAAAAACAACAACCATCCTTAGCACAGCATAAACAGAGAGAGAGGGGCACAGAGAGACAGACGGAGAGAAAGAGAGAGGCCAGATCCTGTTGCTGTCCTCTTTCACGCCACACCGGCAGTGCTCTCTTCTGGCCCGTACTGCCTCCACCGCAGTTCCAAAAACCTCACCGCTGGTGTGTGTGTGTGAACCCTGCTCACCAGACAAACAAACAAGATGTTCCCTGTTAAGGGTTTTGCATCTGCTGCCAGGGAATGCAAGGAAGCAAGGTTCCTGGGCCCCAGCCCTTTGAAAACCATAAGGGGGGGAGAGAGAAACATGAATACACAAGGGATCGTTTTAGACCTTCTGAAAACAAGCTAACCTCATAGCCTCAACCACACCCCCGCAACCCAACCCCAACCCCCAACCCCCAAGCCCCCCACCCCCAACCCCCCAGGGCAGAAGCGTTGATAGATTCCAAGAACTCTGATGTCATCGGCTCCCATGTTGGAATGCCAGTTTGCGGTGTTGATATGGAGATAAGCCCTTGCTGACAGGGCTGGATGGGGTAACACTGTATAAATAAAGGTGAATCCATTGTGGGTCTCGTCACTTAGCAGACGAGGTGAGGCGAGCTGTTGTCCCGGCAGAGCGGTTAGCTGCTAAGGAAGTGGTTCCTGAAAAAAAAAAAAAAATCTGCAGTAGGCCACAACGAGCCCCCTCACTGCCTCCCAGCGCGGTAATTACTCACATTTAGCATTTTTAATATCTACAATTCCTACTTTCTGTGATTCATGGCTAAAAGCCCTCAGGGGAAAACACCATTTGTGGAAGTCTGCCAGGGCGCTGCTGGAGAAAAAAAGAGTTTAGATCATTCCCCCCCAACCCCCACCCCCTGCTGGAATTTGTCAAAGTTACAGTTAGTCTGGATCCACTAGAGGGCAGGTGATTCCATCCTTTGGGGATGTTTCTATGGTAAAATAAATCTATGGCAGCTGGGTTCTATGATGTGCAGTCCTTTTGGTTTTAGCAATTGAAGCGGTGTGGTAAAAACTCCCAGAGTGCCACAGCCCTGGGGAGAAAGACAGCAAGTGTTTTCAAAATTAAAAAAATCATTTATGCTAAATAAATAATTCCATCTACAGGGCACCACACTGGTGCTCTACACTGGTGTCATTATCAGATATTCCACGGCATGGATTAACACTACATACAGTGTCCAGAATTATATCTTACACTGCATACATTTAAATAGGATGCTAATAGTAATTTCAGCCTGTCATGTGAAATTAGGCTCATTATCTCATTTGATCCACTTCTTTAGTGTGGAAGTGCTCTGGGTGGCCATTAAGCTGGTCTTGTTCTTGCGTTTTGGGAGAAGCCTGTTGATCCTAAATTTGGACTGAAGTAGGTCTTGGAGGATTGTAATGCTCTGTTCAGAAGCGGTTTGTTCCAGGCACTCATCCGCAGCATCCTCTAACACCCATCCATTTGACTCTTGGCGTCCTCACACCAGCTCTCCATAGTCCTGGGACTCTTCATGTATTCTCCCTCTCCGCTGAAAACTACTCAAGATAGGTTCTCCAACACGATGAACGCCGGATGCTGGCGTTTTTTCTGACAGGCCGACACACTGAGAGAGCCCTGCTGTGAGCAAGCTGTCTCGGCGCTTTGCAGACCCAATCGTCCAGTCATCTCGGCCTGGATCCACCCTTGCAGATAGCCCCTCAATTAAAACCTGCCCTGGGAACGAATCTATGTTCAAAACATATCTGGAGACAAATGAGGCATGGATCAGGGAGGTGGGTTTTTAACGGTATGTTACCCGTGTTAGGAAGGGTTTCAAGCATTTACATTTCCCCATTGTTGCTGAAAAAGGGGAAGGCAACCGAGAAGTGCATGCAGCACCGACCGCTGGGGTCATACTGTTACTGTCGGGCAACAGAGTGTAGTTGCTCAATAAGGGCTTGCGGTGAGAGTGTGGTTTCCCACCCAGCAGTCAGCTAGCTCCCTTGCGCTGAGGGCTGCCTGGGCCCCAGCCCGAGGTAAGCAGAGGACTGAGCAAACATCTTAAAAACAATAAATCGCAGCCGTGCTAAATATAAGCCAAGGCCTCCTCGCACGGACTCAGAATATCCAGGTGGATTTCCCTTCCCTTTCCCAAGAACCTAAACTAATGTGAACAGAAGGCCGATTCTCCTGCACAATATTCCATTTCAGCAGGAGTCTGAGATCTCTGCGGGGGGGTGGTCTCCGTTTACATTCTTCTCGATTCTCAGTTCACTCCCCATGTAGAGCGCTGAAGTCCAGGAGTAGCTGCAAGACGCTGTAGCTGCCAAGGCTGTTAACCTTAATGGCATTAGTAATGTTGCACCAGAGGTCCTTTACTAGGAGGGCGAAATCATTTCTACCAAAGTGGTTGAGGTGATGACAGCCCAGATTAATGGTCTTTGTAAAACAGCCAGAGTAACAACTGTTCCTGCACGCATCGTGAAAACTAATAAGTTAGGGGAGAAGCTGCCAATTCAACTAATTCATGGATATTTGTGTCTGTGAACATCTGCCAGGCCCTAATAATTTATACCATACTTCCAGCTAAGGGGCACAGAGTCCCCCCCCCCCCCCACCCATTTGAAATGCGCTTTCCAAGCTGTGAGGAAGGGTTGAGTTCCCCCAGAGTGGGTACCTGTCAGCACCCTGTCCTGGTGGCTGGGGCTGCCTCCTCAAAGAGAAGGAGGATCGTAGACACCTGGAAAGTCCCAGGAAAATATTCACCTTTTTATGAGCTTGTTGTTTCCTGCCCCCACAAAATGCCTGGACTCCAAGGCTACTGAAGACAGAGTAGGACACATACATAGCGTGGAATGAATGGATCTGTGCCCGGGGTGTGATCACAGTTCCAGTCGGTGCGGTTTTCAGACACTGATACAGGCCCTGTGGACCTCTTTTTTTTTTGCTGCTTATCCAATGCAATAACCACAAGGCGTAGCTGCAGATGGACAGATGAACAGACAGGAACTGAGTCACTGCCATAGAATGCCTCCCAACCAGGCTTCCTGCTCCAACACAAAGGTATCAGATGATCAAACATCCCCGGGGGTTTATTAGGATTCACAACAATCTTTGCTAGCATACGGTGTATAAATCATTAATACCCTTTACCCAATTACTGTTTCATTAAGAACACACAAAAAAAACAACCCCGTTCCAGATGAGCGCTTCCATGCTGCTGCTGTTGTAGAATGCTGTCGGCTGTACAGAGTGAAGGACAGTTGGCCTGCGCCCCCATCCCTCCCTCTCTCCCTCTCTTTCCCTCCCTCCCTCCCTCTCTTATTTCCTCTCTCCCTCCCTTCCTCCCTCTCTCTCTCCCCTCCTTTTCCCTCACTCTCTCATGGCAGCCCCCATTCAGTAGCCAGCCTCCTGGTCAATCTGGCTGGTTCGGTCTGTGTGTGCCTGGGAGCCTGACTAACCCGGCCTACCAAGGGCACCTCCATTGTACTCCAACACATCATCCCGGCCGTGTTTACTCCCATTATTGGTGACATCTGGCCTGCTCCGATCGAGGCTTAAAGTGCAGGATTTTCCACAATCATTAGAGCAGATGTTGCAGGGAAGGCGGCTGAGTAAATATTCGTTAAGGCATTACGGAGCGATTTTCCCGCTTTTTTTTTTTCCAGCAGTCCGCGGGGGGAACAGGGCAGACAACACACGAGTCGCTATCTTCTATCACCTGTAAGCCAATCGGCACGCCGCACCTGCGTGCTAAGTCACTCAAATATTTGATCCTATTCCATGTCATTCCACCGCACCTGCTTTGGGTGGAAACAAACAACGGGATCCATCCAAGATTTTTTTTTTCGCTGCTGTTTTCAGAAACTCATCTTACCCCAAAACATGTGCCAAGAGAACACTGTCATTTAGAGAGCTATCCTGGTGAAGGATGGCAGACTGTCTTCTTCCTTTTTATAGAAAGTGCTTTTTTGGGGTTTCTTTATTGTTTGCTTTTTTTCTCTCTCCAGACTCTAGTGGTTGATCATTCTAAAAATGTTGATGATGATATATCAATATGATGAACTGGCTTATAAATACATCATTGACATTTGGAGCAAATTTAAAAGCAAATACACATTTGATGATATCTCTTTTATTTATATTAGCCCCTGTCCATTCATGTATCATCTTCATAAGCTGCACATGTACATTATCACTGTATACAGCTGAGCCATGCTTAATCACACCATTTCTTGACTAATGCGCTCCACTCCAAATATATCTTTAATTAATGTTGCAAGCCTAGCCTCTCTATGTAATAAAAATTTCAACATGTCTCTGCCACCTCCACGTCTTAAAAAAAAAGACTTGTGCAGCTGTAGCGTGGCTACTGTATCAGAGAGCAGGGTCTGTATGGAGTATATGATGAGTCAGCTCTCGGTGACCTCACACTGGCTCTCTGAGCCAGGCCAACCACCAATCCCCAGCGGGGCCCAGACCGACCAACCGCCCACTCGCCCGCCCGCCTGCCCGACCCAGCCCATTTCTGCCGCCCCGCCCATGTCAAGAGGTCAGCGGGGAAGCAGCAGTGCTCTCTGGGATATTTCTGTGGTCGGAGAGGTGGGAGAGATCGCTCCAGACTTCCAAGGATGAAAACCTCAAGCTGCAGTCTGAGCCGCACCGTCACCCTGCTCCGGGACCACTTCCTCCGTGCAGGCTGACAGGGGGGGTCGGCAGCTGGGCCTTCTGAGAGCCAGGGGTGCGGTGAGCGGGGCCTGCCCCGCCACAAAGTGTGTGTGTGTGCAGCATGTGTGTGTGTATGCATATACTATATTTGTGTGTGTGTGTGTGTGTGTGTGCGTATACTATATATGTGTGTGTGTGTGTATGCATATACTATGTGTATGTGTGTGTGTCCCCATGTAAATGGATATACTGTGTGTGTGTGTGTGTGTGTGTGTGTGTGTGTGTGTGTGTGTGTGTGTTTATGTGCCCACGTGTATGCATATACTATGTGCGTATGTGTTTGTGTACACAAAAAAAAAACAAAAACAAAAAACTGTCCAAACTGCAAGACCTTCAAAGGCAATTTGCCAATATTACCTTAACATGGAGCTATTGTGACCATCTGAGAATAAAGGCAATGGTTCTGATCCGCAATCAGCAAAACACAGACTCCTTTGCACAGCATTTCAGTTTGAATTCACTTCTCGGGCGTGCCTTAAACTTGAGGGTTCCAGGGTTTATAATCTACACCAACCATAAAATATCCCCAACAAAGGACACAGAGAGGTCTTTGAAACAGCTTTCATGAAATAGACACACACACGCATACCATAAAAAGGAAACGGTCAGTTTGTAAGTCCTGCACCACGGCTTTCCAAAATCATTCCCCATGTCTTTCACCGCAGTGGTCGAAACACAGTCTCTCTCTCTGTGGGAATTTTTTTTTTTTTTTTTTACAAGCGCTGGTGTTTTCCACAGCCAGACAAGCCCTCCCTTGTCGATTTTTCACTCTCCCTCTCTCTCCCTCTCTCTCCCTCTCTCTCTCTCTCTCTTCATTCTCTCTCTCTCTCCCTCTCTCTCCCTCTCTCTCTCTCCCTCTCTCTCTCTCCCTCTCTCTCTCTCTCTCTCCCTCTCTCCTCTCCCTCTCCCTCTCCCTCTCTCTCCCTCTCTCTCTCTCCCTCTCTCTCTCTCTCTCTCCCTCTCTCTCTCCTTCACTGTCTCTCTCTCTCCCCCCCTTCATTCTCTCTCTCTTTCACTCTCTCTCCCTCTCTCTCTCTCTCTCCTTCACTGTCTCTCTCTCTCTTTCACTCTCTCCCTCTCTCCCCCTCCCTTTCACTCTCTCCCTCTCTCTCTCTCTCTCTCTCTCTCTCTCTCTCCTCTCTCCTTCATTCTCTCTCTCTCTCTCTCCCCCTCCTTCATTCTCTCTCTCTCTCTCTCTCTCTCTCTCTCTCTCCTTCACTGTCTCTCTCTCTCTTTCTCTCTCCCTCTCTCCCCCCCTTTCACTCTCTCCCTCTCCCTCTCTCTCTCTCTCTCTCTCTCTCTCTCTCTCTCCTTCATTCTCTCTCTCTCTCTCCCTCTCCCTCTCTTTCTCTCGCCGCTTTAGTAAAAACCACAAGCACAAGGCAAGGCTGCCCTCTGCAGCGCCGCGGCAGAAGCCGGAGGCGGAACCACGTGACTCGTCCGTCAAAACGGGCGCCCGCGCACGGCGGCGGTGGCGGCAGCGGTAACAACGGCGGCGGCGGCAGCAGAAGCTCTCGGCCCACTGGCCTCGCTGGGGAGCAGTTTTTTTTTTTCGAGAGGCTTCCCGGCGGCCGTGGATAATTTTGTGCCACATTCACACTCCTGCCCGAGGCAATCATTCAGTACGAGATCACGGGCACATCTAAAGCACTTAGATTGCAAAACATAATGAGGCATTACATGGTGAATATCCAATGGAGTGTGTTGGTATGGTAATTAGAGCAGCAGCAGAGCAGAGGGGTTAGGGATATTAAGACCTGTACTTTTATTCATTTACTGCACTGGTGAAGTGGAACTCCTGATATAAATACTGCAGAGACCGCCTTAATAGTTGGTCACAATGTCAAACTCCCACAAAGATTTAGGCCCAGATTTTAATATGACCGCAATGCATTTCCCTCTTAACTTTGTGTAACAAATTTAAGCAAACTTAAGTTTTTTTTTTCCTTCCTTTTCAGTGGCTGCCAAAAACTTCATGCCTACTTAAATCTGCTACAAAACATTTGGGGAAAACGTGCATAGAGGCCGGACTGAATCTGGATTTTAGGTTTAAAAGGGTGGGGCGTGGTAGGGCGGGGTGGGATGATGGGGGGTGATGAGATGGAAACAATCACCTCAGAGAGTGGGGCCGAAATATTTCCGGAGGAATACCAGGCATCTTGGCTGCGTTACCACGAGGACGAAGGAGACTACAAGTCTAGGGGTGTTGGAAGAGGAAGTGTTTTACACCACTGTGGAAATGATACTGCAGGTCAAACCGCTGGCATTTGGGGGGCGGGGCACCAACTCAACATGGCTAACAGTACCCCTCAGAGAGCAGCCAGGTTTCCACAGAACCAACTTCATTTCAGGGCAGAGATATTGAATGTCGAGAGGTTGAGGACCAATAAAGCGAGCTTTGGATCACAGTCAGGGGGGTGGCTGCAGGCCTAACCGACTGACTGAAAAGGTGAAAGCTGGTTATTGGCGGTAACATCATGAATCTGTCGGTTTAAAAAAAATAAAACGGCTACAAGGCCAGCTTTCAAAAACCCGGAGGAGGAGAAAGAAACTTAATGTAAGATCCTTTTCACTAGGTAGCTAATACAGTCCAAATATACCTAATCTTATTAATATACTTAATATTGTTTTTCCTCTATTTTTGGGAGTGGCAGCATGTATGAGCCGTATAAGGGAATTACGGAAAAAGAAGCTCCCACCAGCGCTGAATGAGACGGCTGGTGTCAGGGTCAGAGAAGTGTGTCTTTAATCCAATTATTCTGACCCAAGCCAAAATAATTCACATAAAGAGTTATGCGGGATGCCACTGTTTAGCAATGCTTGGCGCAGCTGCAACGGCAGCAGGTCTCTCTCACAAACTTGGCAGCCGGTGGAGCGCAGACCCCCGCTTCCTTTGACAGCTGTCGCGTCAGCCCTAAAATGGACTCTTTTCTTCCCGGTCCCGCGGGTAATTGCTTCGGTAAGTCTCGTTCCCAATCCACTCCTTAACTTTCATCATCCCGGTCACTCACTCACTCACTCTTGGCGCTTACTCACAGACAGCCAGACAGACAGACAGACAGGCAGACAGACAGACAGACAAACTAACCTCACATCAGCCACTCCAACTCTTGAAGGAAAGAAAAAAATTGGCTGCTTTATCAAACAGAGGGAAAGGCCAAGCCACCAGAAGCCTGATCACACCAAGATCTGTCACTAACTGTCACGTGTCTGTGTGTTAACTTGCACGTTCTTTCGATCTAATTAACTGTTGTGATGCCAACGTCTCCCTAGTGATTAATATTACAGACAAATCTTAATGGTTTGCTTCCGAACGCAACAATGCATTTGAATGTGGTAAGTACTGTAAAATCTTAATATTGACACCACAAGTTTCCCCGTATTTCATGTTTTGCCAGTCACATCCATTTCTGATTTGTAAGCGGACTAACTCTGTCATTTTTCCAACTACCTGAAGTCAACCCACCCACATCCTCTAGGATCTCTCCCGACTGCAGCGCTGCCCTCAGACACTTTCCATTCAGACTTAGATGCTGGTACAAAACTGGGATTTGAATTGTACCGTAGATGAATACAAAAAATACAAGGAAAGGATTAAAGACATTTCTCTCAGGCCCGCAGGGCAAGTCACTGTAGATCCCACTACATCTGACTGGCACGCCGAGTCAAAGCCGCAACGCCGGCATCGGCTCTTCGGCAGAGAGGATTAAAGAGAGGCACCAGGACGTCATCGGCGCACGCACCCCGCGTAACGTTCCTTACGTGGACGATTTGTTAATGGCTCCCTTTTGGTTTCCGTCAGGGGGGAACGAGGGGTTGAAAGGCACACACTCGCTTCCTAAGAAGCGAGGACATGAAAGCCAGGTCCCCCCCGTGCACCCATCCCCCCCCCCCCACCTCCCCACCCCACCCTGTTCCAGCAGCGACCGGTTCATCTGTTAAAAATAAATCAGAATTAGCCGAATAATGACGCTCCCCATGGAATCAGGCTACAGCGCATGAGGCGGAATTGGGAAGTTGCTAATCAGGGAATTTGCATTTTAATTCAAAGACAAATTTTAAAGCACAAAGGTGCAATCAAAGAAGACAGGGGCAGGGGGATCAAAGTGATGCAAAAGTCTGAAAAAGACAAGATGAAAGAGGGCAGATTAAACCAGTTTTAAAAGTGATATTAAAAGGTGTAAACTCAGTACCCAGACTAATGAGGGAGAGAAAGTAGGTAATTCAATTAAAAATTCAGAGCAGCAAGTTGAGAGCCTTTTACACCTCCGCTTGCACATCAAAAGACACAACCCTGGATGTTAGGAAAAAGAGTAATGCCGTTTATTTTTAGGCAAAATCTCAATAGATACAATTAAAAAAAGATCTAATTATTTCTTTTACCTGCTGATTCAGAAGGCAATTACGGTGCATTATCACTGCTGAAGCAAGCCATCGAGCTCCGTGCTGCAGTACACAGCTGTTTGACTGGCACTTTCTTTGAAGTGCCACACAATGTAGACCGCAAACCGCCCTTGCACTTACGCAAGTATCATTAGCCGCTAAAACGGCATAGCGTGATGTTTAAGCACCGTAGGACATTGACTAACTGGAATTCTAATGGTCTTGTCTTTATCAACCCTCCGCTGGGATAGACTATGGGGCTATTTGATTGAATTTAATTTACGTGCCAAATTTTTCGCCGGAAATGAGAGACGAGGAAACAGGTATCACCCCCGCGCCTTTACGTTTGCCGTGGGGGTTGAGAGGCCAGGATGTGCGTGAAAAGGCCTTGATAAATCAAGATGGTCTATCTGCCGGTTTGAAACCCATCAGAGAGTTTTCCAATCAAATCTTGCTTCATGTCTCAAAATCAAAGCTGCAAACAGGGGGGAGAGGGGGTGAGGAGGGGTGAAGGGGGGTGGTGGTAACCGTGAGCTGAAAAGACTGCAAGCGAGGCTATGTAAAACAGCCCGGTCTCAAACAGGCAGCACACTTCACCGCCCTCAGAAACACACTCTCCAACTGCGTAGACATCCTCTCAGCTCAGAACCCCCCTCCTGCACGTTATTGAAAGCAGATGGGACAGCGTTTTTTTTTTTTCATAAAACCGGTCCCGATTATTCGAAAAGGAATTTTTTCGGCGTAAAGATTACCAAATGTGGCTGTCTTTCAGAAAAAACAAATGAACGCAGATGTAGTTTTCCATTTTACAGGCTGTTTACGTCTGCTGAATTCCTTCCCAAAGAGAGAGAGAGAGGGAGGGAAAGAACTTTCATGTTTTAATGGGACTGTGTGACTACAGCCTCATACAACAAATGAATTTTCCAATACTAATGATCAACAGTTACCCCACTCTTTTGGTTCACCTTGGAGCTTGGGCCCTGAGCCCAGTGAGTAATTAGTCTGCCACTAACTTCTGCTCCCGGGGGAACGTTTGGAACAATTTTAAACCTTAACGCTTTTTCACCACGGTATGGTCTACCAGCTGGATTTCCTCAGGACGAATTATTTACAGGAAGTGCACAATATGAGTTGAGCAGCGAAAGATGTGTTCAACAGCCGAATCAAACTGTTAATCTTTTCTTGTCCAGGAATAAGGGGCTTACACATTAACTTCATGAAGTTTCGGCATACCTACCTTGCAGACAGTCCCAGAAAGGCCATGCCTCATTTGAACTGTTCAAGCTCCAGGATGAATGAGTGTAGTGGGTGTTTTGAGACTTAAATAAATCCTGTTGACAAAATCAGAGTAACATTTAAGGTATAGAACTGTTCCCAGATTCTAGCGATCAACAGTGAGCCATCATCACCAGGGGTCGGGATTACAGAGTCAAATCACAATACCAGGCAAGTATTCAGACATAGTTATTCAACACTTTTAAACACAAGGAGATCTCTTTCTTTCTTCTTTAGTTTGATCCAAAACATCTAATAGGAACATGGATACATCTGGCAAAGATTGGTTAAGGTAGGCCTGAGCAATTCCAGTCCTCCTGTAGCGCTGTCAGCTACCTTCCAGTTAGCACTTAACTCATCCCTTTCAACCCACATGAACATTTTGCTAAAGCAATTAACAGATGAGACACAATGAAAACCAGCAGACCCTGTGATTCTTCATCACCAAGTCAAAGAAGACAAGATATAAATAAGTTGCTTCTCAGTCCTTCGTGGAAAAAAATGTTTTTTTTCTGCTGGTGAATAAAACAGTTTGGCTTTTAATTGAAGGCAGTTAGCACTCGCAGTGAGAATTATGCTTTGACCAAACCATTGAAACTTCCGCCCTGAGAAAATATCAATACAAATTAAATGAAAGGGATACAAAGCTCCATACACAATGGTGATAATTCAAGGTTGGTTATGGAACATCGCTTTATTAAATTTAGTTCAATTTAAAGCTTTTCCTACAAGGGTATTTGCTGGCTCTGCAGAGAGAGACACATATTCTGACAAGTTAATCTATCAGACTACACTAAGCAGCAACCATGCAACGAAAGCCCATCTCTAGTATGCTGTCCCTTGCTTCATGTGTGATTGGTACAATGGCACCATCTTGTGGATGTTTACTGCAGATATATCTTTTAGTTGAGCTGGGTACAGGAACATTCCCGCCAACAGCCTACAGTTGTCTTTGTTAAGTCATCCATCTGCACCAACTGGGTACAAAGACAAACTCCGCAGCAGGTCTCCCCATATATGAATCAAATTATCTAGGCTCCCCCCCCCCCATTTAGGGCTAACTCCACAGCATTGAGTGAGATCCTGTGATGCTACAAAGTGCACCCTGCCCTGGGTCTTGAGACTAAACTCCAGTCTTCTACCCCAGCTCCATCACAGACCATCTTGTGTTGCAACTCAGCCGCCCCTTTTTTCAATCCGGTTTAAACAGGGCGGGCGGAAGGGTGGGGGGGATATTCAGTGCCATCCATTTGCTCAAAGGCCGGACTGGTCTGGTCTGCACTGGTTTCCTCTGTTTTCCAGTGCCCTGGCCAGCCTATTCGCACGTTTATCCTGTTTAACCGTGGACACGGTGTACGTGTCAGCCTTAAGCAGACATGTGAAAATGGGGCTGGTTTTCCACTCAGGCTTGGAGATTATTAGGCAGTTGGGCACAGAGAGAGAGAGAGAGAGGAGGGAGTCACATCTGTTTCTTGGTAGGCCTTTTGAGAAAGAGAGGGGGGTGAAAAAAAAGCAAGTGGATACGCTCTGCATTAGCGGTTAACCAAAAGCTAATGAGGGGAAAAAGAAAAACACGGAGCTCAAATGAAACCATTTAGCAAGCAGCGTATACAGTGTACTTATTGCGTTTCTAGGAAAGATACATCTTGAATTAGCCCCCCACACATGATTACAGTGTGGCTTAGGGCCTGTTTAGAGTCAGTGGCAAAAAACAGACTTTTTAACTTCTGCTGTGTGTGTGTGTGTGTGTGTGTGTGTGTGTGTGTACTGTTAACCGACTTGTCTCTGGAGGCAGGGAATTGTGTATGTGTGTAATTGCGTCTTCCTTTCTATACCTACACACCTACACAAACAAGAGTCTCTTCCCTTATTAAATCTCAGCCCCTCTGGTGTGGGCATCGCAGAGCTTGCGTTCCCGCTGTGTTTGGCCTCTCTAATCCGCACCTCCCCTTATGCCCCTGCTACCCCCCCTTTCTCCGGTAAGTCCTGGGAAATTAAAGGGGGCCTCCTGCCTCCATCTCTAGTGGGCTGTCCCAGGTGTGTGAATCACAGGTCAGCCCAGGATCAGAGACTCACCGGGAGAGGAGAGGGGGGCAGGGGGGTGTGGGGAAAGGGACATGCTGAAGCCATCCAGCTCAAATCAGCACCATGTGTTCCTCAGAGCCTTATTATCCTATAAATGAACTTTATTGAGGCAACAAAGTGTTTCGACTCTGCAAAAACATTAAAGAGCTGCGGAGGCCAAGAGAAGCCCAGCCCTGGGGGACTAATGAGAGGGGGCGAGACCGGCGCAGACTGAGCGCTCGCTGGCTAATGGCCTATTACTGACAGAGATGCAGACGACATCCCAAAGAGGAAACGGAGACAGCAGCAACCTCTTAACTGACCCAACCAAAAGCAGGGGAAAAAAAAACATAACATGAGAAGCAGGACTGGACCCAAAAAGCGAGCGAGCAATTTGTATGACATGTGGGCGGGGCTACAGCAGCAGCCCCGCGCGTAATGGAGTGCAGCTCTCTGTTATGACTCATCAGAGTAAAAGGGGGCGGAGTCTGTCTCAGATTAGAACAGAGGCCTAAACGGTGGATTGTAGTGACAGACTACAGAGAGTGGGCGGGGTCAAATGCAGATTAGCAAGATACAGAAGGGGGGGTGCCACACTTCTGAATTCAGGCAAAAGGAGTGGGGGTGTGTTGGTACTCGGTGGCCTGTTGACAAAGTACTCAGTGGTGATAGGGTGGGCGGAGCTAAAGGGGAGTGGCGGCCTTATGGAAGTGTTCTGAGTGAGGTAACAAACCGCATGAAAGCTTGCAGTGGGTCAGGGGCCTTCGCAGGCCCTTCTTTTAGGAGGGATTGTTAAACGCCATCACTGCTCTGTGATCCTTAAGGAGATGATTAATGTTTTGAGAAAAACCAAGAGAGAACATCTGTTCCTGGTTACGGGTCTGGAAATCAGATTAAAGGGAAATCTCCAAACAGGCTGAATTGTATTTGCCATAATTGCTGAGAACAGCTTACACAGAGAAGACCGCAAATGACAGGGTAATAAAATAGAAAAAAATAATAAAATTTAAAACCCCACGCTTTTTGGATCTCTTTCCAATTAAATCAGACAAGAGCTGTATTAATTACATGGGGGTTGGGGAAGGCTACAATATTACAAATTGAGGAGGAGGGGAAGTTGGCCAGGCCTCAAAGTTAATGCTGTATTGGGTTTCTGTCCCGTATCAAAACAATCTTACTGGCTGAGCCTAGAACATGTGGTATACGGCATGCCTCTACTATTCCAAAGTCTCCTTGAAACACACACAATCCAATAACGCTCAACCTACACAGAAACCAGACAGAAAGCATTGGATCCAATTATAAATTATGTTTACTGAGGAAGGAAAAAAAAAAGGAGACACAGGTGCTTGTGCAAATGTGGGGTATTGCGGTTTCCCATGAGCGCCTGTTAAATGAGCGCCCTCTTCCTGCCTCTCTCTCTCCCTCAAAGCGTCACCAACACTTACCTACGCCAACAACGCACAAATCTCATCTCGGCATGAGCGGGCGTCACTGTTCAACGATTTAGTCTCAGCGGCCCAGATTTAAGGGATTTAAAAAAAAAAAAACTGGAATAAATAATCTTACAAGCAAAACAAAAGTACAAATCAAAAGCGCAATAAACGCTGTGAGATAAAAGGCGTCTCTCTCCGTGCCAGAGAGGCACTCTCATTCCTCGTTTGATTGTGTTTAAAGCAAAAGCACATGTTAGGTGCCCCCCCCCCTTCACCGAGAGCAACAGCGAGATACAGCCCAGGTGTTTCAGGAGGATATCAGTGCCAGGCAGGCAGTAATCCCAACTCCCACTGCACATACAGCTGTGTTCCGCACTGACGCTCCCATTCTACAGAGAGACTCTCCCATTCCACACACAGCTGTGTGCAGCACTGACTCTCCCATTCCACACACAGCTGTGTTCAGTACTGACACTTCCCTTCTACAGATAGACTCTCCTATTCCACACAGCTGTGTTCAATACTGACACTTCCCTTCTACAGATAGACTCTCCCATTCCACACACAGCTGTGTTCAGCACTGACTCTCTCATTCCACACACAGCTGTGTTCAGTACTGACACTTCCCTTCTACAGATAGACTCTCCTATTCCACACAGCTGTGTTCAGTACTGACACTTCCCTTCTACAGATAGACTCTCCCATTCCACACACAGCTGTGTTCAGCACTGACTCTCTCATTCCACACACAGCTGTGTTCAGTACTGACACTTCCCTTCTACAGATAGACTCTCCTATTCCACACAGCTGTGTTCAGTACTGACACTTCCCTTCTACAGATAGACTCTCCTATTCCACACAGCTGTGTTCAGTACTGACACTTCCCTTCTACAGATAGACTCTCCTATTCCACACAGCTGTGTTCAGTACTGACACTTCCCTTCTACAGATAGACTCTCCCATTCCACACACAGCTGTGTTCAGCACTGACTCTCTCATTCCACACACAGCTGTGTTCAGTACTGACACTTCCCTTCTACAGATAGACTCTCCTATTCCACACAGCTGTGTTCAGTACTGACACTTCCCTTCTACAGATAGACTCTCCCATTCCACACACAGCTGTGTTCAGCACTGACTCTCTCATTCCACACACAGCTGTGTTCAGTACTGACACTTCCCTTCTACAGATAGACTCTCCTATTCCACACAGCTGTGTTCAGTACTGACACTTCCCTTCTACAGATAGACTCTCCTATTCCACACAGCTGTGTTCAGTACTGACACTTCCCTTCTACAGATAGACTCTCCCATTCCACACACAGCTGTGTTCAGCACTGACTCTCTCATTCCACACACAGCTGTGTTCAGTACTGACACTTCCCTTCTACAGATAGACTCTCCCATTCCACACACAGCTGTGTTCAGCACTGACTCTCTTCTCTTTCTGCTGTGGTCTTATGGATGTACCTCCAGGACACATCCATATCCTATTGCAGTGCCACTTTCTTACTTCCAATGACTGCATCTTCTTGACCTTTAACAGGACAAATCAGTTGCAGTTGCAGCTAGATCATAGAAATTTACTAAGAATATACTGTAACTAAATTATGTGTTATGGGGAAATTGTGTAATTGCTATTAAGCCATATCAGTTTGGCATTGTCCTGTTTTCATGACAATGGAAAAATTTCTCTCTGCCCTTACACGTGCTGACATCTCAGGGCTTCTGCTGTCTAAGCAATCAGCCACCTGTTCATTGGACATAAATGCCTTTGCCTTCCTCCAGACCACCTCACCCAACCGATTGCCTCCACTTTCCTCCAGACCACCTCACCCAACCTCCTCCCATTCATCTCCTTCCATGTCTACCATGTGTTCCCTTGGCCTTCAAGCAGGCCTGTTAACACATCTGCTGAAGAAACTCAGAATGGATCCCCCTGCTTTAGAAAACTATCATCCAGCTTCTCTTTATCATGTTTGCTAATATATATTTTGGACAGAGAAATTGAAGCAATGTACACAGGTGCACAACAGCGGTAGCCATTTCTACTCTGCTCTTTTTAATGAAACAACTGCAATGACACACATCAATAGATCATGCTGAAAACTCACAGTGCCTACTGTCTGCTAATAGTAATGACAACTGTCATTACTCACTGAAGACATAACATTCTTCTCCCATTTTGGTTTAAAACCCTTGAACATGCCATTTTTGCCAAACTGTCCTATTTGTTATTTCAGAATGATTGACCACATTGACTCTGGCTTCAACGCTGCCTGCTCTTCTGCCCATTATGGGCGCACCCTAATCCTAACTCCCTCCTGTCAACTTACAGACCTATCCCTGCCAAGCCCTCCCCCATGCCAATTCCTCTCCATCAACCTGGACAATACTGAGGTGCCCATCTTCCAGTCCACTAACAACTTCAGAGAGGTGCAACGTTGACGTTCACTGAGAACCTAGTGTGGGTCAACTGGGCCTGCAAATGCATCCTTTACAACATCCAGAGATTCGATCCCTTCCTCATTGCTCTTTCAAATCAGCTCCTGGATGCAGGCCTTGGTCGTCCCTACTACTACTGTAACTCCACTTTCTCTCACCCAGAGAGCTACTCAACTTACCAATGACCTCCGGCAAAATTCCCATGTCTCACCTCTACTCATATCCCCTCCATTAGCTACTGTTAACAGTCATCACCTGCTCGAAAAAGCCGTTGCCGGCCCACCGAGCAGTGAGGAGAACGATTCCCCCGTCTCCCCTAACAATCAGCAGACCATAGATACCGTCTAAACCATTCCGCTTGGCAACCCTGGGAGGTCTGGCTGTCACTCCCTTGTGGGGTTGCACATATCGGTCACATCTCCCATCTGTTGTGCCCCCCCCCCCGTGGGGTGAAGTAATCCTCTCACAGTCAGAATAGCACACTGGCCATCTTCCAGTACAGACCAAACGCCCATCTCCTCAGACCGCATCTTGGCTCCCCTGACTAATTCCATTCCTTATTTATGAACTCTTAATTTTATTTGTTTTTTATTATTGCTGTTTTACTGTACTCTCTTTATTACTTTTTTTTACAGCATTGAACCAGTTTATAGCAGCACCGTCATGCATGGGGAGGTCTGACATTTTCTGTAGCCGTGCCATTATTTCTCAAGTCACTTTATTGTATATGCACTTGCATAACTTGTTTTGTAAGTCTCTATGGATAAAAATGTCATTCAAACAAATTAGCAGAAATGTAAAATGTAAAACTATATTGGTCCTTTTATGAAATTACAAGCATTCTTGGCTCATGTGAGAGTGGGACAGTTTGCGGAGAATGCAGCTATTATTAACCTTTCCAAATGGCAGGATGAGGCGGTCTGGCATGCATTGAGATGTTCTGAAACAAACAAACAACTTACAAATTCCAAGCAGATACCAATCAAAAACATTTGATAATTAAGGAATAAAATTGTTGTATTGCAATGTTTTGCAATGAGGAAAAAACTAATTTAGTGTGATTCTTTGGTAGAGTTACAAAAAGGTTACCATTATCACCTACTGTTTTTGACAATCCATCCCATTTATGACAATTTATGACCAGTAACACACTGGAGAATACATGTCTGGTAAGAAGCAATAATATTTCAGTATTAATGCCTGAACTGGTCTGCATAATGAGTCAGATTTTGTCACAGTGCATTTGACATTTTTAACAATATTGTATTTCAATATTGCACAACTATTATGTAAATATCTAAAACCATGCCCTTTTTCCTGTTGTTTTTCTGGTTTTCCTGTGGCTTGCTGGCATTATAAACACAGTTAAAAGGGAGCCTAATTTCCGTACAGCACACCTTGATGCAGGCTTTGATGTGCTGATTGACAGTGTCTCACACACATGACAGTAGCAGGATGGATTAAAACCAACTGTGCAGGGCATGACCGGAAGACAGTGCTTACCTTTTTACTCATTCTGTCTAATGATCCTTATGAGTCAGTGCAAAAACAGCCCTTTCTCTCTCACCATGGGGACATACAGACACAGATGTAACATACACGTCTGTCCTTTTGTGCTGGAAGTCGCTCTGGATAAGAGCACCTGCTGAATGAATGTAATGTAATACAATGTAACATGAGCTGACAGGCACATAAGACCACACATTTCTAACATAGGCACTTTAATAAATGCTGGTAATGTAACACTAATTTGCAAAATTAAAAACAAAAAAAAAATAAAAAGAGAGAAAACTTCTTGCATCTGAAAACAATCAAACAGATCAGTAAACAGAAGAATTAGCTGTGTTTTACTGAGAAGTAATTCAAAACAGTTCAGGAGAGGAATACAATTGTCATTCTTTTCTCAATCATCTTGGGTTAAAAAACTCATAATTCCTATTTATTTTTTCCATAACCTTTTTTCCGTAACCAGACAGGTTATGTTTTTTATATAATGAATCCATTTTGAGGCCTTTGATTAATACATTTTAATCTTGGGAAAATTAGGTCAAATACCACAAAATACACAATTCTGTCATATTCACCATCAACTTGTTCAGCTACATTTCATTAGTGTATTTCTTACAATATAAATAGAGGGATAGATAAATTCATCCCTTAAGTATGACATTCTACATGTTACCAACCAGTGTCGTGCTATTCTACTCCAGTCCTGCTGAATATTATCATAACATAGTTATGTTTATCAATCAAAGTATTACAAAGCCATTATTGAAAAAATATATCTGTGTAAATGCACAAAAAAGATTGTTGAATCTCAAATCTCACATCTTAAAACCACAAAATCCAGGGATCGTCAACTTCCACAGGGAACTTGGCCTGCCAAGTTACACCACTAGGGGGCAGCCTCATCCCAGTAACTGGTGAGACAGGGATTTATTTTTTTTTGTTTTTGTAGGGTGCTGTTCACCAGGTAGAAGAAAGGAAAGCAACCTCTCTGCCTCCATAATGACACACTCAGCAACCTGAATCCAGTCTAACCACCTGTACAGCACCTTACACACTGAGCTGAGTGAAAAGGGTAGGGGACTTGGGACATAGTGGCCTTTCTGCACCGCGAGAATGAAAGCACTATTAAAAAATACATATACAGGCACCGTGTTCAGGTTAAATTCAGTGAACAGTGCTGGAGTGATCCAATCTGAAACTGTGGGAAAGGGCTGCATCAGCCCTGTTATTTGGAGTCCCGCTCCCAAAGTGAAGTGACAGACCAGCAGCTCCGCTGGAGTGTTTGAGTGAAAAAAGCTTTCTTCTCAGTGATTGAAACGGCCGGGAGGTATGGACCTCGCTACGCCTTCAGGTTAAGAGAATCATAAACAGAGGTACACCTACACCTGCGGCTTAAGCTAGTAAGGTTAATTAACACCTTAATTAAAGAATAATTTCCCCGCTCTCTCTCAGGAACGGTTACCTTGTGGTTATAAATTTACCATCCGCCACGTCACATTCCACGGCCCACTACCCCTGTAGAGATCAGCGGGAAAACCAGAGGGGGTCAAAGATCAATCAGTGGGCAGTGAAATGTCAACTACTTAGTGCAGAGAGATCACTCCATCCTGAGGCCAGTTTAAAATGTGACCAAACGATAAAACTTATTGTAAAAAAAAAGTTAAAAACATGGCGCATCTCCGCAAAGCCCATACAGGCAGTATTTAACTACTGGTTTACATTTCTGTCATTTCAAGCTAATTTTTTTTTTATTATTTTGAAAAGCCCAAACATTAGTGCTTCAAAGAACTTCCAACCTCCAACCACTGTATGCACCATCTTGTACTGAATACAATCGATGAGGCAAACCATTTTCAGTGCAATACTAAAAGCAAGCAAAATTTTTTTTTAATTAATTAAAATGAATGAAATTAATCTTACCATGCAGTCAACAGTGGCTCAATGATTCTGAAATGTGACCAGTGCTTAAGATTGATTAATATGCTTTTCATGAACCTGGGGAGGATAACCTAGGACTGAATCACCACTCACTTCTATCTAAATACATCATCCCTGGTATCACGGCTTTGCTAAAAAACGCCCCAGTTATTGATGTAATTCAAATGCACAAGGTTAAAAAGGAAAGATACAGGGGTGTGAGCTTATTGAGCTTATTTTGTGGGCTGAGGTGGATTGCTTTTTTTTTTGCCTGAGCGGTGGAGGGTGCATGGATTCTTCCAGGAGAGTGAGTCACTGAGACAGAGAAGGGGAGGGTTTTAACGGAAGGGATTTTCGGTGGCTGTGGTTCTGTGATGATCGGGGGTGGGAGTGTTGGTACAGGCAGCTGTTCCATCATCGGCGGCGTCTAACACACAAGCTCCTGCCTCATCCGGATGATCTGCAGTAAGGCGGCTTGGACGTCTTCATCCATGTGGCCCTGCAAGGCACAGCACACAGCATGCGCTTAGAAGCGAGCCTCTTCGGTCACGGCGGCTCAGTGGGGGGAAAAAAACTACCCTGTCCTGGGTGTCACCTCGTCTCTTTCCTCCTGCTCTCTGCTCAAAAATAAACCTGAATTTCCTCCGAATTCCCTCCATCAGCAACCCCTCTACCCCAGCACTGCAAACACAAAGATGCCTCCCATAATCCTCTCCTACTGAGTACAGAGAATGCTAAAACTGAGACGACTCAGCGTTTTTAAGTTGATGGAAACTTGTAGGTAATAAGCACGAAACAAACAAAATGTGACCGGACTACAATCACACAAACACATACGTATACACGCAGAAATTAGCACGTGCACACACAAACACACACACACACACACGTACACATACATGCACTCATGCATGCACACACACATACACACACACATGCGCACACACACGCGCACACACATAAACACACACACACGCGTACACACAAGCGCACGCACGCACAGGCGCACACACACATGAACACACACACACACACACACGGGACCACCATACCTGTGCCGCGCTGAGGAGATGAGTTCTGTAGATTGAGACCACCTCCCTGTGTTGCCTCTCAGCATCCTGTTAAAACACAGAGGACGTGTGAAACAACGGTGGCATCAAACCCACCTGTCAGACTCAATTACGGGCAGTCTGCCGCCTCCCCGCTCTACCCCAACTACAAACGCGCACAGAATAAAAACCATCTGCGTCTCCCATGCATTAAAGAACAGCCCCCGGAATTACAGAATACACATTTAAACGACCCGAGGGAAGGTGACTTAAAAGTGTCCACCAATCAGAGAAGTGCATTTAAGGTAAGAGAATGAAGAGGACTGATTTGCTAGAGGGGTTCAGCTTGCCTCTGCCTGTACAGCATATCCTGAAACACAAGCTGAACAACACTTCATTACACAGTACTCTACAAGTAAAACCTGCCATTTCTCAGCACGAAATACAGCCTCATGAATTTTGCAGGCTGAAATTATTATTTAGTTTTTATATCACTGCAGGCAATTTGTAGATTTTTCAATAGCCAAATGACACTACATTGCAAAGTAACAGTATATGAATGGCTTATATCGATAGGGATGCATTCAGGTTTGAAATGATTGAAAAACTTCCACACCGTGCGTCCATACAATCACAAATCACAAAAAAACACAAGCAATTTTAGGGAAGGTCTGCGAGTCAATCCACGAACACTGATGGATCTCTGCTCTCAAATGATATAAATCATATGGCATAGAAATCAAGACAGCTCGGCAACTGTTTAAGCAGGGACAAAGCCTCACTTGGAATACGGTTTGCATTGCAATGCCTTTGTTGCTTTTTTGTTGCATATGGAAATCATTTTTTTAAAGTCCAACATAACATATAGGTTTGGAAGCCCTCTAAAGCATCTCACTGGTACTGAAAGATTATATTCAGCAATAAAGAGCTTAGAAAGAATTCTTTAAAAAGCACCAGGTAACATCACCTGAGCACTGATGTTGAAAAATTCAATGAAAATTTGAAAACAACCTGAAATAATATTGTGAGGATCAACCTGGTGGGTGCACATCTCCACACTTGACTGACATTCTTTACAAACTTGAAGGCCTTCTTGAAAGTTAACTTCTACAACAGCACCAAAAAAACCCCTTTCAGAAGTACTTCCAAACACTTCTTAAAATTGATCCAGGATCAGTTCACCCACACATAACCCCATCTCCCAACTATCCTGCGTAAAAGGCGGACACTGATCCTAGATCAGCGTGTGAGGGGCAGGAATTTCTCTCCGCGCCTGGTGAAAGTTCCCAGAGTTCTTACCACCCCGGCGCGGAGGTTCCCCCCGCAGACCTCATACTCACAGCCAGCTGCTGCTGCAGGCTCTTGACCTGGGCCTGGAGCGTGTCAATGTGCTGGGTCTGCCTCTTGCTGGGCGCGGAGCCAGCGTAGGCCAGCTGGGACAGGCCGTTAAGGGCCTGCTTCAGTCTCTCCACGTCTGTCAGCAGCTCTGTGATCTGCGCGCACAAATACAGGCTGTTTCACACCCACGCCATCCACCCGGCAGAGGGCACACCCACAGCAAAGCTCCCGCAGGCATGACCAGCATCAAATACACAACCCATTACCCCTGCAAGGGCGAAACTTTAAACCAGCTTAACTTTTTTTTTTTAGTACTGTGCTGGAGTTAAAATGATCAGAGGAAATATTTGTGTGTTAAAATCCCCACTATGCTTCCTTACTTTGGAAGGGGGGGGTGGGCAATGCGTATCAGAGCTTTCTAAACAAAACCCGACTTACCTTCTTATCTTTGACTTCTGTCTGCTCTGAGGACATCTGGATTCTCTTCTGCAGGTCCCCGATGGTGCTGAGGGAGTCGTCGTATCGGCCCTTCAGCTCCCTGATCTCCCGCTCGATGGAGGAGCTCTTGGTCTCCAGCGCCTCCATCTCAGTCCTGGCTCGGCACTCGCTCTCTCTGGCCTTGGCCGCCTCCGCGTGCAGCTCCTCGCACTGCGCCGCCAGGCCCGACAGCCGCCCGCCAAGAGCCTCCACCTCCTCCTCGAACCTCCGCTTCTCCGCCCTGAGCTCCGCCACCTCCTCCTCCTCCCTGCGGCGGGCGTCCTCCATCGCCTGGGTGGCCCGCAGGAGCTCCGTCTGCAGGGAGGCCACGTCCTCCGCCTTCTTCGCGCTGTTCTCCTCCTCCTGCTTCAGGGCCACCCGCAGGCGGGCCACCTCCTTCTCCAGGGCTTCTTTGGCTCGGACGTGTTCGGCCTGCAGGGCGGCGCCGCTGCTGCGGCTCTGCAGCTCCTTCTCCAGGGCGCCAACTCTCTCCGCCTCCCTCTTGTAGGTCTCCACCGCTTTCTCGCGCTCCTCCCGGGCCTGCTGGATGCTGCCGTTCAGGGACTCCTGCATGGCCTCGAACTTCTCCGCCCGCACGTACTCGGACTCCAGCCGGTGCTGCAGGCTCTGCACCTCTGCATTGCACCGGGCGTTCTGCTCCTCCAGCTGCCGCTTCTGTGCCGTCACCTCCTGGCACTGCTGCTGCAGCTGCCCGAGCCTCTGGCTGAGCTCCTCCATCTTCCCCTTGTACACGTCCTCCACCTCCCGGTGCTTCTCGCTGGGGACGAAGCCCGTCTCCATCCTCTGCTGCACCGACACCACCTCCACCTTCAGCTTCTCCTTATCCTGCCTGTGACATTCCGCCTCCATCTTGGCCTGGCTGTGCTTCTCCCGCGCCTCCGCCAGCTGCTCCGTCAGGTCCTTCAGGGTGGCTTTGAAGGAGTCCTCCTTTTCCGCCACGATGGCCACCGGGACGAACCGGGACTCGATGGCCTCCTGAATGGTATCCAGCTCCCTCTTCTGCTCCTCGATCTCGCCGTGGAGCTTCCTGGTCTCCTCCTGCGCTGCCTCGTAGCTGGACGCCGCCTCTCTTGCTCTCTCCTCAGCTTCCGCCAAGGCGCTGCTAAACGTGCTTTTCACCGCTTCGTGGTCTTTCAAGCTAACATAGTCCTTCTCCAACGCTGTCTGAACACCTTTTAGCTTTTCCTTCAACGTCGCATTCCCTTCTTTCACTTCCCGCAGCTCCTTCTCACGTTCCGTACCCTCTTTCCTCATCTGCTCTATCTCCGCCCGGGCTCCTTCCAGGGCCTCGTTCAGCTCCGCTTTTACTTCCTCGTACTCTTCCCTCGCCACAAACCCTTCGCTCACGCTCTTCTTCATCCTGCCATTCTCCGCCGCCAGCTCGCTGGCCTCCTTCTCTTTGTCCCGGTACCTCCTCCGAAGCTCCTCCAGCTCCTTCTGCAGCTCTGCATTCCGGGACGTCAGCGCCCCCACCTCCTGCTGGAGCTTCTCCCGGGGTGCCTGCTGGGTCTGCAGGTGCGTGACGCTCTCCTTCAGGGTGCTCCTCTCCAGCTGCAGCCTCTGCAGCTCCGCCTCTGCCTTGCAGCTCTTCTGCACAGCCTGCTCCAGCTTCCTGCTCAGCTCCTCCACGGTGCCTTCCAGGGACTTCTTCGCCTCCTCGTGGGCCCTGACGGGCATGTACTGCATCTGGATCTTCCTGTTCAGCTCCTGCACGTGCTCGCCCAGCCTCTTGCTCTCCTCCTCCCCCTCCTGCACCTCCCGGATCAGCGCCTGGCTCTTGGACGTGACATCGGCCAGCTTCTTCTTCAGGACGGCGTTCTGCTCCTCCAGCGCGGCCGTCACCCTCTCGTGCTCCTGCAGGGGGACCGTCTCCTGCCCATCCAGCTCCCTGTGGAGCTCGGCCGCCTCCTCCAGCACCCGGTCATAGTCCTCCCTCAGCTCCGCCAGCTGCCTCTCCTTCTCGTCCACCGCGTTGGTCAGGAGGTTCTTCATGTTGTCGAACTTCTCCTTGGGCACGGCGGAGGCCAGCCTGGCCTCGGCGTCTCTCACACGGGCCTCCCTGTCCACCAGTGCCGCCGCCACCTCGTCCCTCTCCTTCCTGGACCTGGCCAGCTCCTGCGTCAGCCTCTCCTCCTCCCGCGCCAGCCGGTCCTCGCTCTTCCGGTACTCCTCCAGGGCCTTCTCGCTCTGCTTCAGGTGGTTCCGCACCCGCCCCACCTCCGCTGATGCGCCCTCGTACTTGGCCTTGACGTCCTGCAGCTCGGCCCTCAGGTCCTCCACCAGCTGGCTGTTGAGGTGCTCCTTCACCGCCACCACGTGGGCCTGGAGCTGCTTCACCTTGGCCTCAGAGTCCAGCATCCTCTTCTGCACGTCCCCCAGGGCCTCCTCCAGCTCCCGCACCTGCCGGTCCGATTCCCGCTTGTCGGCGTCCCGGCTCTGCGCCAGCTCCTCGCATTCCTTGTTCTTGCGCGACAGCGCCCCCTGCAGCCGGCTCACCTCCTCCTCGGCCGCGTTCTGCCTCCGCCTCGCCACCTCCAGCTCCCTCCGCAGTGACTCCACCTCCTCGGCCGAGACCGAACACTGCCGCGACAGCTCCAGGGGTCTGGACACTGAGCGCGAAGGAGCGGATGGCTGCAGCATCTACAGCAGGTGAGGAGAGAGGCCAACATTTCATAAGGTCAGTCGCTGACAACACATAGACCTGGGTTAATGGTTTATGAACTTTCACATGTATATGGAATGGGATCCCTTGCATTTTTAAATCAGAGCTTGGTCTCGGCAGGGGAAAAAAAAACACAAGTGCTTCAGAAATGAGTTCAACTGAGGGCAGACTACTGCAATCGACCCATGACACATTATTAAAATACATTTTAGTGTGTGCTGCATGCCAAACAAAATAAAAAAAAATCAATTTTGCCAACTCCAGTTCTTACTAGTGGATCTATAAAGCTAATGATCTGTCTGTCTTCAACTGTCATAAAATTGTCAGAATGCCTGGGCCCACACTTGGCTGTTGTTCTGAATGCAGCAGTGAACGCATTAGTCTCTTTACAGTACAGCCCTCACACGACAGTGTAATCCCGGGGCTGAAACAACCTGAGGGATATGTCCAAAATGAGCAAGCCTCCCAACACTGCTGTTGAGTCCCACGAGTTTACAAATCCCATGGGGTTTACAGCGATTATTCCTTATTATTTGAGTGATTGTTTGATCGTCTTGAGCTACGCGAAGTGGCAGTAATCCATACGGAAAAGAACATGGCCATTTGTGGCTGCTGCTGAATTAATATTCTTGTGGTGCAGTGGTAAGGATTTCAGAGGCCTTGTACAGGGTGATCATGAAGTCCCAATCTATTTGGCTGAACAAAATTACATCTAAATGCTAATACCCGACATCAGTTACTTACTTCTATACGGCAAAACTTTTTTTTCATTTTCAGGTGTCACCCGGGAGAAGCAAAACTAGTCCGTTGGGTTGACATTAAAGACAGTTTCACAGAAATAAGATTGGGACTTTATGACCAATCTGCGTAAAAATTCATACTTCCAGAAAGAAACTGCAACATTATAAATTTTATTCCGCACAGTGGAAAAACGGCTGCAGGGGGGCTGTATAAATGATTCATTTTTCAATTTCCACAGGGACAATGACCAGATAATATGAGGGGAAAAAATCCCATAGCCCTGCCTTGCCCTCTGTGACTCTCACAAGCTCAGCTCTAGCTGACACAGCATAGCTTTCATATGAGGTGGCTTGGTGGCTGTCATACAATACACAATTCCATATCCAGAGACTATCAATAAAATATTATAATTATTATTATTATTTAACTGCTTAACAGTCATGGCGACATGGTGTTATTACATTGCATAGAAGTTCATTCTTCATCTTCTTTGCATGTTATAATATTTTACGTTCACCGTTTCTTCATTGCTGAGGCAGCCTGTTTCCCCATCACCGTTTTTTTGGTATTAAAGCAACGCTGAAAATCCCTCAAAACCTGAACCGCCTCATAAGTCAGCAGGTGTGTGGATATATAGAGCAGGAAAAAAAAAAGAGAGGGAGGGCTACCTGTGCAGCATCCAGGCTGTAAGACTGCTTCACAAGAACAGGGTCTTTTCCTGTAGAGCAGACAGTCAATTGTTAAATCCAATTCCATTTCAATGCTGATAAACCCAAATTCCCCACCCTCCCACCCCGCACTGTAGCCTCTACTGTCCGGACCCATGTGGTCTCATCATCCATATTTCATGGATCCATTCCGGAGACAAAAAAAAAAAAAAATCCTTTACTTACCTTTAACAACAGATTGGCCTGAGTACTCCCCCTGTAAGAAAGCACAGAGACTGGTCCTCACACACTTTTAATAATTGATCACTGGTGCAGCTTCAAACACGTCCAGCCCCTCAGATCCATCCTCATTCATAATCTTAAAAATCTCCAATTCAGTTCAAAAATTCAAATTCAGACAAGCCTTACTGTAATTAACAAACAAATACATATGGACATGCAATATTAACACCATCTGGCGTTAAAAAAAAAATGTACACAAACGTGCAGACCTAACAATAAATAAGAATCAATATTTAAAAGCATTACTAAACCACCAGAGTGACCACCCCGCACTTCGAGACTGATGGACCACTCTGTTTTTTGGGAAGGGAACCCGCAGAGGGAATGGAGGTGTCGGCTGGGTGCTTGGGACTCACCATATGGCTCTTCATCTGGACCTTGACGGTCTCGGCGGCTCTCGCACCCTCATCCTTCTCCTTGGCCGAGAGCAGAAGCTTCAGCTGCTCTCTCTGCATAAAAGCGAGAGGGACACGGGCGTGTGGGGATGTCTTCACAAGGGGTCACAGAGCAAGCCTACCCACTTACCCACACAATGGTCTACCCACTCACAAACATGGCCAAAGGACACTAAAACACCTTATAAAATATTTACATCACTTACACACACACAAACACACACACACACTATAGTATCTAATATTCCTATTATATTGTTGACTTCTTGTATGGCTTTTTGCTTGTGTTGTACTCTGCCTCACTTGTAAGTCACTTTGGAAAAAAGGATCTGCCAACCAAATGAATAAATGAAAATAAATAAATGTATAGGGGGCGGGGAGGTTGGGGGTGTTTGGGGGGGTAGATATAAGCTTTTATGTACCTCTTTTTGGATGTCCTCCACGGCCAACTTCTCCTGCACAACAACAGAGTGATTATCAATTTTTCAGAAGGTGCTGCAGCATGCATATTTATGTAGCACGGCTCACATGTTTCCCTCACGACTCGTGTCCTACGACGAGGAGGGGGCCGAGCAAGGTGTGGCCTTACCTGGCTGAGCTGCTGCTGCAGAAGGCTGACCTTGTCCAGCAGAACCCTCTGCTCCTGGTGGAAGTTCCGCAAGCTCTCCTGCTGGCTCTCGTTCTGTCTCTCCAGGTCCTGCACCGAAATTTGGCAACACCCATCAGACCTGCCCACACATCACCCCTCAACACATGGCACTAATCACTTCTCACCCAGGGGCCAGCATTAATCCCCGTTAATTGAACAATCACCCTGCTTACATCACAAACAGACACCAACAGACATTGGGGAAAGAACTTAATTTACATGTTTTTTTTTCCTTTCCATATGAAAAAAGAAGGCACAAAATACATTCTGCCTGTTTCTGAAAAAATATAAGATGAGTCAGCAAGATGTCTTTAATGAAACTCATATTTCATAGGACTCAGCACAACCTATTCATCTCCATCCCCATGCATTTCCATAAAAAGCACAGAATTCAAAAAAGTGAGCCAGGCGGGAACTAAACTCCCTACGGTTGAAGTGAGGTCACTTGGTTGCCAAAACAAATTCCACTCACATGTATAATCTGGTCCCTAGCACTTGCTCCAGACTCTGAATTCATGTCCACAGATGGCTGTAGGGAGAAACATTTTTCATTTATTGATTATATCGCCACAGCGAGAGGGAGAGCAATCATGCACATCCTAAAACAACAAAGATGTTAGAGGGACCGGGACACCAGGACACCAGGATCCCTCTCCACCCACTACAGTCCTAAAAGCCAGAGGTTGACAAGTTTTCACACTACCTGACCTCCAATTAGATAAGTTAATTGCTTTAACAGATTTCATTCAATCCTTCTTGCTGTTGAAAGGTCTGAACCAGACTGGATATGAAACCTGCTGAACTGACGCTCGAGACAGTTGCAATACACAATGTGAGCACTAGGGGGCTACAATGCTACAGTGCCAGAGTCCAGTCCTGCGCACCCACTTGCTATCCCCAAGACGCAAGTACTCTGGGTCAGCCACTGGGTGGCAGTAGAGAATCAGGCATTCAAAGTCAGATAGGAATGTGCCACTGCGGTATGTCTGAGATGAAGAATGGGGTTATTTGAGGGCAAAATTTGCGAAACACCACTCATACAGTACAGCACAGGATGAGCTGCTGGATTAGCCACCATGAGGCTAGGAGGCATTAGAAGATATTAATAACTGAACTGCCACTACACCACAGAATAGTAAGAGCCAGCGGGCTATGGGAATACCATCTTTGACTTCTGGACTTAATCATCCCTTCAAATGAGGCAGGAACAGAAGAAGCACCCAGAAAGGGCTCTTAAAGAAGATCTGAAATATTCCTCCATGCTCCCAAAGTGCTGCATGGGCTCTTTATTAATATTTAGTCACAGTGGTGCGCTCTCCTAGTGGTGTCGCCCCTGGGACGTAGCTAAAACAATGACCTCTATGCCAAGTCGACCTTCAGCTTAATAGAGACTGAATTCTCCCTATCCCTGGAGAGGGAGTTGGTGCATTATAACATACAGAGTTGGGCTGTGCAAAAAAAAAAGCCAACAGATACATAAATATTTAGCATCCATAAATATTTACATTCCTGCCACTTGCTCAGTGCCACACAAATTCATGCTCACTTCAGGGCAACACAAGACCAGAGAGATGAAGGGATGAATTTAAGAGCAGGGATTTTTATAAGCTCCTGCAATGTGTTTCTAAGGTATACACATCACCAAACATTCTCTTTAAATATGTGTTTACCATAACAGAGTATGCGTCCTTAAATAATATATTACAAAGGGTCTGGCTGATGCTAAAGACCATGTCTAAAGACAATACTCATTATCTTTTTCTTTTTTGGGGGGCAGCCATGTGGTGCCATGGTAAGAAGATTCATAACCGGAAGGTTGTTGGTTCAATTCCCTGCTGGGGCACTGCTGCTGTACCCTTGAGCAATGTATCTCACTTACAATTGCCTTAGTGAATACCCAGCATGTATAACTGGACAATTTTGTGCCCTATTGTAATGTAAGTTGTTCTAGATAAGAGTGTCTACTAAATGACAATGAAGTAATTATCTACACAATTCTGAAACGTCTGAATAATTTCCTTCACTTTTTGTTACATTTTACAGTGACTCTATCCTTTCAGATCAAGTGCGCTGAAGACCATTATGTATATACACTAATGTGCTCATAAGAGTGTGGTTTTCAGGAAAGGGGAATTTGTAATACTGAAGAAATTATACAGTAGCGTTGAACATCAGATGAAGTTCCAGTAAATTATTAAAGAAGAAACCTCAAGCACACAGGCATAGTGTCACAGATGATCCACTGAGTATATGCAGAAAATGCACTTTAAACAAGAACGGTTGACAGGTAAAAAGTACACGTCAGGCCTTTTTTTTCCCCCACCCAGGAGTATGAAAACATGTTACCTGTCGCTTTCTCGGCTCTTTCTTGGCAGCTTCTTTTGCTGTCAGAGAGAAACGAAAAGGAAAAAAGTCAAAGTTGGTTTTTGTTTGTCTCTGGTACAATGATGCTGGGGGTTCAGACGCCGCCAAGATTACAAAGCTGCCCTTGTGAGGTCACCGCAGGAAGCGATTCGATTGCACTTTTGTCATTTCTGTGAAACTAGCCATCTGAGGAGGGATTTATAATCCTGGGTCTACCGCTGAACTGCCAGGACAGGTGCTGCTATAGAAGTCACAAGGAAGTCAAGTCCCTGCATTGAAATGAGAGCTTGACAGGGAGTTCAAGCGGGTTATTTTGTCACCTAGAATGCAGATGGCAAGGGAGATCAGGGCTTGTACAGAAAAAGTATAATATATAGTATACCCCTTTGCTTCTTTGCTTCTATTTTTTCCCCAAAGCAAATAGTATACCTGCATAATCATACTTGCTTAGCTTGTGCCAGCTTGTTTTGTCCCAACAGGGCTTATCGTTTTCATAAGCGCGGGCGTTAGTCACCGCTTGCGCGTGTTCCACACAGACACAGCCGGGGGATTCTGAAGACCCCCTCAGCACAGAGGAGAAGGAACACTGAAGCACTCTCCACCACCACATCACCCCCCACCACCACCCCCAATCTCTGATTTTCACATTTCCTTCCCGGGTAAAACTCTCCGCGGAGGTTTCCAGACTCTTTTGTTGAACGGGCCTTTATGAAGCGCGCAGTGAGAGTCGGCGGTGATTGTGGCGCGCCCTCCCACCTTGCACTTCCTGTTCGCGGGATCACCTGCCGCGCCGTAGCACCCCCTGCTCAGAGCACACATCTAGCACTCCCCCTCCCCCGCCCCCCCCCCGCGTGTGTGTGTGTGGTGCTGGACCACCTGCTCCGGAGGGGAGGAAGCCTCCTCCCACCCCCCACTGCAGCAAACACCGAAACATCACGCTGAGAGTTTTTAAAGGAAGAGGACGGTTTCGAACAACATGAACACAAGCAACGATCTGAGCATGAACAAGCATTTATGTACACAGATACATGCACGCAGGGGAGAAAGGGCGGCATTCCGGCACCACGCCCCGCGGTGGTGACACGGGTCTGAGACAGAGGGGGAATTAGGGCAGCTGCTGACCTTTCGTGGCGGCGTCCAGGTAGCTCTTGACCAGCGCCACCAGCTCAGCGTTCTTGCTGAGGCGGGCGTAGTGGTAGCTGTCGTGCCCCAAGCTGTCCACCGCCGTGACGTCGGCTCCGCTCTTCAGGAGGACCTCCACCGCATCCTTGCAGGCGTACTCGCACCCGAGAATCAGAGCCGTTCTGCGTGAGCGCACACACACACACAAAGGCACACACACACACGCACGAACATGCACACAACACGCACACGCATGAATGCACACGCACACAAACACGCGCACACACACACACACACACACACACACACACACACACACACACAAAACAAGCACAAGGTTTATCCACAGGTTGAAGCACAGGTTGAACAGGCTGCAAAAAGTCCCACCAGTGTCTGGAGGCTTTTATTCGAGCCTGACCTTGAACTTACATGAAATGGCAATTCAAGCTCAGAGCCTTAGCCAAATGGAAACCCTTTGGGGCAAGTTACACAGCTGTGGGGGAGGCCTCCTACACTCAATAACTGGTGGAATGGAAATAATGAAATGGAATTAAGGAATCAGATGACCTGAACTATCCACCAAAATACTTCCAGCATTCCAAACACGCAAACATTTACTGGAAACAATGCGTGTAATGTCTCCTATCACTTGCCTCACTCCTGAAAGATGGATTTCTCAAAGCTTAATAATATGTAAAAGCACTGATATTCCTCTACACTTCAAAGACTCCCTTTGCCTGACAGTTTCTAGAGAAGTCTCTCTCTCTCTCCTTTTCTCACCAAACAGGGCAGGGAAGGCATTTTCAACTGTGTCAAAAATTATTTTTTCAGATTAAATCACAAATTTTGTAACCTCATGTATCACTGTCATTCTTAACTGACATAAAGAATCATAAATCTGGTGGAAACATAAAATTGTATCTGTGATGCGAGTTCTCTGATCATTGAACACATACACACGCTCACAGACACACACTCAGACACAGACACACACAAAGACACAGGCATAGAACGCTGCACAGAGACACAGCAACACAAACACACATACACACACACATACACACAAACACACACAAAGACACACAAACACATACAGACACAGAAACACACAGAAACACACACACACACACACACACACACACACACACACACACACACATATACAGTCAGAGCTCAGGAATGCTGGGGCACCCTACTTGCTCTGCTTGTCCCGGACAGCGATGTCCGCCCCTCGTTCCAGAAGCAGCTGGCAGATGCGGGGGTGGCACATCTGGGTTGCCAGCACTAAGGGGGTCCGGCCATCCTGCAGGGAAGGAGGAGTCATAACAAGAGGAAAGACAACTGGGAGTCACACACGGGTCAGTGTCTAGAAGACTGGACCTAAAAAAAATGATTCACTGCCTTATTAAACCATGTTCATTAACTCACTGTTCTGTTAAAATCTGTCACATGCAAACGTGTAAGGCAAACATTTATTCTCCTGGAAAAATATCTTGTGTCTTTTCATTCCCTGATCCGTGTCATATCATTACATTTAAACTACAGGTTGCCTCAGGTCTACATGTTAAACTCCAAAAATCCTAATAACCTCCTAAATACTGTATTCCCAGTTTTGGCCATCGGAAATCTGAATGGGAATACTCACGAAATCGCTGGCATTCACTGAAGCCCCACTGTCACACAGCAGCTTCACAC
Source organism: Megalops atlanticus (assembly GCA_019176425.1). Taxonomy (NCBI): domain Eukaryota; kingdom Metazoa; phylum Chordata; class Actinopteri; order Elopiformes; family Megalopidae; genus Megalops; species Megalops atlanticus. The sequence goes on from CM032881.1 coordinate 7,095,322, forward strand.
TTGAGGAGCAGCCAGCCATCACTGGAAAAAAAAAAAAAAGGCCATCAGCACCGCCACACAGCCTCCACCCTGTATCAGTAACAGTAACAGCACCAGTACCATTAACAGTAGCAGTACCAGTACCAGTAACAGGAAAAGTACCAGTACCAGTACCAGTACCCGTACCATTACCTGTATCGGTATCAGTATCAGTATCAGTAACAGTATCAGTGTCAGAATGTCAGGCTCTGGTATTTCATTATGGTAGTCTATGTGTGGATAATTGAAGAGATACCTGAAGCCTTATTAAGTTCACTTTATTTACAGTACAGATAAAACAGTCAGTACCTACTGTGAAGGTCCATTTGTTTCCCATGCATGCCCTCATTAACACATCAAATGGCAACTCCTCATACTAAAAGTATATCACCAAATCAGGGGTGCATACAAGCTAATTACATACTATACATAATTTAAGAGCAAGGTGTATTGCTAAAAACATTTAACACTATTCATCAATGACCTAGATCCAGGTGTACCATGAAAACACTCCCTTTGCTTGCTTTGCGAAATATTGGTTGACAAAAAAAAATCCATGCTTTGCTTCAAAGAGAAATTCATAAAATTGCAGTCTGACTCACTTGTTAAAGATACAATTATGTGGGCTGCTTTGTTGCCAATTACACGTCTGAAAATGTTGAAAAGTAAAAAAAAAAAAAAAAAAAAAAAAGACGGCAAAAAGTAGTTAGATATTAGTCAAACTTTAATCAGTTTGTCATTCTGAAAGCAGATTTATATGTTTACAGCAGAGAGCAGTTCGGCATGTATCATTTGAGGTGAATATATCAGACGATTAAGTGCTCGTCTCTTCTTGATACGTGCTGCCGAAAGACAGCTTGTCTCCCCGAACATTTTAAATGCACAGCACCTTGCTCACTGCAGAAAATGTCAAACAGCATAACATGGTAGATGGCCTTGTAATTCAAAAGCACCTTCAGAGCTGACGGGGGGGGGTCTGCATGTCAAACCTCAAACGCAATAGGTGCGCTCCCCGTTCAACCTGTGTTCCCTGGAACATAATTAGAACAAGTAACTGAAACGGAGAGATTGAATCAGGTGTGGCACTGCAGCACTGCAGCCTTTAACTGGCTGTGTCAGTTGTCCTTGTGCATTAGATTGCGTGACAGGGTGTTTAAAAAGTAAGCGCTAAACATGGCGAGAATTTCACTTATCACACAATTGCTTCTTATCACACAGTGTGCGTCTGTCTTGCAACTTTCACGTCGGTACGATATGAATTCTTCATCAGGCTTTGGGGCTGTTTCTTATGAAACACCCTTACAAATCTTGCAAATATGTATTACATCAACAGTCAGGTAAGAGTCATAGAGAAGGATAGGGTGGTGGTACTGCACTGGGTAACTTCAAAAGTATCAACATGCAATCTATATGTGGTCAACACACAATCCACGCATAACTAGCATGCCAGTGAAAGGTCATAAACCTGTAATATGAATGTAATTCTCTAGTAATCCACATGTGATCAAAAAGGACTTTAAACTGTATCGTCATGTAATCTAAAGCGTAAATGGTTGTAACTGACATGTAATTAACAATTATTAAAAAAAAAAAAAAAAACACGTATGAGCTATTGAGCTACGCCAGCTGGACTTTTCGCAGCTGTTGTTTTTTGCATGCAGTTGGTGTGGGAGTTCTTGCCAGGTGAAATTGGGGGTGTGCCATGGGGGCTTGGGCTCACCTGCGTCATGCAGTGCGGTCCTGCCCTGCAGGTCCACGTTCCCCACCGGACAGTTGTGCTGCAAGAGGACACAGCAACCATGTCAGACACTCACACGCGCTCACGCACCACCCCAAAATAACACCCGTAAGGACCAGGCAGCTTGTAAATCTTCTCAATTTGGCTGTGCGTGCGCTTCGTATCTCTCCCATGATCAGCTTCTGCCCCCTGACTGCACAGTCTGGAAAAAGCAGGGAACAAATTTCTCATATCTGGGCCCATAATCCTTCCATAATGCACTGCCTGGCTGGTATTTGTTTTATTTTGAATTCCATTAGTTGCGAAGTAATTGGAAAACCTGGCCTGCGCCAAAACTAAAACAGGACACCTGGGTGATATAACGCACCACGCAGTTTAGCGGCGAGTTGCGAAAAGAGACTTTTTTTTTTTAATTAACGGCCCCAGTTGTTCTGGCCGTGACAGAATGTGTTGTCTACTTGTAGAATCTGCACGGGCTGCAACTAGGTCAAGTCTGGGAAGCTGTTGCTATGATACTGGAGAGGTGGTGGGTCGGCGCCGTCGCCGTGCAGACATTGCATTGCGTTGCCGTGTTGAAAGTTCTCATGGCACCGGGCCAGGCCGTGCACCTCTTTCAGCCCCCTCCCCAACGGGCCCCTATAAAAACCCCACTCTCTCTAGCAACAACGTCCCAAAGCGGCTGAGGTCAGATGACCAGGACATAACTGCAGGCTGGGAAACCCTATACCTTGGGGTGCATGCAGCACTACTGTACACAGAGAGTCCCAGGGGCAGGGGGGCCCCCGCAGTCATCCCAAAGAGGCGACAGGAGCCACCCTGCCTGGAACAGTACTGCGCCCCCCCCATTGGTGGCGCACGGGGGTCCTCTGTCCCACAAACTATTGCCGCTCCTCCCAGACTTTCCGAACCAAGGCCAGCCTCCCGCTCACACCGATTTACACAAAGTAGCACCTCCCCCACAGATGTTACACACTGGGGGGACTTAGCAGAGGTCCCACATGCCAATCTGAAACAATCGCCCTGAACTGAATGGCTGCTAAAAGCTCAGCCATCACACGCTGCCAGCGCCCCACAAACTGAAGGGGCAACAAAGCCCAGCTCTGACAGGTGTTTGGCAGCATGACAGGTGGACGTACCTTGAAATTCCAATGCACCCATGAATTTGTATGACCCCGTGCTTTTCGTAAAAGAACACACACACACACACACACACACACACACACACACACACACACACACACACAAACACACACACTTTTTCCATCCAAAGCTATAAACACATTATGCCTTCCAAATACTTTTGACTGTACCTGCAACAGCTTCTGCACGCACAAAGACTGCCCATTCCTCGCAGCCAAATGCAGAGCATTTTTACCTGAAAAAAGACAGTGTGGTATTCAGGTAAATAATTACAATACTGACAAGTTCAATCACGCCCAACAGATGGACACCTTCGTTTCTAATTACCATGCTATTCAACCTGGTGCAGCACAAAACAGCCCCGTCGATCCCATAACTGAAATGTCAAGCTGTTCTTTAGCTTTGAAAATAAATGGAGCTTAAGGAATGGAGTTTTAAAGACATAAAATTATCCCACTGGCTTAGCTAAAATCAATACCATGACCTGACCACCCCCGACTCTCATTGAAACTGTAATCACACAGCTTGATTGCAGTCTAAATGGTCTATCACCCCTTAGTGTGTAAACTACCACAGATGGGTGGGTCAGTTATTGGGCTTTTGTAATTCGACAGTAGCTAGACCATGGTAAAAAAAAAGCCAGTAATGGATGTTTTGAGCTTCACGGCAGCAGTGCTGTGGTGATCAGCTTGTTAATAAGCTTCGTTGGTGACTCTCTCTCTCTCTCTCTCTCTCAGGACGATAATGTGAGCCCTACGGGTCTGTCCTACCGGTGGCCTCGGTGGCGGTGACGTCGACATTGTGGCCCAGGATGAGGTTGAGGCAGTCGAGGTGTCCTCTGGTAGCAGCGAGATGGAACCTGCATACAGATGCAGCGAGAGGGCAGGGCAGGGCAGGTCAGGGATGGGGAGAGAGGGGGAGACAGAGAGAGAGAGAGCAGGGGGGGGAGAGAGAGGGGGGGGAAGGAATGGATGGAGGGAGAGCGGGGAGGTGGGAGAAAGGAAGAACAGGAGAAGGGGAGGGGATAGGGATGGATGGAAGGAGAAGAGTAGGGAAGAGGGGGAGGAGGGAGAGAAGGAGAGAGGTGGGGGAAGAGAGGCAGGGGAGGGGGAGGGTGGGAGAGAGGTGGGGGAAAAGGTAATGGGGGGGAGAGGGAGTAGAGAAGGGAAGGGGGGAAGGAGGGAGGGAAGGAGAGATGCAGAGGAGGGAGGAAGCAGAGAGAGGGAAGGGGAGAGACAGGAGATGGAGGGAATAAAAAGAAGGGGGAGATAAAGAAAAGGATGGGGAGAGACACAGAAGGCAGAGAAGGTGGGAGATAGGAAGGGAGGCAAGGGTAAAGTAAGGATATGGGAGAGACAGGGGAGGGAGAGAAGTACAGGCAGGGAGGGGAGAAAAACAAGGAGATGTGGGGGATTGGGATGGTGGGGGTGAGAGATGGAAAATGAGAAACAGGAGGGGAGAGGGACAAACAGAAACTGTGTCAATCGATGACAGTCACAATCAGCATTCTGAATCTCACTCGAAACCATCAGCATGAGGTTCTCTCCTAATCCCTCCACAAAACCAGTTACACCACTGATCTGTATATCATAATAACTGTCGGGCATTTGTATTCTGAACCTCAGTATTCCACTGCAGTGTTATGAATCATACAAAAAAAACCTGCTTTAAAAAAGAACAGATACTCAGTTTGACTAGACTGCCCCCTGTCTCTCTGTCCAACCGAAATGACAGAGAAGTCCAATCAGACAACAGGGCAGACCTGTCCAATCTTGCCATAGGGCAATGCTGTTCAAGGAAATGATAGGGCCGAGAGCTGTCCACTCAAACAATAGAGCAGAACCCTCCAATCAAATTATAGGGCAGAGCTGTCTACTCAAACAATGAGAAAAGGTTATCAGATGAGCTGGTGCAGATGTTCCCGTTGAGAAAAAAAAAACACCCTACAACTGGATATGTGCTGACCAGCACCTCTCCTCGGGAAGGCACTTTAACAGGTCAAAGGCCTTTTAAAAGCCCAGCATGCCAGTCACGTCAAATATAAAAAGCAGCCTATTCGTAATTTCCACTCAGGAGATTTTGATTGACTTGTTCAGCACTTCTCAGGCTTTAATGACATGCTCTGCAAATTGCCTTTCCTGTGGCTCTTCCATCAATCTTACCCCCTTCAGCTCATTATAAAGCTAAGTAGGAGCTGCATTAAAAACAATGAGAGCCGTACTTCACACAGGCGCAAGGGATGTTACCCTTTTTAACTTTTAACGCGCAAGTTCAAGAAAAAGTAGAAGGAAAAAAATATATTTATATGTACTCATACAGCCTGAGCTTATCTGGACAACTGTGGGCTGTGAGTTAAAGGCCAACTCTCAAGGCTATGGCTTGCCTGATGAAATTCCATTGAATAGGCAACGTGGTGATGAAACCCATTTGTAAATAATGAAATTCATTTCCTCCCCACTTTCTTCTCAAAACAGTGTCATCAAAGGCTAAGGAGCTGTTCAAACGAGAGGAGGCCTTAAGAGATATTGTCGGGGGGATATAATGAGGGGGAATAATGAGAAAGGTACACTCTCCTAAAATAATAAATAAATTTATCAATTAATTAATAAGATAAAATAATAATTTCAGGGTAGGCACCTACTTAGAGTTGCTGGAATGACTCAGATGACACCGATGACTTTAAAGGAAGGGAACAAGATACCAAATAATGATTTTTTAAAAAATTTTCCCTTGCAGGCACTGATTTAAATGAAATATGGCCCAGGCAGTCCGTTTAAAGCCTCACACTGGGTGACTGTAACTGGGTGACAGACCAACAGTAAATCTAAAGAGAAGCTCCCGTCCTACAGGATTATCTGGATATAATGGGGTTGCGTTGCCAATCTACTGATCCAATTTATGCTGCAACATTCAGCAAAAAACAAATCCTTTTTTCCTTGCGTCCATTGAAAAAAAACGGTGAGGAGGAATACTGAAATCCAGGTAAAGTGATATTTTTTTTTACACAGGACAGAAACGCCATTCCCTCTCATGTGATCCAAAGCGTGTCCCCAGTTCAGTTTAATGGGGAATGACAGAAACCCTTGATGTGTGTCCATGGTCATTAGTTGTGCGTGACACTGGACACAGACCCATTAGGGACCACAGAGACTTGTCATCTTATCCCGGCACTCTCTCCTTTCAGTGGCTTTCAAGTCTGCAGTCCCCCGGAAGGGAAGTATTTTTAGAAACCTTGGGGGAGTGGGGGTGGTGGTGGGGGAGAGGGACAGAAGCTCTAAAAACATGAAGAAAATATGGCTAAAACCCATCTTCTGGCCCTGTAGAAGTATGCATGGGGTTTTTTTTTAAGAGAGGATGCACGCAGATATCAGGGGAATGAACAAATGGAAAACAGAAAAGTACCCAATAAACTCCATGCAGCTACTTACCAGAAACTGAAACTAATCCTATTTTTTTTTCTCAGGAAAGAGAACATGAGCTTTGTTCAGTGATACTTTGGCTCGAGCTAATCCATGAATATGACGGATCCCACGCGTGGCACTGTCTGAAGGTTATCCTGACTGAGCGCTTTTTTTTTTTTGCCGAATCCACCTGCTTTAATCTTTCCTCTGCTATGATACTGGCTCACAAGCAGGTGCGCTGCTTTCCTTCGAGTATTTACAGAGTTATAATACACAGACACGCACCGAGCACCATGCGCTTGCTTAGCTGGATATCTCTGGCACTGCAGCCAATTATAACTGCATTTTTTGCTTAAACTAAAAAAAAAACAAGCACAATCCTTACTGTGTGTGGCAAAAAGCAGAGAATTTTACCGTTGTTAAGATTCCCCACCTGGCAAAGAAAGCACCACTGCCAACAACACCTTGCATAAAAGATTTAGTTCCATCTGGAAGCTGCAGAAAAATGTGTTTCATTCTAAAAACATCTAGCTGTGAATCTACACCCGGCTTGCAAATGAGAGGACTGATGTCAACAGCATCACTATAGGGAATATATTTTGCCCCCTGACTCCTCAGCTCCAAAGGAAAAAAAGCTAGCCACTTTGTCGAGGTATTGGCCATCTGATTAGTGCAGAGAGACCCTATGGTAGCTACATGTTCAATGTAGTATGTTCCATTAAGATGCAGAGCATCACTTGAATAAATAAACTTGTGCATGCTGTTAAGAGCATGCCGACTTGATGCATCTCACTCTTATTCTGCATTTGCAGCGGTTCACATCAAGGCCAAATAAAGTTTTGATCAGCTCTCCCCATAAGTTGATGGATTTGGGTAATTACATCAAGGTAAAGCAGACAAGAAAAATGACAGCTACTCTTTAAAGCACAACTGGGTATCACAATTTCAGTCCAATTACAATTTCAGTACAGCCAAAACCAATAAGATTGAAAGAGTGAGGGGAAAAAAATAGTGAAAAAGCATATACAAATTCCCATTCACTTATGTTAGTGTGTGACCTATGGGATATTGTGACCAATGGGATATTCAGACTGAGGTTCTGTGTCTGGTTTGCATAGATTTCATCCTAAAAAGCACCACCTCAGAATCTCTGCACAACTAGTCCTCACAGAGGGTGGCAGTGTAGCATAGTGGTTAAGGAGCAGGACTTGTGACCAAAAGGTTGCCGGTTTGATTCCCCACTGGGGCACTGCTGCTGTGCCCTTTGGTAAGGTACTTAACCCACAGCTGATTCAGTAAATATCCAGCGGTACAAAAAAAACTGTAACCAATGTAAGTCGCTCTGGATAAAAGTGTCTGCTAAATGCCAATAATGAAATGTAATGTCGCCTCCCCTCTGGAACTGAAGCCAAAACTCAGCCTTGTTCTTCCATTGTGTACCAATGAGTGTAAAATGAGTTTATTGACACCAAAAGACTTCCTTCCCGTAAAAGCCTCTCCAGGCGGCTCTGGTCAGGAGCCTCTTACCACAGCATGTTTGTCATTGTGTGTTCAAATATATCCTAACCGGTCCCATATGGCCTCAGAATAAGGAATTTCTACTGTTAATCATTTTGACGTTCAAAGTTCAGGCCATGGATGGAAAAGTTACTCACACTGGCAGAGAATCGTCAGAGGACAGTAAGAGCACACACTCACGAAATGAAGAGGGCTGCAATTCAATCATCTTTTATAAGACATGAATCTAAAATAAATAAATAAATAAACAAAAAACACACACACACACACAATCTCCAGAAGTTAGTTCTCAACAAATAATACAAAAGCTGATAACTACACCCAACCCATCATCTATGAATTTTCTGTACATAACGGGAAAAAAAACAATTTGCATGATCTGATAACTTTGCCAGACAGGCTGAATTTCATCCTGCAGGTATCACAAAGAGCTGAAATGAAGGTTAGTCTCAATCTTTCAACATGTACCTTCAGCATTGCAGGAAGAGAGGGGTAGGGGAGGAAAAAAAAGGAAAAGAAAAATAATGACACTTGTGTCTGTGTGTTCCTTCAGCTGGCTTTCGGCCATTTCATTTATAAAAGTTAACTTTTGTTGGAATTGGGGGTTTGAAAAGCAAGCAGTGTGATTCAACCTCCCCGCCCTTAAACCAAAGAAGTGAGCACTGCTGATTGTCATATATGCTGGGGTGAGGGGTTTGAAGGGGTCAGAGAGGTGTTGTGTGAGGTGAGAGTTCAGACGAGGGATCGGGTACGCAGTGCATTTGTTGCCTGGGGAGGGATGTGTGAAGCTGTGAGCTTATATGAAGGCTCGGGAATGCACTTGGGAGGGCGAAGCCATAAACTGTGTGCAAGTGTGTGTGACTCTTGGGGGCGGAGGGGGTGTCAGCTGGAGAAGAACACTCTGATGAAGGTGTGTGAACGGAGTGCACTCTGGGGAGGGTGCGAGGCCGCAAACTCACGCCGAGCGCCCCTCCACGTCCAGCTTGGTGGGGACGATGCCCTTCTTGCTGAGGACGGCCGCGACCTTGTCCACCTCACCCCGCTCCACTGCCTTCATCAGCCTGTCGTCATACTTGTTCCAGTCTGTGTTCTGGGAGAGCGGGCACAGGAGAGCGTGTCAGAAACACAAAGACAAAAAAAAAAAAAAACAAACACACACACACACACACACAAACACGCACACAGGTCAAGAGAACGCAACCCCGGCCAGGTCGATGGAGCTTTGTCATCATTTACCGGGAGGACAACCGGTTCTGGACTTGCTTAGATAGAGGTTTCTAACAAAGAGACCTTGCAGGAGATCAGTTCAGGGTAGGACACATTTTCAAAAGTCCACAGCAAATAATGGAAGGCAAGAGAACACGGTCACTCAGAAAGACCTGTTTTGAAAAACACACACTGGAATTCGTGCTTCAGAATATACCAAGCTGAGCATGTGGATGAACATGAATAGGAAAGGTTAATTATGTACCAACATCCAAGCACACAGTAGTCAAGCAGACAGCCCTGAAAATCTTTTTCTCAGTACCACTCTTCTTTGTCATCCAATGCTGTACCATGTCATAAAAGCAGTGTTTTGCATTCCTTAAGGTTATCAGACTACACTGCACAACAAAAATACAGTTTGAAAACTACAGAATGTATGAGAAGATACAAAAACCAAAAAGTTTATGCATTTTAAATGCTTAAAAGCAGTTTAAAATTCTTAACGCCACCAAATTTTACAAATATCAATATTGGGGAAAAAAAAAACACTTTGCACAGCGAAAAAATGAACAACATGCAGGGAATCCGACTCGATAACAAGTAAAAACAAGCAGCAGAGCCTTGGAGACACGAATCTATCAGATACCAATCTGCACAGTGACATTCTCCACCAGCATTCCTTCCCGGACTGTTTGTAGTTATGAAAGCCGTAAGTCAAACACACGGGGCTCTTTGAACGGGTTCCCACACATCGCAGCCAATCCAGCAGTCACGGCCGTCTGCAGCACATCTCTCTCTCTCTCTCTCTCTTTCTACTCTACTCTACTGTAGAGTACATACTACTCTCTGGGAACTCTGTGAAAGTCGACGCTGCTTTTTACACCGCCGTATACCTACAAAGTACATAGAGGTGCATTTCAGCCAACGGCTCATCCTGGCGGAGGGCTTGGTCCTTGGGTCAGCAGGCCGGTGTGGTGATGAAGTTTCTCCGACGGCGCGCGGTCGGGCCGGCGAGTTTGCGAAAGCGACGGCGGGACAGGGAGAGAGAGAGAGAGCGCGCGCGTGCAGCGTCCCCTTTTCAGAGCTCTCCCGAGACTGAACTGCTCCGGGGCAGGCTGCAGGAGGGTGTTCCCTGTGCTCCCCTGCCCACAGCCTCGCTCTGTGACTGCATCACGGCGTCCCGGCCCCGACTCGGCCCCGGGACAGCCCCGGCCCCCCTCTCTGCAGCTCCTCCTCTGGGGCAGAGTCTGTGTTCTCACCAGCCTCTTCTCTCTCTCTCTCTACTTTTTCCCCCCTCTCTCTCAATCTTACTCTCACTTTTTCTCTCTCTGTTTCTTCTTCTCCTCCTCCTCCTCCTCCTCTCTTCACAGAACGGGAGTTCCTCTCTCTGCTCTCTCAAATGCCTTCCACCGCAAATGACAAGGACGACCAACCCCCCACGCTAAATATGTGTGCTCTCCCAGGTTTAAAATACCCCCCCCCCCCCACCCCCACTGCCACCCCACACCCCCCCGGTAAACACCACACAGACAGCCCCCCTCAGACTAGTTACCCCCTTTATTTTTTGACCCACCAACCTTTTTTCCGATGACTGACAGGAAGACAGGTCTAATAATACATTCTGAGCATGCCCCGAAAATGAGTAATTGCGTATCGGTGGCAATCAGCAGCGAAACACGGCCTGGCCCAAGGAGGAACCTTGCTAGTGTCGGTATGCACACAGCTTCTAGAAATATTCATCTACGGGGGGATTACGGTTTCAAATTTAAGCAGCCCCCAGCACCCCCCCCCCCTCCAGGGACCGGTTCCAGGCACAGTTAAACTGTCTGCTAAACTGAGTGCGGGGGCTGATCCCGGCGCACAGTAGCTGGATTATGCGTCAGCTTCTTACAATCATCTGTCTGCCACTGCACCCTCACGGTAAACATTGCACACATGGGGCTCCGTGTCTAAAGGAGGACGTCAGCTTTTTTATTTGGAGGTGAAGTATAAAGGGGAGGAGGTCAGTCCTGGGGGATGGGGGTGGTGGGGTTGGATGTGTTTAATTTACACACTGTGCGTCAGCGGGGTCTCATCTTACAGCCGTTGCCAGACGGGGGGGGGTTTAGCTCAGTGGCGGTGATAGTGCACACACATGAGAAAAAGGCCCTCTGCATGTCATGTGGAATATGAAGGGCAGGGTGTCCCCTTACCTCCCTGCTCTGTCTCACAGACCTTTTAAAAAAAGTTGCCTTTTTAATAAAAAAAAAAAAAATACTGGACTTTCTACTCCATTTTGTGCACTTGCAGAAGAGAAATTTGGCCTACATCCTACAGTATATGACTACATCCGTCAACTTTGGCACACAGAGGAACAGGTGACACTCTCTGTCACAATCGAATTGGCACTGATGTACAATGTTGTGGCAGTAATATTGTTTGGCATGGATCTCCCCAGTCCAGAAAATGTGCATGGCATGGGTACAAAGGATGTTCTCATATTTGCTGGGTCAAACGGCAGCAGTGTGTTGCCCAACACATCTGCCCTCATCTCTCTCTCACACTCGCACGCATGCACACACACACACAAAAACACACACATAGACATGCAAACATAAACACATGCACAGACATGCACACGCATATACACATGCTCAGACACACACACAAAAACACGTACACAAACAAACACATACACACAACACACACACACGCGCACATACACACACACGTACACATGCAAACATACATACACAGACACACACGCACATACACATGCTAACATGCACACACACAAACACGTACACAAACAAACACATGCACACACGCGCGCGCACACACACATGCGCATGCGCACACACATGCACACACACGCGCACACACGCGCGCTCACACATGCACGAACACACACACACGCGTGTGCACACACACACACACACAGGCACACACATTTGTTTCCAGTTACCAGATGTCTGATGAGGATATATACACACATGCGCACACATGCACACGCACAGACGCACACACAGGGCACCTACAGTTCACTGTACCACTGCACGACTGGTCGGAACGCAGCACCGTAGCTGTGCAATGTCATGTAAAAACCATGTCTCACAATGACGTATGATGACACATGAGGACGCATGATGTCACCTGGTCATGTGATGGCGGTGTGACTCTGCATGCCGTTCCTCATCCTGACAGCCAGCTTCCAAAGCCCGACCCAGCCCAACTCCAGGCTAATGGTGCTTTATATCCAAACAAATTGGGAGGGGGCGCGCACGGGGACGAAAAAAAAAAAAGCTGTAAACACACTTCCCCACTTCCCCGATATCTGAGAAGCAGGCTCCGCGAAGGAGGTCAGACGACATGTGAGCGCCTGCATCTGAAGTGGTGCCATCTCCCTGGACGCGGTGCCGCCCGTCAGCTGGAACAGAGTGCTAAAACACCCCCCAAGGCCAAAACAGCGATGGTCCTGAATTAAACCTGCCATCGGCGGGGCGAGATAAGGGCTCTGAAGACGTGCAGTCCAGCCCCCCTTCTTAATGACTCTGACCCTCAGGCCGGGGGGGACCTGGGACCAGAAAACCGGACCAAAAAACATGGGCCAACATCTTAAAGCTCTCCCCTCTCCACTGCATTCATCATCCCGAGTGCTCATGACACAAATACCGACACATACCATTCAAACACTTCACTAGTGCTGATTTAGTGGGCAATATTAACTGTCAGAAGAGCTCCAGCACTGTCCTTTGGCCAAAAGCTTTCCAGCCCAGAGAAAAGGCAGGGATTGCCAGGGCTCGCTCAGATGAAATGCAAAGCACGCAGAAGAGTCTGAAAACGGGAGTGGGACTCATGGTCACACGGGGCACCGGGAGGAGGACAGAGAAAACCGAAAACAGCCCCGGGGGGTAATGCAGTATTAAAACAACCACCATGACGGTGAGCCTGGGCAAGGAGCCCCCACCCAGAGAACAATTATTCATCGCCCCGAGAGAGAGTCCTGCCTTAACCCTGGCCTACATCAGAACGTTCATACACACTACATAAATAAACTTCACACGGAGGCAGCTCTACATACAGATACGGTCTCCTAGACCAGAATGAGCCATGTTTTCTTGTGCTAAGGTTTTGATCTTGAAAGGAAAAATACAATTACAAAGAAGGGCCAAGGAAGAAGACAGAGAAAGAAAAAAGCAGAAGGAAAAAAAAAAAACATCTGGAGAGTGCATTCAACAGGCCAAAATTCCTTGAGGTCAGGATTGCTCAAAAGTGAGATGTGCCTGAGGAATACGGAAGGACGAGCGATGAGGGGAAAATGGTTGTCATGCAGGCGAAGTAAATGTCCTGGGGGTCGGGGCTTATTATACTACAGCAGCTGAAAGAAATTCAAAGCCCCCTAGATCCGAGCGGGTCACATTCACAGCGTTAAACCAGGGCTGCCGTGTTGAGAGGTCTTAAGAGCTTCACTTAGCAGCTGCTAACTGCACTCACACAGCCGCACTCTCTGGTTCACGCTGAGCATCGGCACATCGAAGGCCAATTAGACTGCGAGGGAAGGACGCCTATAAACCGAGATTAGGTCCACAATGTTGTAATGCATAAACTATTTACAGACTGATGGACGCAGTGGAAAAGGGGGGGGATGGGGGCGGCTGGGTGTGAGAAGTGGCTGTCGTTATGGCGCTGGCTGAAATTGATGCTTTAATTAGCAACCCTAACTACCCCGGGGAGGGGAATGCTGGTGACCCCTGTGAAGTGTGCTGGGTGCTGGTATGCGGACCTGCTAAAGAAAGGCGGGGCCTCGGCAGCCGGCCATGCTGTTGGGCGGCCCAATGGGGTCGACTCCAAAGCTGTGACGGACAGGCCGGCCCCGCCCGTCTGCTTGGTGTCCTCATCAGACGTCTGGCAACTGGAGACAGGTGTGTGTGTGTGTGTGTGTGTGTGTGTGTGTGCGTATGTATGTGTGTGTGTGCGCATGTGTGCAAGTGTGCGTGTGTGTGTGCATGTGTATGTGTGAGTGTTTGTGTGTGTCGGTGTGTGTGTTTCTATGTCTTTGCGAGCATTGGTGTGTGTGTGTGTGTGTCTGTGTGTATGTGTGTGTGTGTGGGAGAGAGAGAGAGAGAGAGAGAGAGAGAAATACATAAAAATACGTAAATAAAACACACTTTTCAAGATAAATGCAGGATTTTAAACAGAAGAAAGAGGTGACACAGGAATATAGCTTTTGAACTTGATGATGTAGCTCAGGCAATTTCAAATTGAAACGGCTGCTTTCTGGGGTTGTTTGATGGACAAAATATGCTTCTGTACACAGCACTAGGGGTGTGATTTATCTACAAGCAGAAATGGGTGTGCTTTGTGCCTGAGATTAAGCATGCTAATATCTTCTCATTTCCAGGATCACTCAGAGTGATCACGATAATGCCACCAGGCACAAACGCCCCTCACCGTCCTTCAATTACACACCTCCCCTGATGAAAATGCTGCCTGCTCAAAATAAATATGGCTAGCAGGCGAGCAAACATACACAAGAGGAAGGAAAATTTTTTAGCAGCAGAGTTGAAAATATAAGGGAAAGCAATATACAGTTCAGCCTTACAGTGCTAAAATGCATCTGCTTGACAAAAAGATGCATTTGGCAAGCAGATACTGAAAATAAAGAAACGTAAATACCGAGAATACATGGGAAAACAACATCTGCTTCTGCACTCTGAGACACAGATTTTCTGAATTATTACCGGTTACTTATCTGTGTATATGCAGTTTGGGAGTTTGTAGGGGAGATTCAGATGTGCTCACATCCTCCGATTTGCTAGCCACAGGCCTGCATTTAAACGTAAGCAGGACAAAAAGGAGTATTGTTCCATTTTTCTGGGCTTTCTGGAAAACAACAGCTGGTGCCCCATGACAAAACGGAGCAGCCAGCAGATACCGTTTCCCCAAGCTATACTGATGGAAGGAAGCTGAAGCATTTTTTTCCACAAAAGTTATGAGGCCAGGGAAACACTCCCGAGCCCTCCGTGTTGACATCAATCTCTATTATATGTCACCAGTTTTCTGGTGACACACAACAGGAAGATACGGCTGTGCTGTCATTTCCACCCAGCTCCCATTTCCTAGGGCCTATGGGGTAGTCCTAAACAGGGACCACCATACAGCAAAGAAACAAATGCTTATTCTTTAAAATGAACTGACACTTCTATATTCCCTAACAATCTGATACTTTGCACAGGGTGAACACATACATCTTCTACTCCTTGACTCACCTGGACTCAGAGTGAATCTACTATCGCACTTGGGACTTGGAAATACATTGTTAGCTCAGGTCCATTTGATGTACACACTCCTCTGTCTCATCTCAGGTACAGTATAGCAGACCAACAGTTAAGGTCATTCGGTGGAAGTACTGCTTTTATCTTCCGCTTTACAGGGTCCAGTCTAAGACCCAGCCCACACAGCTGCTGGGCCGGAGCCAGCCTGTCGCCCAGTGCGGACTGTGACCTATGACCCCAAGCTGCCTGCTGTTTCCCTGTCACTTCCGACCGGAGGATCAGCTGTCCATTTCTGACCTCTGACCTCTAACCCGCACCATTCCGGAACCAGGATGAAGGCTGGCATCCTAAAGACCATCAGAGACTTAAAAAAAAAGAAAAAGAAAAGCAAATTGCTAATAAGCACCTGAAAAAAACACAGCTATGATGGGCTAGAAACGTGTTCTGTTGGCAGCGTGGGAAATCAAGAGAGCAATGGAGAGAGATGTGGGTATTTTAGTAAAGCTCTGCATACCCAAATGTATTCTTTTACCTTTTAAGGAATTTTCAAATAGGAATTTTTAAGTTTATAACATTAATATTTCAAACAGCCTGTCTTTGATTTTTTTTTCTTTCAGTGGTAAGAAGTAGCCCTGAAGGCAGTGTAAGCACAGAACATTTCAGAGTGGAGTAGAGCAACCTGCAATCTCACTGTTTGAATAACAGGCCTCACATTAATATGAGAAACTCCTTATTCAAAATACAAGAAGTGAAAACTTGAGTGCATACAATTTTGCAGGTTTATTCAGGTATCTGACACTTGAAAGGCCTTTATACTTTCCGCATAACCAAGGATATAAAGATGAAAGCCGTGAAGGAAAAAAATATCATGTTGGGATTCCATTGCCGAGGTTTTTGCTCTTTACTTCAGAATGCACTAGCGTGGCTTTCAATATTTACTGTACCATAAACTGCAATTACCTCTGAATAAGAACACTCTACCCTATTAACTCCACATGGATTACTGTGTTGGAAAACTTGTCAATACAGCCTAGTCTTGAGGGAAAAAATACGAAAGAAAATGCTGGTGATCTATCCCCCCCCCAACCCTTTTTTTCTTTAAAAACAGAGTTCCTGTTGGGGGAACAAGCTACCAGCAACCAGCATCCCTGTGCCTTCAGGGCCTAACCTGATCTAAACAATAGCTCAGGCATGTAGGGGTGGAACAGAATTGTGCGCGCACAGACATGACCAAAATAGAATCCTTTATTGGAAGTTTCATATAATTGCTACGCGAAAACACTGAGGTCCTCCGAATGTAGAGTCCGTCTTCATTTAAAGCTATAAAAACAATGGTTTTCCATTCACACAAGGCTGATGGATGTGGATTGGAAAAGAAAGGAAGAAGAATACACTGTTACAGAAGAACCCCAGTAAATCTTCATTCCTTTTTCCCTTTTTCACCTTCAATTAATCTTACTTATCTTGCTAAGGCTGACTATTAAAAAACATTGAAAAGTCAAAAAGAAAATCTAAGCTTAAAAAATTAAAAACGGATATCCCTCTTCTGAGGATGAATTACACTGGATTATGGCAGACTGCCTGGGCTGCATAGTAGTTTCTATTTACGCCAACTTTCTGACTCCCACTGATCCTGCTCCTAAGATTGTGTTCTCTAAAATAATCCTGTATGAAGCAGAGTAAAGTTTAAATTATAGTTCCTGAAAGGATCTTAAGGCTCATTTAGCCTTAAGAGTTTTAAAGAAAAGAAAAAAAAAAACAGAAGAAAAGCATGTTGTGCTTGCCAGCTGAAAGCAATTCTATCTTTAAAAACATTTGCGGGGAAAAATTCCTTGGATGTTTTGGTCGGCACCTCAGTGACCTTAACTCTCTCTGCACTCTCGGTATTGGTTTTCTCACTAAAATTCCACAGGCTGACAGCAACCCTACTAGCACATTTTAATACAATCCCACACGGTGACCACATTCCTCGGCTGGTCCATGGCATGGGCTGTTGACCCGATAACATGTGAGATTGCTGCCGAGGCTTCAGTTCCAGGGGACAGTGGCCAAGACTGAGGCCCAAGACGATGTTCTGTTGCAGGGATGGGTAGCAGGCAACCCACTGACCACATCCTCTGACATGTAGGACAGACTTTATATGGGCCATAAATCAGAGACTGGACAGGAACACGATGAGCCCAAGACACTCTGTGCTGTTACAGAACGATGTTTGGATTTTCCCTGCCTCAATTTTCTACTCGTTATCCCCACGCAATTCCAACTCCAGCTCCAACTCCAACTGCAAGTCCTTCTCCGTCAGCGTAACGTTTCACTTTCCCGCACTTCACTGTAAACCTGTGATTATCACCTTTCAGGCACAATGCTGCACATCTAGCCGAGCAGAATGCCAACTTTTTGTGCAATTTCCGGGAGTCCCGCTGTGAAATGGGGAGAAAATACATTATGCCGTGATGTATGACTGCGAGCCCTGCAGGGGATGAGACCGGAGAGGCTTCTTAAAAACTACAAATGCTGAAATAAAATATCGTTGGGGGGGGACACTGTACATGATTCTGCTCAGGATTCTTCACCGTGTGTACTAGCAGAGCCCCTGCTGTGCATTTAGTTGGCTTTCACTTCACAGGAATCCAACTACCTGAATGGATGAGGTACGTATCAAATAACAGGTGCCCGGGAGAGAGCGAGCCTCCCCCGCCCTTTATGTGGAATCTTCTGCAGGGTGGCTTAGTTAAACATCGGCTTTCAAACGAGACAAACGGTATTTCTAGTATCGCCAAGCCAGTTTGCGAATACCAACGCATGCAGTATGTGACCGCCGCAGAAGCTGATAATTTCTCGGCCAGCCCAAAGCCAATAATGTCAACAGCTGCCAAACTGGTCCGCGCTCATGGTTTTCACTCTTCCCGTTCACACGGTGCCGAATGTCCCTTTAGGCCAACTGAAATCAAGATGATGACTCTTGACTGAGGAAATCCCAATAGCATGCCAGTCTGTCAGGACAAATGATCCTTTTTAGTGTCTCTCGGAACAGACAGTTTGCAGCTACCCAGTACAGTCCCGACCGTCTCTCCCACAAGGGGAGTAAAAATAACAGACCAGAACAGCAGGATTTTTGTGGTTGCTTTCATTTACACAGCAGACAAAGAATCACTGCCGATTTGCTCTCCCTTTCAGCAATTCTGTTTGGTTAACTTTTTATTTATTTATTTCGGTTTATGTTCTACAAAACTGAGGATTCACCCAGGGGTTTCAATCAGTTCCACCATCAGCTTTGCGGTCCTGATGCGATAACATGTTTTGCATTCTGTTGGGTTTAAATCAGGTCTACCATCAACTTTGCTATTAGTTTTGAATACTTTTTTGGCATGTTGTGCAATACACTGGGGTTTCACAAATGCCTTTGAACCACATCCACTAACCACTCTTCTTATCAAATATCCAAATGTTTGTCCTAAGGACTTTATGAAGTGGACATCTCAGTGCTGTGCAGTGCTGTTGCATGTTCAGTTACTGCTCCACACCCCCCAAAAAAAAAAATCACTTTTCAAGTGTTTGACCAATCTCCAATTAGCTCAGACATGCCCAGTAAGTCTTGAGGCTTCTACATGGGCAATCTGGTCAACAAAGGTCAGGTAGTCAGCATCTCCAATTTGCTCCCAAAATGCCGATAAAAATTGATCCGGCTGGTTTCGACTGGTCCTGTCCAGTGTCATCGACATGATGTAAACTGGCCTTTAAGAACTACTCTTACTATTGATAGGACAAAAATCACAGGGGAAACTGATTTTGTTCTGCCCTACCCAAGCAATTTTAGGAAAAGAAAGTCTCAGAGCATAGCAAAAAGGGGCTTAGATTTATTAAAGGACTAAATGTGCACAGCACGGTTAGAAAAGGTAGGGTTTTTACTTACTAGTTCTAATGGGTGAAATCTCACAATTTAGAAGTAGCTAGATAGATTAGACAGATTAGATAGATAGTATTAACCATTAAAATCAAAGCAAAGTACCCATGTATTCTATGTGCTCAACAAAGTATATCTCAGACCTGTGAAAAACTTTCTGAGGGAGGCCAGGCAAAGTGCCTTTCATCCAATGTCTCTCAGTGATTGGCTATATTGAACATGGCAGAAATTAAATCCTGTGCCGCTTGGTGTGTTTACTCAATGGGTTCCTGCCCAACTTGCTATTACTGATGTATTTAACACATGGGTCTTATCGGTTTTAAATACAAATCAGTTGGGTACATTGGGCATTAGCAGATAACAGCTAATTCTTGTCGAATGTTTTGCTTGTATTAAGACAATGCTTTAGGGCTTCTGTAAATGAACTCTGGATAACCTATTAATCATATAATGCAACCAAACTGGTGTCCAATAAGTTGCACCATAAACTGATCGAAGGAAGTGTCCTAACCTTCAGATGTCTCACAAGGTTTCACAATTTAGCAATGTGCATATTGTCTACTTCCTCTATATGTGCCTACCTACGCCAGATGTGGAAAAGGTATCTCCTCAGCTGTACCCCCAACCAGGCCCTATATCATTTGCCTGCATCACAAAAACATTTCCAATGTGTGCACCTCTGAATATTGTGTCATCATTTCTAAATTTCTTCTCAATTTCATCTACTGTTTTTGCAATTCTTAGCATATTCATTTTATGTACCACTATATTCCCATCTCTGCTCTCTAAGCTTCATGTATATTTTGGAGCTGTAACAGATTTTTCTGATTGACCTCACTTGTCCTCATGACTTGAGGAAGGCAAGGTGCTGTCCACTGTGTTGTGCTGACTGTGAGAGTAGGGTTTTTTTTTATAGCAACTGCTTAATTACTGGCATTACATAACTAGACTTAGAAAACTGATCGCTAACTTCACACCTACCATGCGAGTGTAACCCAGTGTTTATCTTTGTGCCTCTGAGTTCAGTCCCTCAGATCTCTACTTGTAGTATCTGCCCTCTGTCTATCTATGAAAGCCCAGCATCTATGAAAAGGAACATTTTTATTTAATGATCCCCCAAAAAATGGGAAGCTGAGATACCAGATTCTCAAAAGTAATGTAATGAACATCAGGAAAAATTTTATATCATAAAAAAAATCACACACAAAAAAGCCCTAGTTACCATGATATCGCAGGAAAGTATGGTTTTGGGAGACTGCCAGGCTTAGTAATGAGATGGTCCATTAATAAGGAAGGATGCTGGCTTTCCAGCCTTTCAAATTGCCACCAAACCAGACACTGACCAAATCTGTATCATTTACTGACAAAAAAAATTCCACACAGGCAATTGACAGGCTATTCTTTTTGACCACGACTGTTCACATACATGAAACAAAGCCTTTATGCTTTTCCTACTGCTGAAGGAAGCTGAAGCATTTGGAATAAGCCTCCACTCTTACAGACAGCCTTGCTCTCACCTTAAGAGGTGCTTTCACAAAGGTTAGTTAGGACACATTTATACAGAATTTATGATGGCACTTCCTTGGTTATGAGGGTGCACTGAAATGGAAGTTACTTTCACTGATCCAGCCATGCCTAGATGAAATTAGACATTGTTCCTTCAGTGTAATGCAGTAAATCAAGTAATACCACCTGCTGTCCATTGCAATGACTGTCCTCCAGAGGGCAGCACTGAGCATCTCTCCACTTAGCATGCATGCTAGGGAAGTGACATGGCTGGCTCCACAGGCAATCCTGATGCAATATCCCTCTCTCCACAGACACCCATAGTACTGTGGCCTGGAGTCATCATCTTTCTTTAACACTACTTCAAACGTTAGGAGGATCTGATTCACTGCCTCACTCTTTTAATGAAACAACACCAACAGTGGCGTTGTGGATGAGTTTCTCTTTTCCCCCAGACAGGGGGATTTGTTTCTGACAGTGTTCCTCTGTCATCAGCAGATTTGTATCCCTCTTTCTGTGGTGATGCCCCCCTCTGTGTGTGTGTGTGTGTGTGTGTGTGTGTGTGTGTGTGTGTGTGTGTGTGTGTGTGTGTGTGTGTGCGTGCGTGCGTGCGTGCGTGCAGGTCAGCAGGCAGAGATCCAGAGGCCAAAGACAATATTCCCCCCAATCCCCCCAAATTCCCTACCCGCAAGCCTCAGGAGGTATAATCCCCCCTATGACCACCCGCAACATCGTCACGCTTCCCGAGCAGCTCCTGAAAAAAACTGCACCATGGGAAACCCAGACAAATCCCGCTGTGATGACCTCATGGTCGGCCGACGGCCCTCAGCCTTAATCCTGACATGTACATTAATGCTGATACAATCGGCCTTCCGTCCTGCAGGGATCAGTTAGTCTGGCATGAATACCCAAGCCTATATAAACAAGCCCGTATTGAATTTTTTAAAGAATGAAAGATGTACCTTCCTCTAGCTACCTATGTTGATCGATACATGACTTTTACTGCTTTAGAATTCTTTTCTAGGTTTATGACATGAACTGAATCCCTTCCAAGCATTTTCACCATAATCCAATAGGGAATACAAAGCAAGGTTCATTAGAACACACAAAGAAAGGCTACATAACGACCAGCCAAGGCCGAAGAAAACTGCTTGAGCCAATCAAAAAGCCCTCTTTCAAAATTCAGATTTCCGATCACGCTAGTCCTAAGATCTTTTTAAACCTTCATCTGATAACCAAAAGGCAGTGCAGACACATGAAAGCTACTTTACACTGAGAGAAGATGAGCTCACTTTCTAGGCTTGTAGGTTGGCTCATGTTAGGCTTTGCTCATTACTTTTTCACTCACATGCACGCATGCACACACACACGCACATACACACATGTGCACGCACACACACATACACACACACATGCACGGATGCATGCACACACATGCGCACACACACACACACACACAAACACACACACACACACACACACACACACACACACACACACACACACACACACACACACACACACACACACACACACAAAGCAAGATTATTTCACAGTCTGCAGATGAGGGATCAGACAACCCCCAAAACCCTAACGGCACAGTCTCCCTCCTTGCACTTTTCCAAGGGATTGTACGAAAAGTTATTGCTGTCACATTCAGAACCCAGCGACAAACAGCCATCTGTCTCGCTCCATGCAGACAGTAGTGTCATCTCCCTGAAAAGATGCACCTCTGTCTGCACAATGAGGCTCTGGGAACTCTGAGAGGTTGCCCTCGGCAGTGAGCAGAACTGGCGACGTTTCAAAAACACCTGAGGGCACTGTCAAGGGGTAGAGTGAGCCTGTACAAAGCTCACGGCAAATGCTAAGCACCTTTCGGTACGAAAGTTCAAGCCACGAGTATTAACAAAATGTTTCTTCCTTCTCTTGTTCTGCGTTCTTCAAAGCCTGATATCAAAGACGACGTGCAGGGAATATATATTTTTTGGTTTCAGTGTTAATCCAGAGCCAGACGGGAAAAAAATGTTTTTAATACCATTTTGCCAATGACGATTTGAAAAAAAGGCTGAAATTTCATCTTTTAAACCACTTTGAAATCCAGGCTGGAGAAATGGGACTCAAATACAAGCCCACATGTGTCACCACATTTTCACCTGAAAGATGCCACACCAACATGCAATGGTACAACTTTTTTTTTTCAGACCAGCAAAACTTTCTCTTTAGTGTGATACCCCTGTAACATATAGATCACATACCATTCAGCACTATACTGACCCACATCCTTAGACGCAACATGACAAATATTCACTGCATAGTTTAATCAATTTCTAGAAAAGTTGCCATGAGCAGATTTAAGGATAGATTACATAAGCATGTGCAGTTAAAAACAATTTGCAATTTACTATTACAATTAGGCATTTCGCAGATGCTTTTAAACCAAGCTGACTTACAATTAGTGCATTGGGAGAACCTTGCATTGCCCTTGGTTAACCTAGTTTCTGCCAACTTATCAATGAATTCATCATTGCTCCCAAAATAGAATTCTGCTTTTTTCCATTGCTTCCATTTCCTTCTTCTCTGTTCACACATCTTGTCAGTTAACGTTCTCTTCACTAGATAAGTGACAAAACAACTTCAGGAAATCAGGAACAAAATCCCTGCAACACAGATGAGATGTATCCTGACAACCAAAACAACACTTTTCTGCTTTGACGCAAAAGTGCAATTGTCACTAATGACTGTAGATGTCCATCACATTCTTCAAACAAAGTCTCTTGCTGCCCTATATTTGCACAACCTCCACTTTAAAACATATAATTTAAACATTTCATCCCATTTTGGGTTATTTTGGTATGTGTCTATGAAAATCACAGGAAACAAATGCAGAGACAGCCCTGCACTATCTATTGCATACTTTTGGCCAAGGCTCTTAAACAAGTACAATGCAGCCAGTTAGACAAGAAAATTGCACTGTAGTCATTTAGTCAGTTAAGCGATTATCTCTGGGTAACAAAAGCAGAAATGGGTCGAACTTTGATTCATCAATAAAATCTAGTAAGACACACAGCACATTGCGCTCTAATATGGCCCTCAGTGTTCACAGGACTGTGATCAGGTGAAGTTAGGACACCATCATCCCTTCAGGTACAGCTTTGGTAACGGGAAACATGCATTCTGAAGTCAGTCACAGCCAAGGTGATGAGACGAAGTGGAGTGGAATTGAGGTTCACCTGTTCACGAATCGGAACATGGTGTTTCTCTGCAGCGGGGGGGGGATAACGAGGGGTCCCAATTAGCAAGCAACCCCGCTCCAATCGCGCGGTTCACAGTAACAGTGTGGGTGCATGCCAACATCAGAGCAGCCAGCATTCAACCCTCAGCAATTCACAGAGGGCCAATGTTCGAGGAGGCAAAATCAACTGAAGTCAACGAGCGGCACATTGCGCAACGCGTGACATCTGACCTCAGGCGGCCGAGCGGTACCATAACAACCCAGAGCCGGAGAACTCGCGTGTCCTTCCGTGGACACCAAGGCAAAAGTCGTAGATCAGCAACACCGATGACAGTTTTATGCAAAGCAAACTTCACGGCCGGTGAGAAACTTCCCCACAAACACCAAAGTCATACACAGACTACACCTGCTTACAACAGCAACAGCACAACTGTTCCATGGCTACCCTAACTGCACCCTCACAAAGTATGCGAGTTCATCTCCGTAAGCAATACATTGACTTCTCAAACAACACAAAGGATCAGGCCATTACAAGTCCTATTAAATCCTGCCCCGATATGCTAAATTGTGAGGCCGACACCTACTGACAATGAAGTCCACATTTTCTTCCATTGTATCGTAATATTTGCTCTGTATAATGGGCATGATGATTTGAGAATGCAGTTTTGTCTCTTTTTCAAGCAGGGGGCAAAATTAGATTTAATATGTCAATAACATTCACTTGAAAAGCATTACAATAATCTTTATTTCCACAGAAAATGTACTTCATAGTTGACAGACTTCAGAAAGTGACTTGAATGAAGCACTTTAATTAATATACGCCAATAAATGAATAATATATGATCTAGTCTTTAAAAAATAAATTTGAACAGCTTGCGGACTTAATTAGTGAACCCTGCAGCCTACCTGTTATAGCTACCTTTTTAAATTCAGTTTTCATGAGAGTCCAGGCTGTTCCCTGTGAGGAATGCACAGAGCAGATGTTTTAAGTTTGAAGACCTGCGATTCAGCTCTGTTTTGAACAAGTCTGTGTTTTCAAAGGCGCGATCTGATGGCCATTTAATCGACTCACTTCCCAATGCAACACAAAACTGGGTAGAAAAAACAACTGTCTGTCATACTGCTCTTTCAGGAAGCGCGTAGCCGTATGGGCACTTTGAATAAGCCCTTGTTTTAACACGGCATTTTCACTGGCATGTCATGTGGAAAGGCATACAGTAGAGAGAGAGGAGTTTTGAGGTGGGTGCCAAGTGAACTCTGATGCTCTGAAATGTGCTTCGGGGGGGGGAAGTGTTCCGCTTCTCATTTTCCACTGACCAAGAGCAGGAGACCACCACAGTTTCAGGGCATTGTGCTGTACACAATTCTGCTCAGATTCTCAGACGTTAAAAAAATAAATCCTTTGCTTGCCTCATCCCATTGACCATGTCGTTTTCAGCTGACCTGCACACTGTAGAGATTGTTGTACGTAAAGAGATTCCAGTGCAGGATTCCATCCTAGGATATCACTGCACCAGCACCACCCAACACAAACCCAGGCCCCTCGAGCCCTGTGCCTAGGTAGGCCCCATCCCTTGCCAGACAAGTCCCACCCAAGCCAGCCCTATAATACAGTTACCCAGGAAGGATGACTTCAGGGATTCCAAATCATCCTTTTCATAACAGTGTGGGGAAAAAAACATGAACATAATCAGAGAAAGCACTGTCACAGGGCTTGTTAGAAACATTTGGAGGTGACTGGCTGGGGTGACATGCACATGTGTCTGCGTGTAGGTTTGGATAGACAGCAGGAGGGATTTTGAGTGGAAGGCACACAGCGTCAGAACTCAAATTAACTCGAACTCCTCAATTTCTTCCATGCTGACAAACAATTTAAAATTGCAAATATTTCCTCTGGCAGCTGACATTATGCATAACTCAGTAGCTAAAGACCATTAATGCATGTTGTTTTCTCAGCTATCAGTTTATCTGAATATGCCTTTGAGCCTGAATAGTAAATCTTTAGCACTCATTATCAGGGTGGGACACTCAAGGAATGCTGTTCCACAGACCTAATGAAACCATCATGAGTCATAAAAGCTTAAAATCTCCTCCAATGAAAGCAAACATGCCCACGTTTCCTTTTTTCCTGCCGTGATTGGTAACAAACAGTGAAATTGGAGGAGTCTCTCCTTCACATAGCAGAATGCAGTGGGTGTAAAAGGAGCCGACTTCAAGGGGTGAGGTTCCAGCAAGCCTGCTGCCCATGTACCAGTGTGCCCTCGGGACAGAGAGGGAGGGAGAGAGAGGGAGAGAGAGAGAGAGCAAGAGTGGGTGGAGCTGTGTCTTCATCCATAGCTCTTCTGCGCTCACATGATCACCTGAAACACTACCACCCAAAGCAATTTCTTATATCTTAACCTTTGCTTTCCTTTACTAAACAAGAATCTAATGGTTTAATGCTCTTGTATCTCTACCAGCTAGCTTGTACCTTGTCTGGCCAATTATTGAAACCTGGTCATGCAGCACCTCTAATATTGTCGACTCCTTATATGGCTTTTTGCTTGTGTTTTACTCTGCCTCACTTGTAAGTCGCTTTGGATAAAAGTGGCTGCAAAATGAATAAATGTAAATGTAATGTAAATGGATTGTGTTCCTTAGCCATTGGGCAGGTCCTGCTTCAGCACCTCTGCTACCCTATGGAGCACCCAACACTGACAGCTCTTGCTTAATCCCTGACTGCCATTCCCAAAGGCAAGAGAGAACTTGTTGGCAAAAATTTCCCAAAAGGGCCACCTAATTCTGGGTAGCAGTTCATCGTTGTCTCATCCTAACTTTCAAACCAGGTTTGAAGGTCTCTCTCACACACACACGCACACACACACACACACACACACACACACACACACACACAAAAACACACCCTCTGTAATTACCTTCTCATATGTAATGGAAGCTCAATCTCATCCATAGCACTCAGGTATCTGTAAGGTTTACTTTCACAATGACTCAGCAAATGACATAAATCAGATCTCCTTCTTTTATACTTCCTAACTCGAAGGCAAAATTAAATGCCTTACAGCTTCAAAACAGCGACATATTGCATTACAGCATCAACAGATACCTGAAATTTTCTACCTGTACAACCAATTGTAACTGCATGTGGCCATCTATTTTAAAACCAAAAATTTTTTTTTGGCAATGCACTGAAATATCAGGACAAAGCACTGATAAAAATGAACTTCAAACTTCAAATGGTAAATTACCATTTCTGTCAGATAATCCAATAAGCATCTAGCCAATGACAGCAAATCTTCAGAGGAACATCAGAATGTTTAGTAAAACATTGATCCAGTGGCTACAAAGAAATGCTTAGAAGATTCTGGCTGTCAGTGAGTTCAATTGGATTTCTAAAATCAATATCACTTAGTTAAATTGATTTTTACACCATTTAAACTTAATTGTTTCTCAGGCTACTACATGATCACAACAATGTACAGAAAAAACACAGGCAAGGAAGACAAGACAAGGAAAATGTTAGCTTCTTTCCAACAGTTACTGAGCTACTTCTCAACAATTACAAATATACTTTAAATAACGTAAAATATTTTATTGTATGGTATAAGTGTATTACCCAACTAAATTCAGAAAGATGCAACAAAATGTTTTGATTTCACATTTGAATTACAAACATTTTCTTCTTTTTTTTTTTTTTTTTTTTAATTCAGTTTGACCGAAATTTTCTCTTGTTTACATGTCCAAGGGACTCTTAACAAGCTAACCAAACATTGAAATCCAAACCTAACAACAATGGTGGCATACTTTTAACTGCTTTGCAATGAATCATTTACAATTAATTTTAATTGCGTGGTGCACCTTTGTGATGAAATAAAAGAAGGTATCTTATCCAACCTACATGCAGTAGGCTACTGCCCCGATATCATTTAAACACATACGTATTCATGTGCTTGTGTGTTTTCATATGTGCTTGACTGGTTTAGCTTGCTAATTGAGAGGTGATGAAATACCTTGAAATATATGTGGCTTGTGGCTGTGTTAACATATTACAGATTCACAACCCCAGTCCCACCGCATACCTTACCATGAGGTAAAGGAGATCTGTATTCAGAAACACAGTTCGATCCTAATGGTTAATTAAAGGGACAGCAAAGAACCCATCGATTTAAAAACGCTTCAGCGATATCACTCTGACAGGTGCCACGGCTGATTTGTAAAAGGTGGACTACAAAGAACTTCGATCAGGTCATTAGGAGAGGTGAGGGAATGTTTCATATCGAGAGGGAGAGAAAGCTAAAAACAGAGATTAAAGACAACACAGACACTAATTACGGGTCTGTTCACCTCACAGGGGCATTCCTGCCTCATTACAGGCACGGAGGCCAGTTAATGCATTAATCCGAGCAGATGCTCCGATCGTACTATAACCACTCAAGCGCAGCCCGATGAATTGAACTCAACAGGTTCACACGGAGGCCTGCCTGTTCTTCCTGTCGGGGATGCGGGGGAATAAGAGGGGGAAAAGAATTCCATGTGGAAGAGCGTGTTGTCTAAGCGTGAGCGTGTCTGATTTTTCATATAATGGGGCAGGAGTGGGGGGACAGATGGGGGTGGATTTTTTTTTTTTGGGGGGGGGGGGGTGTTGATGGGTAGAAAAACAGCCCGGCGCAGACGTTGCAGTCCAGGCCCCCCGCGTGGGGAACGCTGCCGGGGGAGAGCGTTAGATACACTTTATCCCGCGCTCCTGCAGCATTTGCCAATGCCTGGATGAACTTCAATCCGCGACTGTCTGCTTCCCAGCCACTCTGGGGCCCACACGCGGCGCAGCCTTGCTTTGAACAAAGTGCTGTGGCTCCCCCACCGCCCCCGTCCCCCCCCGGCTCCCCCCCAGAAACCAGCCAGCCCCCTGCTTTTAACACATGCTTCTTTAGAAGCAATCGATGTGCAATCGGAGTGAAAATGCTCGAGTGTGCCGCATTTTTCCGACATGCAAAAAGGCAAAGTCATAGGGAAGGGAGACCAAAAAAAAAAAAAAAAAAAATGCCATGAAATGAATGCAAACACAGTAAAATAATGCAGCCATGCGTGATGGAGTGTGTGAGGGAGTAACACATAACCTGTAGCGGCGCCCATACTGTAGACACAATTGCTACAAGAGGCAAAAACTCCAAGCTCAATTTCCATATGATAACTGACAGAGTACTTAGGAGCCTTAAGTAAACTGTGGTGTTAAAATGAAGTTAAATTAAATCCAGTCTTCGTCAGGTCACCATTAAGATATATAGTTACGGTTAAAACTAAGCTGTCACGTGAAGAAGATGCAAACTGAGAGGGAAATTGAGAGGAAAAACCAAGGCGAGAAATACGATTAATGCATATGCCCCCCCGACATTAAGATTGTGCTGTTGATGGTTTCCATCTCGCGATCTAGAGCCAAAAGCATATGCATCAGCATAAGGAGAACATCCAGCTCTGAGACAAAACTTCTCAAGAGCGTTTTGTAGAACCCAAAACGGTGTCCAAACAAGGAAATGTCCAGATCCACAAGTCTGGAAGCACATCAGAAACAGTGGATTACAACCAGATTACCCTGATTATTTTTCAACGAAGTTTAACCCCCGGGTAATCATAATAAGCAGGCCCTCGGAGAAACGATCAGTTTGAACAGCTGTGCTTTGCGACCGCACCGCCAACAGATTCCTGTCAAAGGAGTGGCCCAAAGGGGAGCCGGTCTCATAATATAACAATTGTAATGCGAACACCACCCCGGAGGAGGACAACCTCCGTCTGCGTGCTCAGACAATCTCCCATCCACTCACCACAATGCTCTTTCTCAAACTCCACAGGTTCAGACCAATCCACACCCAAAATGTTCTGTGAATCACCCGCTACCCTCAATGCCGAAAACGTTTCCTCTCCCTTTGCACTCTCTGATAATTACACGTGAAATGATACATGCCCCAAATGTGGAACTGATATATTTTTTTATTTAAAGCGACTTAACAGAAATATGCTTCTTTGACAGTTAATGCATGTAAATTCCCTTGCGCTGGTTACGGACACATTCTTGGATGTTTTAATGCACTCAGAGTCAGCTGTAGGAAAATTAGATCCCTCCACAAATGTTTAACAACTCTGTTACAATTTTTTTTTCAGGGAGCTCTTAACCGTGACACCACAAATACTCCAGTGTGTCACTATATTCCTCTGAATTCCTAACTAAATAAAGGCCAGTCATTGTATTTACGTAAAAAAAGAAACTTCCAAAGACTAAGACCGCAGGTGAATGATGTTTTGACTTCTGGTGGTGTGCCTTCAAAAAAACGCAATTGGTACTATGAAAATGATGGACATTCCTCTCAAAAACATTCATCCCTGCATTAAAACAAGATTGGACATGTTAAAGAGGGAGAAGGCTGTGTAAGAATGATGGACATTCCTCTCAAATGTGTGTTCCCGAGGTAACCCATGACTCGGTATAATAAAAAGGGCCACGTTAGTCAAAAAAGGAGAAAACAAATCTAACCATAAGCCATACATAATGCAATATTCCCATCCAAATCTATGAGCAATACATAAACAAGAGTGATGGAGGTCAGAAAGTACAAGCTACAAGATTGCTTATGATATCAGAATAACTAATGTCTTTTCAAATGCCATTCCTAGATATCATCATCATCAAATATGATTACAGCACGCTGGTATTGGTCTGATTTATGCAAACAAAAAGCAAAATAGAAATGTCATTGACAAAATGCCTATCATCACAAAAAAAGAAATCCTGCTTGCTTGACATTTAAATGGTGATGCATGACAAGCAATTTGATGAGTTGCTTTAACCTTTGTCCCCCAGGACCAAAGTTTAAATCTTCCGAGAAACGGGTTGATTGGGGAGAACACTTTATAAGCTGTAGGCAGTGGGGGAAAAAAATTAATTTCAAAAATGCATGCGGAGGGTTGCAAAAGAGGAAGTAGGCTGGACAGGACTCAACCAGTCATCCTTAAATCAGCAGTTGTGCCTCTTTTTGACGGCCAATCCACCACTATATTTGCCGACTGTAAAAAGCTCACGCATTCCGAACCGAACATTTTTTGTGCTTTCAGCATCAGCCAACCTCTACAATTTGGACTGCACGGAATGACAGGGTGTTCTTGTTCACTTGTTTAGTAAAATTAACATGGACTGGTTTGTGGCAATCTGAAAATTCTTCTTTGAGGGCGTGGGATATTTCTTTGTCTTAGACACAGCGGGAGTCTCCTGTAAAGTGTGACAGCTCCACCTTCAGCCAGTCACGTGTTCCTGTTACACGCATGTCAACAACAGACAGCATCAAAAAATATGGATTGAACAGTCAGTGAAGTTTAGTGCAGAAAAAATTTATTCTAATGAAAAACGTGGTACACCTTCACCTGTGCCAAAATATCTGACACTGTCTTTTGGGGGACCAGACCTCCTAGATATAGACACCATTTCTGGATGTTGTTTCATTTTCCCTTGGATGCTGTTTCAGTGCTATAGGTGTATATATATTTCCATGGCCTGCACTCATGCATACTTTAACTCATGTTCATCATGCAATAGCTATTCATATATACCTCATTCATTCCATGCGTATTCCATATATGTGTCCTGTACGACTACTGTTGCTTGGTGTTTGTTGTTGTTGTCAGTTCTGAAGCTGTATGCAAACACTATGAGACACTGGAACCAGAGTCAAATTCCTTGTATGTGAAGAAGCATGCTTGGCCAATAAAGCCCGATTCTGATTTTGATCCTGATTCTGATTCTGATAAGAGGTAAGAAACCAATGTCCGAAACAGTCCAAAATGTTGGATTTACTGAATGAGACACTTCCCCACGTTTGTAGGCGACTCACTCTCATTGGGCCCTGGGTCCCGAGTCCTCACTCCTCTCTCTGGCTCCGGCCATTGCATGAATACTCCCCATTGTCCACCGCCAGTCCCATTGATTACCACCCTGAAAAGGGCGCTTGTGCACGAACTGGCTCACAAACTCCCAACAGCTTTCTGCCTCTGGCTCCTTCGCTTTCACATGTAAATACATGAGGGAGTGACTGGGGGGTTGGGTTGGGGGAGGGGGTTGAGGACATCCTTGTCCTAACCTGGGCTGAGGAGAATCCTAATGACACCCCTGACAAAGGTTCTGACACATTAAGATGTAGGGGAGCCTCAGTCCCCTGGGATGAGTGGAAGCAGGCAGGCGACCGGCTGCACCTCCCAATCACAGCACCTCGAAAAACAGGACCCCACGTTCTGCTTTCTGCTCCGTTCTGCTTTCTGCGCACCTTGGCTCATTATCATTTCCTAGAGGGAAAGCCAGGCATTCCTGGGCAGAACATTCCACTTATTCCACTGAAAAACAAACACGTTCATCCATCAAGCTGCAAACACCCTCCAGGTCCATCAAGGAGGTGGACCACGAGTGACTTTTCAAGAAAACCCGAAGACAATAATGGGTGAAGATGATTATACGACATGGTGAACATCATTTGAGGAGACGGCTGCCGCTGTCTGTCACTTTTTGATTGACTTCACTGTTGTTAACAGACACTATTTACGCATTTAATTCCAAGCTGCGCTGCCAGTCGATCAAAGTTTTTAGGTGACACAAATGTGCACATTGCGCTGGTTGACCACTAAAAAAAACAAATAGGGGACAGAACAGAAAGGGAATTCATACTGACAGCTTAATTCATACCCAGTAATAACATTCAATAGCCTGCAGAATGTTCCACATGTCTATTATGTGTTCAGCTCCTCGATTCCCTCACCCTGTCCTTGAACCAGTTTCACTGGCTGGACTCTGACTACATACGAGGAAATAATAAACATGAAGTACAATTGGGTGGCCGGCTTCCCAGCTTTAATAATTTCCATTAAAAACATCATCATGTAAACTGTAATTAGAGGACGCATATATCTGTTGGTCCAGCACCATTAATAGACATCTGACAGCCAATTACCATAATGGATGGGCTGACAACAGATTAGTCTCAGTTCGACTGTGACAGAGGTGAAGATGCATTTCCTTCATGCTCGGCACAGGCAAAGAAATTAAAGTGAATATTAGTTTTGCCATGATTTTTTTTTTCCAATGATAAAGACAAAGAAGGAAAAACAGTCCTCTGTGAAAAAAGAAAATCCATATTCTTATACAGCCAACTGTACTTCAAAAGGCCTGTATGTTCTGGCTATTCAAATGCAAGAGGAAGCATGGTTAGACAAATGCCATAACTTCAGGGTATCTGGAATCCAATACTGCCTGTATTATGACGCTAGAGTTTTATGAATCAGGTATAACAAAAGTATCAAATTAACTAAATGTGTGATTTCCTTAGATACATAACAACCCAGATGTGAAACATAACTACATTTTACACTAGTGCCTCAGACTACAAATGCAGGGTAGCTTGGAAGCATAATAAGATGTTTACACGTGATCACGTGATGCATATGTTAAGTACTTCTGAGCATCTGCCATCTTTATCAACTTCCATTTACAAGCCAAGGTTAAAGAAATTTCTGCATCAATAATGATTCCCTCAGTGCTTTCAATTTGCTCTGCAACATCACTGCCATGCCACTACATCTTATATAGGTTATACTTAAGAAAATGAACACCCAGCTGCAAAGCACCATTCACAGGTCACATCACTGAGGAAGAAAACAGCCATTTAGCCATAAATACAATGAGAGTGTTGTGCACAAATCTACCTTGTAACAGCACGAAGAAAAAAAAACAGCTTCAATCTTGTCCACCGTTTCAGTGGTATTGCAACACAATACAATCTTGTAAAAGTTTTGCTTGGATTGTTTCGATGAAGTGCTGTACTGCTACTTTGTGATTCTAGGCTACACAGAGAAATCTATAAGAGAGAAGGTATTTGGGCCTTCATCACACAAATAAAAGCACATTGTGCTTATACCATGCAGCCTTCTGAAATGTAATGCAATTCCTGGAATGTAAACAATGTCTGTAAACAACATATCAACAACTATGCCTTGAACTGAAGATATATAATGACATGTTCAAAATAAAATGAACAATTAAAACAGAAAATAAAAATTAGAAATAAAATGAAGTAAAATGAATTAAATCAAATGAGCACTCATTAAATTGAATCATCAGGTGTATTTGATCAATGCTGCGTCCATCCTTTCTGAATGACAGAAACCGAACAAAATTAAAAATCAAGCCAGCTCTCTGTCTAGGAGACCTTTTTATATGCCACCTGTGCAACCCAGGTTGTCTTATAATCACTCTGACAGGTAAGACACCCCCTTTGATATGCATTATTGCATTGTGCCACAGTGCATTTACCTGAGAGCGATCAGAAAACAAGTCATGTTGCAATTACACTGTGATCCCCAGCATAGAGAGAGGCGGAGAGATGGCACGGTGAATTAAACTTGTTAAGCTGATTTTTCAAAGGCTGCTCCAGACAGTAAAATACTAGGTTCCTGGTTGTTGTGGCAAAATGGCAGGTTCACAATGTTCTCTGGTCAAAGCAATCTACACTAGCGATGCCAGTGAGAGTTAAAACAACCACACAGCGGCAGCAGTATCTGGGCTAAAACATCAACAGCTGAAGTGGCACTCAGCTGTGCATTACATTACATTATTGCAATTTAGTAGATGCTCTTATCCAGAGGGACTTATGTAGCAATTCTGCATTAAGTACCTTGGCCAAGGGTACAGCAGCAGTAGCCCTAGTGGGGAACTGAACCAACAACCTTTTCAAGCTCCACTCCTTACCACCACGCTACACTTCTACCACACCACTACACTACTGCCCCCAAACCCCCCCCCCAAGCTACAGGTTGTAGCTTGTAAGCTGTAATACCTTTGCTAACATGGGTCACCATGAAGAGGACTTTAGTATACAGCAGACTAGCATTCCTCTGAACAATGACAATAAAGTTCTTGAATCTTCTTCTCTGCCACACATCTCATGGCAAAAACACATGTGCTATAGTTCACATTCAAATTTGTGTCCCCTTTGTAGGTATTAAACACAAGCAACACAATTCTAAATAAAAAAAAAACTGTCACAAAAGAACATAACACAATAAATACAATACAAACCATATACAGACTACATAAAGTGCTGAGAGAGAGCTGATAGCAGCACTTAAAGTACGTACATTTCATTTCTTTGTAAAAGCTCAAAGAGCATAGCGCAGCACACACTAAAAAATAATCAGAGCAAACAGTCAGTATTGTACATACTTAATAGGTAGGGCCAGATAAAGTGCTGACAGTAGGTTAAAATAGGGTGAAAGAAACTACAAGACACACAGATGGTTTTGTTTAAAAAAAAGCACTGCACTGGGATAAAAGCTATATAATAACCAAGACAGACAAGAGAGCAGTGCACACAACATTACTATTTGCCAGCGCCACCTTGACAATACGGCTCTGTATAACTATGTAAGCTATGGCTGTGGGAACTTGCAGCAAAACCAAGCCTTCAGAGGCCCAAACAACCGAACACACCGAGACAACTCCTTAACAACAGAAAAGAAGAACATGAATGCTGTGAGCTTAAGGGCACAATCAGTGGCAATAAAACAATCACAGGGAGGACACACTTGTCGCACGCACATGTCCCATTGACATACCAATGAGCCATTCGGGAGGGCCTGTTCAAACAGCTTGGAATCTAATTTGCCTGGGTGGCCACTGCTGGTCCGGTGAAGCCAGCTGTTGAAGCTATCAAGGGCTTTGTAAAAGCAGAATATGGTGGGAAGTGATGACCTGGATGTGTGATGTGAGGTTTTTCCACAACACGTGATGAATGGAACGGACATTCTGGTCATGTGAGGGAACCCAGTCTTAACACTAAGCCTTTGACATCAGCAGTGAAAGTGCTATCGTGTATAAAAAAAAAAAGGACCTAAGTAAAGGCCCAGTCAAGTTGTTAATTAGAACAGTGGTTTTCGTAAATAATGAAAAAGATAATGAATAAGAGTAATTGAACAGGCAATCATATTTGTTTAAACTGCCTTCATCCCAGCACCGCCACCCCCCAACCCCCAAACCTCCAACATTGTCTAGGCTATAATTAACATTACAAGAGGACCCACTTTGAAAAATAGCTGAGCTCATACAGTATAACATCATTTAAAAAAGAAAGACAGTTAACTGAGTCAAAGTTGTGCTCAATAAAGTGGACGCAAGTGCTTCACAACGTGACAGGAGGTTTAATATGACTCCAGGATCAAGACATAGATCAAAACTGACAGTGTCTTAAGGGCACCTGAATAGGTGCAAAATGATACAATTACTATTTCAATTGACCACATGCCAAACGTTATTTAAGATGTCAATTCGATCTTTCACCTGTGTCCGACTATACGCATATCAAATATAAGAGCGACCTTTCAACTAAATAAAAGAAACTGATCCCAAAGTTTCCCTAATCCCACGTGGAATGACTACTATGGCGATCAGCTGTTTCATTATAACGTAACAGCACATCACGACCCTAATGTTAGCTTGCCCTAACCCGCTGCCATGGTCCTGAGCCTGCATTTGTTTTAATACTGGCTTACTGGAAGCAGATGTGAAATGTAGCCTACTACAAATAAACTGATCAGCAGTATGACGGCACACACCGGACCCACAACGTGACATTTGCTCTGTTCTTTCGCTGTATCAGACAGACTCTGAAAATTACTGTAAGAGACACCGGCTGCGCTGAAGGGATGGGGCTGAATTACTGTGTCCGACTTCAGTCAGAAAGAGTCTGACAGATTTGTAAAATGGAAAGCATTTTTTAAGGGGATGTTCATCCATATTACAGACGAACAGGTCGATTATTGCAGGAGATTTGTATCTAAACGACGTAATGAACCCTTCATCTCTCTAAACCGAGTGCGCCCAAAGTAGCATTTTAAGCCACCAGTAGCCTAGACACAGAAGAGAGGAGTTAGGATAATGAAAAAGTTATCACAAGAACCAACCCGTGGTTAGGTATCAAAATTATTTTTGCTGCTACTTTTTTGTAAATACCACGTTTATTTGTATAATTTAGGCCGAGATTGATCAGCTGTAAAAGACTACAAAAAGAGAAGAGAGGGGTTTATTTAGCGACATTCTTGCTAATTTACCTCCCATGCGCATCGCTTTGTCCGTGTAATGAAGTTTACATCTACGACAACTGTATGTTTTGCTTTGCTGCTGCTTTAGTTAGGACGAAACTTTGTAACAGCACTGCTGTCACGTCCCGTCCGCGGTAACACTGGCCTCATAGACATCGTTGTACAATGGGGTGTCTGCCCCCGCGTTCAAAATGGGGATTCAACTGAGCGACTTTATTCCAGAAATTTGTGGTACGGTGAAACCGACAACAACTTTTGTGCGCCGCTGTCAATCTGTGTCTTAGTACGTAAATAAATAAATCCAACATGCGATATCAGTGCTCACACAGTGCTTGTTAATGATTTTACACACCACGCTACTAAGCACCAGGGCTGAAAGAAAACGCTTCCACTTCTAAGGGATTCGTTTAACAAGCTGGCATAAACAAAAGCAGATTCCCGTACGAGTCGTTTATAACTAGCAGACTGACGCTCAGAACATGTTAAACAGCGAGTGATGCTTTATCCACTTAGCAAGCTACTGAGATAAGTGAACACGGAGTTATGTGACGAATAATGTTTTTGAAATGTTTAATCTCGACCGTTCACAGGGGAAATAGCTGCTAACTAGTCTGAAAAGTTGCCTCACTAGTTACACCCGTCGTTCAACCACAGGTATAGTGAACAGAACTTCAAAGTTTTGCATTGAACTTACTGTGATTGTAACTTCGTGCTTCTTCAGCCGGTACTTCAAACTCTTCATTTTCACTGTTTCTCTGGAGAACACGTGCGCTAACGTAGTTTATAGATGCGGACAATTACTACTAACCGCTGTATTTACAACGTTTCTTTCTAATTTACCTCTCTCAATATTAGCTAACTTGCACGTTTACCTGACGCCCGACTACAGTGTCCCGACCTGTGCTAAACCTGACGGTTCTAAAAACCAATGATGGGAAAATCGGTGCCACAAATTTTAGCCCGTAACCAATCAGCTACATTTTGAGGAGGGACTTCCTGGAGTTTGGAATTGCAGGGGGACAACCTGGGATGTTGTGGTGATGTGACGTCGGAAAAGACTGTACCTGCAAATGGGCTGACTCATTTTATTGGTAAATGACGCGGTTTTCTAACCGCCACCGTACCGCTGGGAGTGTTTATGTTCAGTGCTGTGACTGCAGGAGCGTGGCTTTAGGCTTCTGAGGTTAGCTGTTGTTTTTATAATTAAAGTTACAGACAAACGCTCAGAGCTCTTTGGATTGTGAAATTCCCACACAAGCATTAGCAATATTGAGACTTTGTAAGTGAGAACTATTAGTTGCCTTTATAAACTATTAAATCCCTCACCCATGTTTTCAAAAAGTTAAAAAGCCGTAGATCTGCGGTCATTTACATAATCTGCGCTCGTTCTGGTGTCCTGTTGGCTGTCGGAATCACGTCTGAGAAATAAGCCCCCACCGTGATTTGCTGTGCCTCTTTTACACCCGTTCCGTTCAATTCAGTAATATCCCCATGTCACGCACCATATGGCTTTAAACATGAAATTCTGAGATCAGGCCAAATTAAGGAGCGCCAGTAACACTACTGCATTATTCATTACCCAAACTTGACATGGTAAGTGTATTGTAATGGTGTCAGTATACATGTATTTATCTTTAATAACAAAGATGTCACTTTTTGGAATGGAAACTTGTTCAGTCATAAATAAAGCAACTTTAATTTTCTGTTTACTCTCTGAATGATGCATATGGTTTCAGACATTTCCAAGCCAACATATGTCCTGCACTGCACAGCTATTACATAAGAGCTTTGAAATGGACTCTAAACCTCAGACTACACATAAATGACGCTCTGCATGATACAAAAGGTCAGTGAATGCTCCATGCACTGTCACTGATGGCTTATATCCTCTGTGACCTTCAGGGTCATTGTGCACACCTTACTGACTTGCAGGTGATATCTGTGACGCTGGATCCCTTCAGATGTTTTTGGTGGGTTTAAAATTAGCATTGTCATTTGCCAGCAATGACCGGGAGCCCACAGTGACAAAGCAAACCGGCTTTCCTCCCTGGGGGGGTAGGGGTGGGAAGGTTCGCTCAGACCCGGCACTATGGGGGTGCTTAGGAGTGCACTGCACCCCCAGGTGGACCTCGGTGCACCCCCAGTTGTCGCCTTATATTCCAATGTCTACATAGTATCTATGACTTTTTGTGCACCCCCAAATTGGGGCCCTCTGTGTTTTCTTCTGACGCTGAGCCTGGGTTTGCTTCTCTCCATCACCACTCTCAGGCACGCTGCGCGTCACCAGGCAGCTGTGAGTTGCTCAGATGATGTCAGTGTAATAGCGCCTATGCTCCAGCTGGCACCGGCTTCGCCGCGGTGCACTGTGTGACTTGCAGTGCGAATCATATTCAACGGCTGCATGCGAGTGCATCAGAGGATTGCATTCGTCCGGCTTCAGCGCTCCTGCACGACTGCGGAGGTCTGTACGCCACAGTGAGGCAAGCCTAATATATAACAGGTGATTCCGTACAGGGTTGCATAAAGGGGTAAACACATAATCAGAACATTTCTTGAGTTAATTTTATGTTACAATATCAAGCACTGCACCTGTAGCTCTCAGTGCTTGTCAAGGACAGGATACATTTAAAAACAATCTCTCTCTCCATTTCCTCCATAACTGTCTTTGTAGGTTCATTCCTAATCTTTAAGAGATGTTTCACGTCTCCCTTTGAACAAACATAGATTATAATTAATGCATTTGCTTTCGCTTAAGGAGCAGACAAAAGGAGAGGGAGAGATCTAATCATTTCTGTATTCATAATGCCCCACCTAAATATTTCTGTGTTCATAATGAATTATGCCCTCACTGTCAATACATATTTCTCTCTTTGTAGATTTAACACATTATTATGTCCCTCCTTTTAAATAGTCAGTTAGAAACCACATTATTGTTTGCTGTAATAAATACCGCCATGATCACAGTATAAAGTAGAACCTGCATGTCACAGACCCCCATGGATCCATAGAAATGTATTTGCTCTATCTGTATCTGTATTTATAGATAGCTTTAGTCTGTGAAAGCCAGTCCTA
This sequence comes from Megalops atlanticus, assembly GCA_019176425.1. Lineage (NCBI taxonomy): Eukaryota > Metazoa > Chordata > Actinopteri > Elopiformes > Megalopidae > Megalops > Megalops atlanticus. The sequence continues at coordinate 7,135,433 of CM032881.1, forward strand.
CTAGCACTTTGATTGAAGGTACAGGAAAAAAATCTCTGTTTATTACACATATGTGGGGAGTCTGAAGATACAACTGAGCTGAGAACAATTGGTGATAAAATTGGCTACTATTTATGCTGTTATTGAAGAAGTTGATTTGAGGTAACTGTGCGCCTGTCAGATATAATAACCCACAGCGGATTTAAAAAAAAAAAAAAGAATCAATAATCATTCTTGCATTCCAATACAACACATTGGGAGGTTTCACTGGATTTTGCCGCTGCTTGGCGTTCTTTATCTGCAATTCCATGACCAGAGTCTTTATCTGAATGTGTCCTTAAACAGCCCTGTGTTAGACAGCAGGGTGAGCGAAAACATTGCACTCTGGTTGTGCGAATGAATTTAACCACAGGATAATTCATAATGGAAGGTCAATGTAAGTTTCATGGGTTTAACAATGTAAGCAGCGAGTCTGCTTGTTAATATTTCCTGAGGCCAGGGCAGAGAGGTTTTTTTCTCTACCATGTCACACGCGCGGTTTCGACCTCAATTAAGTTATTATAAAATTAAGTAATTATAAAATTAGCACGTGTAAGTATAACAATGAGGAAATCGTCGGTGAAAAACAAAATATTCATGCAGTCATGGGTAAATGAGAACAAAATGAAACGTGGACACACTAACAACGTCAATCAGCATTTCAGTGAGTCAGCGAGCGCAACGATATCCGTGTGGTACGCCGCAGGCTGATGGGTGTAAATTATTTTGCGCCACTTGCGATATATAATTGAACCACACATAAACGATAATAATCGACTGACATTAAAAATCACAAGCAGACAAAGTCTGAGACTGATGCAGACGAGGGAGAATCTTCATTCAAAACGGAGTGGAAAAGAAGGATGCTATGCGTGACTCGACAGTTGACTACATCTCCGCAAATATTCCCTTTGAAAAAAAAAAGATCAGCCAAAACTGTGTGCATTTTTAAACAAGTATGTGATAAACGGTGGGGCAGCTCCACCAACTTCACAAGGTCTGTCTGAACTGACGAAAAGGGTGTCAGTGAAACAGCTGAGAAAATCTGTCCCGATTACTAAATCTTAACAACTTTACAGCTTGGGTATGGAAACCCTCCCATCTGAGTTTATTACTGGTTCTGATGAGCATGTAAATCTAACCTGGAAAGATACAGACAGCACACAAACGGAAATGACAACGGCACGTCTGGGATCTGGGAGAAAAAAAGTTAACGATACGTGGCAGTTGTTCAACCATTCTCTTGATGCTGAGAGAACTGGGCCGATCATAAAGGCAAGTCTCCACAAAGTAGCGTCAATCCATGCAAGAAGAGACTGTAAGGCAATGATCAAATGTAACCACAATTTTTAGAACACTAGACTTTCTTTCATAAACTGTATGTGTGACATTTATTTTACTTTCTTGTCATTTAGCAGACACTCTAATTCAGAGTGACTTACATAGGTTATGGTTTCACTTATTATCCATTTATACAGCTGTATATTTGCTGAGGCAATTTTTGGTTAAGTTCCTTCCCCAAGGGTACACCAGCAGTGCCCCAGTGGGGAATTGAACTAGTAACCTTTTAGTTATGAGCTCTGCTCCTTACCACTACGCCACACTTGCTACCCTTTACATGCTTATTTGTTTATCCTGCATGCATCTGCTGCGAACAATGGCTCTATTTTTCTATTATGAGACTGAATCTGAAACACGGCAGTGTCAACAAACATAAACATTGCCAGCAATGTCCACACTTGTGTGTTTAATTTGTGGAAATACAATTATCAATCGGGAAAACTGAGTTACTACAATTTGTTAATTGTTGAACAAGTTGGATGAAGCTATATCAATGTCTTAAGGATTGGAGGGTTGAAATACATGCAAGAAAAAAGTGGAGGTTGGCCTGGCGCTATTGAGGGTGCTTAGGGGTGCATTGCACCCCCCAGATGGACCTCAGTGCACCCCCAGTTGTCTCCTTATATCCCGATGTCTACATAGTATTTATGACCCCCACACACACACACACACACACACATATTGCAACTGCACCCCTCTGTATTTTCTCTTGCCGTCAGGCCTGAGTGGAGGAAAACTCTGGGCCCTGTCTTCAGTTGCTGTACATTGCTGTAAAAACATGCTGTAGCTATAAACCATGCATTTGCTTTTTCAGTGTGTGACCTGATTATAATAGTAGTATGGGATTAATGAGACAACTGAACTTGCTGCTTTGTTGTAATAATGATAAGAAGAATACATTTGTACAGCACTTCCTACAGGGCTCAGGGTCACTAAGAATAAAAGCAATATGATAAAATACACTAACAAGATGAAATAAGTTTAAAACAGATTTAAAATATGAAAATATGCAGGACAAATTCATTTCACAGTAGTTGGCAGGATGGTGTGTACATAGTTAGTGAGGCATTGTATTTGTCTGTCAGTCTTCATAGAATATTTGGTTCAGATCAAGTAAAAATATTCCTTTCGTATTACAACACTTGAATAAAATGACAACTCTGACATTCCTTTAAAGCTTGGTCATCAGATAGTTTGATCAAGCCCATATGTAAATTTTATCACTATGCAAATTCTGGATCATTTAGAAAACATTTTATTAATGGAAAACCACATTGTGTTCTCAACCATATCAGGATTTGTTTTGTTCTCACTCAAGCAGAAACTGAGTCAGTTGATTTTAAACCAAAATATTCCAATGGCACATTTAAGAGACACCCCATCCTGAGTGCTGAATTCTAGAGATCATGGGCGTCAGTTTGTTTTGAAAAGAGCTGGGGACAACGACGGGTTTGACGTGTTCACAACTAACTAAAGGTTTTCAAAAAGTGGTGGGGACAAAATGGGCCACGACAAAAAGTGGCGGGGACATGTCCCCAGTGTCCCCAGCGTAAATGACGCCTATGCTAGAGATTACTTTTTTATGGATTTCATATAGCACAGGTGGAAGAGACAGTCAGAACAAGAGAAAAATAGTTGCAGACTGTTCCAAAAAGGTATGCAAATTTGAGGATGACATTTTTTATTTCTGAAAACTATAAACTATAAAATGGTAAGATTTGGTTGGAAGAATGCTCACCTATCCATTCAAGTGTTTCAGAACAAAATGGAAGAGGTCCTGATTGCATTTAAACCTGCTAGCACAAATATAAACAAGGCCTTTTCGGTAATCTGTAACCCTGTCTAACATAATTTGAACAAAATTAACTAATATAATTTCATGACATATCAGTTCTTGGGTATAAAGACATTAGAACAGAAAGTAATTGCTAGAGAACAATTTTAAAAGACAACCCTTGTATTTGCCATCGGTTTTGAGGAAAGGAAATACATTTTAAGAAACTGTATAATGACATCCAGTTTCCATAATGAAAACTGCACTGGGTTAATTGACTAACCGAAAACACAGATATTTCTCATCTCATATTTTAGTTTGTTTCGACCTTATTTCATTTATTTAACTCAAGGGGTTTTAGTTGTTATCAGGCGTAACTGATTCTTCCAGGCAGTGCAGACCAAACTTACGAAATTAACTAATTACATATAATGTTGCTTTTAAATATTAAGAACTAAAATAATACCGAGATTATGATGCATACGGTTGTAGGCATGACTCCTTGGACAAACCGCGCACCAGCTAATTGAAACGCCCAAGCATTATTTTAATTAATCGTTGTAAACACATACCACAGTATGATCGCCCCCTTCTGGTCAAAATAGAAACACGTCAAAGATTCGTCAAACAGTCGATACTTTCGATATAGAGAAACTCTACATTATGCAGAAGGAAAGAAAGAAGTAGGCTAACTTAAAAAAAGCACTATTAAAACTATTTCGCATTAAGTCAGAGTCTAAGATCCAATGAAAAATGACTGTCCGCGGCCGTGGTTTTAAAACTACTGATGGTGGAGTTGCTTTTGGCTACGGCGTTTAGCCAGGTTAAGGTACCTGCAGAAAAATAGGAAACATGTAAAAGAGAGGAACAGAATTTTACAAGCAACGAGTTTATCATTCAGACTAGGCACAATACTATTTCCCCTCTGTAAGTAAATATGGACCATGCTTTAAAGTCCATTTAAACACATGTAAACCAGACGGCGGGATGTGCACCGGTGTGTTTCACGTAACATTATCATAGGAACAGACTCAAGTGATAGCAGACAGGCCATTTTAATAATCAACGGGTTTTCTCCTGAAAGAAGCCCGGCAAGTGATACATTTCTTATTTTTGGAGGGAGCATTAACAAGCATTTTAGAGAGGGAGAGTATTTTAGATTTCGCCGACTTCCAGCTTAGTACATTTGTAACAATATGCTGAACCGCAAACTGCGCTCAGAGTGAATGGGCTCTTTGAATCCATGCAGTGGACGTAGGCTTGCTCCTCTGTTGAGATCAGAGCTAACAGCAGGGCTGTCTTATTTTGGGCACTTTCATCACAGTTAAAATCACTGAACAACTGCATGGCGCCATCATTAGCTAGAGGAGTGCAAACGTTCACTCAGCTCCATCATCGTCTTGCGTCTGCACTCCTGGTCTTCAGGACTCCCAGGTACCCACTGTCCATCACCGGAACAGGTGATGATTTCCTCCATGCTGTTCCAGGTCTCCATAGTAACAGCGTTACCATGGATTCCTTGTTCCAAAATTGTTGCCGTGTCCAGGAGCTGGCTGACAGAAGCAGCGAAGCACTTAGGGATGGAATTGGCCCTTTGCAAACCCTTAGTGAGTCCTGGCACTATGAACAGCACCTCTTTAGCGCTGGTGTACAATACCCTGTTGGACTGAGAAGTTCAGGACAGCGGTCAATTTCTCCTTTTCACTTCTGGAATAATTTTGAACGTATGACGCAGACGTGGAGACAAGAACAGCTTTCATCAGAATAGGTTACGTAATAAACCTACACAAAGCTGTGATACGCTGTCCAGTAATTACGGACCACTTTCCCCGTGCTTTCTGATGTAAAAGGCTCTGTGCAAAGGGATTCACTGGGAGCGAGCGAGGACCTGTTTTCCCAGCGGCCCTCCTTATCGTCCGCTCACATCCCAGAATGTTTTCTGTCTGGCCCTCTCTGTGAGCTCAGGTGCTCTCGCTGGCTAACTGCTTCGCAGGCCTTTTGCTCCGCGAGCGGTGAGATTCGGAAACCGCCGGAGGAGAAGGCAAATCAGAGGAGGAGCGCGCGGCCAAATGCGTAAGACACCCGTCATTCTGCTGAAGAGGCAGGCATACACGATGCAACTCATGCTGCTCGTAACGCCAACGATCCACCTGCTTACGGCATGTCACTGTCGACCAAATGTTCTGTTTTTACATCGCAGTTCCACAGCAATAAGCCTCACTATCTGGCACCATCGGAATGATCATTTGTTCGAATGAGTGCTCTCTCTCTCTCTCTCTTTCCAGTGACCTGCATGAGCTTATAGGCGCACAGTTGCCTTCCTGTCTTGATTAAAGGACCACACTTGAGATGTGTGGGGTTTTTTTTTCTTTCTTTTTAGCATTCGGACAGTCAGAAGTTAATTTAAGCAGATGAATAAACATAGAGGTAATGCACTTTATTTGATTCATTTCCTTTCCCAGAGACAGTATGTTCACACCTAATTTGCATAAGCCCATTACCAAAGAGCGGAATATACAATTCGCGCCCTGGTTTGGCAGATTACTTTTTACTTGCAAAATTGAAATTCAAATAATGCACAGAGGACCATTCTACCAGCCCAAAAGCATGATGTAAAAAGGAATGAGGGTTCACAGAAGAAGACGGAACACTATCAAACAACACTGATAAACGCCGCGGAGTCACTGAAGCTTGCAGAGTTGCCTCCTAATTGTCTAATTTCACACGCGCAATAATCAGCGACAATCATTTTTACAATATCCCGATATTACAACATTACAATATCATATCAGCAGTGGTCAATGACATTAAATTTAGTTTCCTGCAGCTCACTTTGCAGAACAATTCAATTAGTCATAAATCAATTTTTAATTATATCTCACAAAATTAACACATTGCAAAAGGACCACTTTAAAACACACGGAATGGAATGTGAAAAATAAAACAGAAATGAACTAGGATGGACAAAACAAGAAATAGAAATAGGTGAATAAATTTGTACAATGGTGGAAAAATAATAGCAGGATACAGCATGCCAATATACTGCACCAGTAACAGAAACAGTATGAAATTACAGCTGTGTAACAGAATGGCAGAACAATGATAAGAAGAAGGATGCCTGCATTTCCATTTAAATTATACAACTAGATTAAACCAATGATACAAAGAGACAGACACACACAAAAATTACACCAAAAAAGAGCTAAATAAAATATCAGGAAGACATGATAACAGCCATTCTTTGCTGGCCAATTAAAATAAGCTCCTTTAGGTTTGCCTATCACAGATGGGTCTGCTTTGAGGCAGATGTGGTGCAGATGAAAAGAAACCTTGAACGAACCCAACGAGTAAGTCAGAGGTGGCAAAGGTGAGGGAGCCTCCCTTGGAGGCCTCAACAGGGGTTGTCCATTCTCCTCCAGCCTCCAGGTACAGTGGAGTGATGAGGTCTAATCGAGGTCTTTGCTGCAGTGGGGTGTGTGTGTGTACTGGCTGGACTGTGAAAAAGAGTGGATCAGAAGCAGTCCAACGGCAAGGCATTGTTACAGTCTGCGCCTGTGATGCCTCTGTAAAAAGGCCTGCATGTGACTGCGAAAGCGAGGATTCTAGAACAGAGCCTTATGGGAGAGTTCCAAGGCATCATGGCACTCCGAAGATGGAGTAATGCTGCACTTAACGAATCTACAGTCTAATTTGACATTCTACGTAAAGCAACCCTCAACCGACCCCACCCATCCCCCAGTTCACCTTTCTGCCATTCTGCTTTTAAAATTGAACGCCAGTTAATTCCGCCCCTGTTCACCTTAAACCCACCACATTCGCACCCAAAGTCCAGCAACCTTTTCTGAGGTATGGTGTCATTTTATTCGCAGTGAAGGTGTTACAGAGCAATGACATTTTCTGTTTTCCTCCTCCTTTCAGCATAATAGCAGTCTTTTCAAAAGATTGCTATTAAAAGAAAGTAAAGATCAAAGCTTGAAAACGTATAATTTCAAAACCATTGAAATGTGTCATCATCTAAGTGCTTTCAGTTGATGGTAGGACAGCCCATATAATGCTTGACACTTCAATTTTCAAAACCAGCCCTGCAATCAGAAAATGGGGAAAATGTATTACCTTCTTTTAGTTTTCCATTGTCACATGTTGTCTCAAGGGCAGAGCTGTTTGTTATAAAGTTAATTCATTCATTTTTCATTATTTTTTTTCCATTCATCTTAAAAGTCTTTATTGAGCACCATTAGCATATTCCTTACAGTAAGAATGACACTGCATCCTTTAAAAGTAAATAACACATAACCTAGAAGTGTGAGTTCTCTTGTACAGTGCCCCTCTTGGGTTGCTGGCTCTCAGCATTCTTAATGTTTTGAAGACTCTCATCAAATGTTTTGAAAGACCAATGAAAGATTGGCCTGTTAGAACAGAAAATGTGGAAAGTACATCTCACGATCTGCATATTCATGTATGATGAATATTCATTGAAGTGCTCCATCAAATGCTTTTGATTAGCATATTGGCCATATGCATCTCTGAAAAATAAATAAGTGAAAGCAGTTTTTCTTTTCACTTCATGGAGGTATAACTGAAATATTTCCTTACTGCTTCCTCTACTATTTACTCCTACTCTCTCCTTGATCTATGGCTTATCTACCAGTGGTGCTCTTGTATTTTTGGCCTTTCAGATTTTCTGTGAAATTTCTGTACGTTATGCATCTGGGGCTTGATTTAATGTCGTACAATCAATACTGATCTCAGACCAGCGCTCAGCAGGTCACACAAAATACTTGCTCATCACACACTCAATTGCTGAGTGCTGACCAGAGATCAGCATTGCTGAGAAAAGCAGGTAGTGCTTTGCTATGTGGCTCAATATTAAAATCACATATGCATTTTTTTTTCCAGCTTTGACATTTATCATAAATTTACAATGATTTCCTCATAATCACAATGGAAATGTTGCTAGGGTAACATGTGCCCTAAAGTGACATACAGTGCTGCAGGACTCACTTATGGACTCTCTGCCTGAGTGGGAAGTGCTGTAGCTAACAGCTCGCAGCAGTAGCCCCTGCTATTGCTAATGATGAATGAAATAAGGTTAGCCCGATATGCGTCAAAGGTGGTGGTGTCTAACGTCATTCAGTCTGCTGTTAGTGTCACTGATAAATCAAATCAAAGCATGTAAACCAGCATTAAAAAATGTTTAGTTTGTGAAAAAAATGCATTCTCAAATAATTTGATAATCCAACAAAGTGGAGGGATTGAAGGAAATGGATTTTTTTGTTTGTTTTTTGTTATTATTTTTGTGGGGAGAGACTAAAGGGGACGTTACCTTACTCACAAAACTAGAAGTGGTATAAAATCACACTTAACTCTAAGCCAGAGATGGACTCCTCACGGATAATCATCATTTTAATAAGGAAATTTACATGTAATTAAAATACAATAAATAATTATTCACAAGCTGAAGTATTAATATCATATTTTTGAATGAAGAGCACACATCTACCATGCAACAGAATTTAATTGGAAGTTTATTTGAGGAGAACACTACCAGAAAAGTCAATGCTTATTTAATTGAATCCATTAATTACAGCAATGCTCTAGTGAATCTCTGAGAAAGTTATACCCTTCTGGGAAGTGAATATGTTGGAGAAGAAACAAAAACAAAAACAGAACAAAAAAAAAAGAAAAAACAGCAGGCATGGCTTGCCCTTCGGGTTGGGGTTCAATTAATTGCTATCATTGCAGATGGGTGTATTTCACTCATTCTGCATGCATCATCACTGCTCGGGACCTGCACGTAAGTTGCACCTGAAAACCCTTCCTTAAACAGATCTAATTGGTGGCTTGAGTAGGCAGTGTTATTAGCTTCTCCCTGCGACTCCTCTCTGGAGATTAGCTTGGCTGGTGGACAGACAGCTAAAGTAGGACAGTTTTATAGTTATGTAGCCATTCACTGGCACTGCTAGCAGACTTTGCTTTAATTAAAACCCATTCGGCAAAGTGATTCCACTGGGTAGCCACAACAGGCAAGGAATGCCTAAGACCAGTTGTAAAATTGGCAAACTGACCTAGCCAGACAGTGCATTCCTTTGGTTACCACCATGCAATATATGGCTAGCACTGATACATTTATTCAGTGAGCAAAATTACTTCTATTACTTATATTACTTGGTGTCGCAATGTGTAGTGCAATGTGTTTTGGTCTCTGTGATCTAGTGACTGTGATATGTGGCAGTATACCTGGCTTCCCTTGTCTAGTCAGATTGTACAAGTTAACTTGTTGTAGAGCTTGAATGGTGTTATGCTCACACTCACTGGTCTGGAAGGGCTGTTAGCCTGGTCTGACACTGTTGCTCATTCAACTTGAGTGGCTACACTTCTATTCTTCTGTGCTGCAAGTTGCTCTGGATAAGAGCATCTGCTAGATGAATGTAATGTAATGTAAAGGAATCAAGCGGTTATCTACAAACTGCAAACTCTTTCTTGCAAGGGTGATCTTGCTTAATGAGGTAAAGATGAAAGGGAAAAATAAACACATTGTGGGTTACTTTGCTTGTCTGTAATGTTGCCCCCATGGTCATCACCACAACCAGCATAATGCCTAAGATACCGCATACCTGTTCAGTGTGCACCTGTAACAAGTACACAGGTGGTGCATGTATCTCTGTTACATCCGTCTCATTTCACTGACTTTCTCTTATGCACACACAACATTGATGCTTTATGCCTTATCACTAGTACATCTGTCAACCCTGCCTGGTGCATCTGGATTCACACGAGTAAGTAGAGGTTTTGTGCAATGTGTTCTGTGTGAATCATCTCACCTTGAGACTGCCTGGAGGTTGTTTTAGCTTGATGTAGCTCTAACATACCAATATGCACACCTTTCTTTTTTTTTTGTAAAACTTTGACCTCAGTTACCAGAGAAAAATAAAATGGCAAGCAGTAAACCAACTTTTAATGTCTATTTTTTCTAAAGTAAACTAACTAAAATGTGGATATAGCAAGGTTAGAGTCGGGAAAAAAAATCTGACAGCTGGAAAGGGGAATCAAATTTTCATGGTGGGTTGTGAGACATTTCGATGAGGAGCAACACACAGCTGCAGGACTGTTACAATGTGAAATTTATGACGTTTGTGGTCCCTGATTCCATCACTGCTTGTCTCCACCAGTCATTGCAATGGTCAACCCGTTCAACCACGTGTACAGTACAGGTGGTGATGAGGTGTTGAAGAGACAGATGCACACAAAGGCATGCGCAGCCCGTGAAATTACGCAGGAATCGTCACATCCCATATCTCCCATATGAAAGGTTGTTCGAACACTAACAAGAAAACAAGGACCTTTCCGAGTGACGGACGAAGCTTCCGGAACTCTAGAATGAGTGGTGCTGCATTGCCATTGGCTCACAGATTTTAAATAATTGTACTGTTCTGCTGTGGTGAAGAAGCCTTTTGATTGGGTCAGCTCATTGTAGCTCCACCCATTAAAGGCACAGCCTCATTCCCCCACCACTAATCTATCCCTGCAGGAACCCCTCTCCACAAATCACTAGTTTGCGTAGCACTCCCCACTCGTCTTGTGAAGGTTCATGCCGGACTAATCAAAAAATGTCCTTGCTGTAATGAAAAGATATGAGAGAGAATTATTAAAGCTTTCAGTGCTATTTGGAATCTGCTTGGCAGAGCGGCTGCCTGCAGGGGAAATCTCCCCTGGAGGGACATAGTACATAATGACAGGACAGCTGCACAAACGATTTGCTTCCTGACCAATAGGTAAAATACTGATCGAGCACTGAGAGGCCCCAGCAGCCCTTAAGACCCGAAGTCCTTCTGCATTCCCGAGACACGCAGTGCATCTCCACACCGACTCCCTCTTCATTCACGCACACACGCACGCGCATGCGTACACACTCACTCACTCACTCACACACACACACACACACACACACACACACCTTCATCTTTCTGGGGGCTATCTGTGCAGTAATTAAACCGCTTATCAAGACAGACTGATGCAACAGGGTGTACAAAGACACTAATTCTGAATGGCTCCTCCTCCTGGTTATCCTGACCCCCAGGCTTTTACCCTTTTCCACTCCGTCAGGCGCTTTGCTGGCTGATTACTTGCCTCACCTTTCCCGGCACCCCAGATCTCCCTGAAGTCAGGCAGATTTAGCTGTGGGGCGCTCTGATATTGTCTTATTTGTGTTCGATGGAAACTCGTTTCGAGGAGTCCGGGGAAATGTAGATCTGTGAGACTACCACTGACATCCCCCCAATTGTCCCCGGTAAGTTTTTTTTTTTTTTTTTCTGTCTGACATATCCGTGCTTGAAGCACAAAGGGAGTAGTTCCACCAAATCTTCCTCTGATAAGGGTTTCAGCTCTTCCCGCTGAACTTGGAAGGCACAGACCCCCAGGTGAACCCAAGCAGCCCTGCCACACTGGTATGCAGACAGAAACCCCAATTCACCCGCAACTAATAACACCCAAGAAATCTTCCAATTCAGACTCAGCATTGCTGGAAAATTATTGATTTGAACTCGGTCTGTGGTAAGATGTTCACATTAGACATCTTGACAGATATAGGAAAACATGCACGACAGTCAATTTAATAACCTGTATTCAAAACAAACCATGAAGGCTGCGTACATTTCCTGGTAAGACTTCAAAATGACAGGATCCTTAAGAATCTCTTAAATTGGGAGGAAAAAATACATACAATAATGAAATCATTACAAGGCATCTCATTGGATGCCTTACACATAAGTCCCTGGGTAATAGAAGTCCTGCAACAAACACAGCTAGGAGCTTCCAGAGTGATAGCCATCCCTCTTGTTTGTGTTTAGTCAAGTTCATGGATTTTGAAGTTTCTCATACAAAACCTTGCATTGCTGTGTTGCAAGTGACAATGAATGCGCCATTTACCACTGACCTGTTATGCATCCGAAGTCAGCATCTACATTACAATTTCCGCAAGGTCCTTATAAAGTGTATGAATCAAGAAAATAACAGTGAAATGCAGTATAATAATCTATAATTATAACTGCTATAATAATCACAGTACTCAGCTCTGTAATTTATAATTCAGTTTTTCCTACAGTTAAAGTCTTACGACATTAATCACATCTGTGGATTTAACTTTCTTTCCTATAGTCATCAAAGTGTTGCTGCACCCTGATATTTTATGTGCAATTGTGTTCCGTCTTTGACTCACAATGCACCTTTGGCCAGCTCCATTTTCATTCTGTATCAATTGATGGCCTGGATGAATTTTGTAATAGCAGTGTGCTTATAATAGTTTCTTTTAAAAGTGTCCTTTTGTAACACAATTTCTGTGACCTTTGGGGTGAGTCCATGTATGAGTGCCCTGTGAGAGGTGACCCATACAGGGTTTACACTCTTTGAGATGTGGGTCCATAGCATTATTAAATGCGTCATTAGAACAATGTCATGTAAAACAGGATTGGATAGTGTTGCCATATATAAGCCCACAGCTGACTGCTTGTTCTTGCTCGTAGCTGCATTTGGTGTGTGTTTGGAGTGCTCCCTTTGATCAGAGAAATAAAGGTCATGTGACGGGACCCTGCCTCATGTCATCTTCGAGTAGGAGAATTTCATAACACAATCAAGCTGCTTGTTCACCGATGGCCAGGAAAGGATGAAGGTGTTTCTAATTCAAAGGGGTGCAAATTCGGACCCTAAACAGAGATGAAATTCAGAGGTGGTCACTGTGAAGGAGAGCCTTCGCCACCTCTCCCTTGAACTAATTGTTTGTAATTCATTTGTTAATTGTGTGCACCTGTGTTAAGTTGTGTGGGGTACCAGCCCATTGGCTATCGAGTCACACCCGAGTAATGGGAGGCTAATTAAATACAGGTGTGGCTGCAGAGCAGAAGAGAAGGCTCATTTTGTCCCTGCTGGTGGTTTGCATAGGCTGGTTTCCTTTGTTTCGTTGTTTGGTTTTTAAAATAAATGAATTTTTTCCTTTTAACCTTTTGTTCTTTTGGCTCATTTATGGGAGAAGTGTTGGCCAGGTTCTCTACAGTCACAAAGGCTATTTTGTTGCAATTTGTTAATTTTCCTGCTTCAGGCCCCATAGTGTAAACACTGCAGTGTGCAAAGACTGTATGATTTAGGAATGTAGTGGACTGGCATGTTGCTAACAGGAGCCATCACAGAGCGCCACAGTAACAACCAAGTACAGATTAAGAGGCACAGGATATAAAAAAAGTCTTCTCAAGCTCCTCATCTGGAATGTTGGTCTTAGCATTAAGAGGAAAAAAAAAAATGATTCCCCACCTTAATTAAGGTCTTCAAACCATATGTTCCGCCAAGGTCACTATGTTCCTGAGACACGATCCCTAATCTGTACTGGTCCCCCAGTGGTGGAATCAACTTCCCACACGGGTCAGGAGAGCGGAATCGCTGGCCATTTTCTGACGCAGACTGAAGACCCACCTCTTCAGACGGTGAAACCGAGACACCTCAATCCTCAACCATAACACCTGCTACTTGTTTTTCTTGCTATTTATTTTATATGTAGTATCGCGATGTTTTTTGGATTCTGTGATTGACTGACTGATGTAAGTTAGTATACTTTGTTTCCCTTGTGCAACCTGAGTAGACAAGTTAACCTGTGGTAGAGCTTAAATAGTGTTATGCTCATACTCTCTGGTCTGGGAGTGTTGTTAGCCTGGTCTGACACTGTTGCTCATTCAGCTTGAATGGATACACTTCTGTTCTTTTGTGCTGGAAGTCACTCTGGATAAGAGCGTCTGTTAAATGAACGTACTGTAATGTCCTAACCTGAGACCACTGGACCTCCTCTTTCTGCACTTCTGGAAATTATAATCACAAGTTCACAACATTAAAGATGTGGTGATATACTAGAACAACACAGGCTTTCCCATTCCCTCTCTCCACCACGCCAAGATCAATGGCCTAATGGTACTTGGGGGTGTCAGTACTTGGTCGCTGAAGTTTTGGAAGATATCCTAAACGGGTACGTCAATAGTCATCTGTGCCACTTAAGGCAATGAGAATCACAAGAACTGGAAAAAAAACAGTACTGACTAACCTCTAAAAATAAAAAAAAAACAAATGAAATAACATTGCTATCCCTGGATGGCTTGTACGTCTTGCTGTGCCAGGCCATCTGAAGTGATGAAATATTTAATAAAAGTGAAATAAGGCTCTTCTCCAGGAAGTTCTGAAAGGAGTTTTATTTAAAATGTTAATGGAGAGTGAATAGAATGCTGATGAAAAACAAACAGACAGTTCTGCACTGAATAAAGTGGGCTTCAGTTAGAGAGAGAGAAAATTTGATCAGCATCACAATGAATGAAAGAATGAATAAAAAGACTTCAGAAACTCGTTGCACTTCAAAACACGTCCAAAGGATAACCACATTCACATTAGGAATGGCAGATTAAATTTACAAAAAAAAACTTAAATCTATTCAACTTTCCGTCGCAATTTCCTTGATTCCATTTAATATAGTTTCTGTTGCACTGTTTGTTTTTTTTTTTTTTTTAAACAGCAAACCAATTACAGTTGAGTCTTGGATTAAAGCCAAACAGAAGTTGCTTCGTAACTGTAAAATGATCCCAAACAGGATTTTAGAACCCCAATTCACCCACTCTCAGAATGAACTTATGCCAATTAATTAACACGTATTATAATGCAAATGAACTTCCTGACACATATTGGAAAAACTGAAATAGGATCCCAGGCTCAGAATAAAGAACAAAGTAGCATTTAAGGGACTGCCTATACCCAGGCCTAAATAGAAATGCCCACTGCTGACTCAAATTTCAAAACAGTTCTGGGGCTTTGTTAAATTAAAAATCATTTCAATATGTTTAAAGGGTTTCCAGTAAGGACACAAAAACTTTCAGATTTGTTCTGTTAAACAGACAAACAAAATACCATCCCCTAAACACACACACACAACTACAAGGTGGAATCAGTTTAACAGTAAAGCATAATCACATTTCAGAGACAGGCATGTATAATATACCAATCATGTGACAATTTAATATTAAAAAAAAAGTCAACAAAATATATATGTGTGTGTGTGTCTGGTTTTTCCATGTTTCCAGAACATACACACAGGCACGTACACTTGACCGCCCCTTATCAGAGTTCATGTTTAGCACCCAGATTACCACGTCCTATGAAACCCCCCCAAAGATATTCATGAATATACACTTGTGGAAATAGTTCAGTCATTTTCCAAAAAGCGATCAATGGAAAAAAAAAAAAAAAAAAACAGATGACCCAATGGAATGGCTTAAAATCTCAGAAGCTGGGTACATACAAAGTCTCTCTAACACTGGTAGAAACATGCCTATCTCCATTTGAAAGAAACTGCGGATTAACAAGTCATGACTTGACATCTACATGTGTCTGCAAACTCTCTTTTCCCCGT
The DNA here is from genome assembly GCA_019176425.1 of Megalops atlanticus. Lineage (NCBI taxonomy): Eukaryota > Metazoa > Chordata > Actinopteri > Elopiformes > Megalopidae > Megalops > Megalops atlanticus. Next base: position 7,150,996 of record CM032881.1, read on the forward strand.
GTATGTGTGGTCAACGTCTCAATTGGATCCAAGTGAAAACAAAGAAAAAAAAAATAATAATCAAGTCTTTTTTCCTTCCTTTTCAAAGGATGAACCTGTTACCTGTAATCCAGGAAACAAAGCTCCTCTTTCTCAGCTATTATCCACCGAAAGGTTCGGCCGCTCAGACTGCCTTGCGGTGGTACTCAGGTGGAGCCACTTCATAATCGCTGGCGCTAAACAGAGTGGAGGAGTTCTTCACCAGGTACCTAGCGGGAGCAGACAAAGGGAATACAGAGAACTCTGTGTAACCCAAAATGCTCTGCCAAGCCACAAATAAACTAGATACACCGAGTCAACATGCTCGAACTGTAGCCAAACCACTGTTTATGTCCTCCCACATGTCCACCCTCACCCTTGTGAGAGTATGATAGGGGAAAACGGTAAATTATACGCTGAAACAATCTAGCCTAGTTAGCATTTGAGTCTTCTTGTTAGCCACACTACACTTACATAAAAACACCCACACACACCCTCACAGCTGTTGCGGGACAGGAAACCCCACAAGAAGACAAGACAATGGTCATCAATATGTGAAACAGCTCATATTAATATATTTATAGCATTTTTAATATATATTTGCTGCCAACAGAAACCATTCCCCACTGCCAAAGAGTACTGATCAGAAAGAATACACCATATTCACAGAGGTCAGCATGTGGGTTTATTTTGACTGAATCAATCTACTTTCACCACTGTGCTAGAGAATAGCGTGTTAGCGGGGTCAGCTAGGTGTCAAGCCAGTTTTTTTTTTTTTCTGCCAGCCATAACCCATAAATTCGCTCAGTAAAGCACATCATAAAATGATGATTACTGTCCTCTTCACAAACCCCCAGTCTCAAAAGGCCTGGCATTAATCAACAGCCTGGCACAATTCACCTCGCACTCAGCACCACACGCTGCAGTCAGGGCCGCTGTGTGCCATGGTCGGGACTGGTTGATTTAATTAAACAATGAGAGGCAACAACAGATGCTGCTTACTTCAGAAAGTCCTGCAGGTAGTTGAGCAGCAGGGCAAGGCTCTTCTCATCCAAAGGAGTGTAGGCCAGCATGGCTCCAATACGCACTGTCCGAAGCAAATGCAAACACACACACACACGTGACTGTTTATGGCTGTGATCATAAGAACATAAGTCACACTTTGCTCCTTCTGAATGCAGCTTTGAATCTGCTGACTACAAAAGTTAATGTAACCTTACATACAGTACCAAATCAGTCTTGGTTTACATGACATGGAAAGACCATTAATCTCTACAATTTAGAGTTAACGATTCAAACAGTCGTCGGTTTTACCAGATGTTTTAAATTGGGCATTTCAAATATCTTCAACAGGACTGACATGTAATCACAGAATCCAAAAAAACAGCTCAGATCCCATTCATCAATGGTAAAACAGGTCTAGGACTCCAAGGGGAGTAACATTTTTACAAAACTAATCCCCACATCTTAACATGAAGTTCAGGTAAAGTGAAGGGGAGAAACTGTTTTGTAAGGAGGTGAAGCCAATAACATCACACACATCTGCACAGTCATTATCCACCTGCAAACACACTAGCTCACACCCATCATCTGTGCCCCAATGGCCTCCTTTGCCCAGCCCAATATACAACGCACTGAATGAAACAGCTTATGTGATGCTTCAGACCTGGCACGAATGTTTTCTGTTCATCACTATATTTATATTTGTCACACTCATTCACGTTCCTTATTATCCGTATGACCTAATTCTTGTTTGAACAAAGCTCTTTCATCAACATAAACACTTAGGGACAGCTGCAAGCAATTTGCAGCTGCTATGGAAGCCGTTTCTTTACATCGTATCACTAATTGCATCTTTTTTGTATCACTGAAATGCTGTTTATGCTTCTTGCTGCTTAATTTCCTTTAATTGCAGTGGCTAAAAAAATATCACATGGCAATATATTTACCTCAATTTTGAGCCTTCAATACAATGTTTCCTGTGAAATACTGTGTTTAGATTGCTTGATGAATAAACATTTCTGTGGAGTCTATCATCAAGAAAATGACATTGGCCTCATACTCAGAGAATGAGCGACAATACAAACGCCTCAAAATTACAAAACAAACAAACAGATCCAAAAGCATAAAAGAAAATCTCAATGTTATGCGACAGTAATGCCAAGGTCAATCCCATTTAACACAGAATGACTTCAAAAACTTCTCACAGAACTGCCTCATGACTCAAACTGAGGATTCTGTGAACAGCTCTGATCTGGGGTATCAGCTATTACGCAGGGAAGACCTAATTTGTCACCCTAGAGTCGTATTTCTGATTTCTAAAATGTGCCAGAAAATCTACCAAAGCTCAAGAGTTTCTGTTGACCAAAAACACACTCTACAACTTCAGACTGGATATAAAAGCCATTCTTAGTATCTTATCATTAAATATTATTAAATGCTAATATCAAATATACATTTTTTTAAAACCACAAAAGTTTAGAACATGCATTAACACATACAGCCTGACATCCATCTGACCACCTGGGCTGCTCTGAAAGTCCAATTTGCCATCTTCTGTACAACAAAATTCTGAGGGATACAACTTAGTGGCAAGAGACCCGTTGTGATCTCAAACCCTGTCCGTCGTACCGGACGGATGAGCACTCCACTTCAGCGAAAAGTGCGGCAGTGCTGCTGGTAGCCATTTACCAAAAAGCCTGAGCAGGTGTGGAGCCCCGTAGATTTGGGACATGGGTGCATCCGGGTGGTTGGCCAGGATCTCTGCGTACTGCGGCCTCTCGAACTTGTACAGCAGCTGGGTGCCCAGCATGACATTGAAGTACTCCCTGATTCCCGCAACCACCTCATTCACAGCATACTCTCTGGAAAAGACGAAGAAAGGTAGGGGGCAAATTTAGCATCTCGGATGCTGGGAGGGGTCTACACCTTAAAACAACTCTGCAGGAGAGTAAAACATCGATCCATTCCGTATTGCAATTTACAGCTTTGGCAGCTGGGAAAACTTCTGCAGAATCATTTTGCTTCGTGAAAATCGACATGCGCTGCTCCTGAGTTAATTAAACTTGACACATTGGCTCTAATCGCAGGGCAGCCCAAAAAACCTGACACTTAAATTGACTCAGTGGGATCTCCTCCTCCATTTTTTTTTTTTTTTTTTTAAGAAACTTACTTGTTGTCAGAGTTGCCTCTCGATTTTTTATAGTTTGCATAGTCCTCTAGGACGGTATCGACATTCTTCTTGGCAGGCAGGTGAAAGAGCTGAAACAATCAATCAGGAAGTTAACACACAGGTGGGACCTCAGCTCAGTTTAAACCAGAAAACGCTTCATAGCAGGCGCTAATAGAAAATTCAGCAACACAACCACTGTGATATTTCCTTCAGGAATAAGCTCAACGAGGTGGAAAGAAGGTGTCCCAGGAACTGCTGGAACAAGACGGAAAATAAATGGCTTCTATATAGCAGTGCAGGCGGGCAGGCAAGCTATGTGCTCGGTCTCCAGGCGTACGCAGACCATTTTCCAGGGAGAGAGGGGCTTGCCAAAATTGGGGGGGGGGGTCCCGCATTCACCTGTTTCTGTCTCGTGATCAGGTCCCAGTCATCCACCAGCCACGGTTTAAGCTCCTCCGGGATCTTGACTTTCACCTCCACTCGGTTTATGAACGTCTCCTCCTGAAAGCAGGCGGGTCGTGTGAGGAGAAACGCTTGCCCCGTTTCCAGCCACACCACTTCTGCCTCAATATCTCACTCAGAACAACTTAGCAATCCAACTCTATAGTCCTGAGAGCGAAAGGGGTAGGTGTCGTAATTTGGGGACTGTGGTGGCCTGAGAGGTGATATGGCCAACATGCCTGTTCCCCACCTTCGCAATTAGTCCTGCATGCTGGCCGATCCCTTTCCGCTGGACGGGGGAACAACAAGATATTAAAGGGGAACATCCACATCAAGTTCTAAGTTTTAGGTTCTGAAGGCCCACCTCAAGGTTTGCATGGATTGTACACAATGCCAAAATGTAATCTGATTGGTTAACCAGAAGGGGCGCTGGGGCCTTGGCAGACTAACTGTGGATGTTTAGTCTTATTTTGGTGCCTGTTTTTGTTAAGATGGCACACTGTGCTTCTATGCGATTGCATTCTGAACAGACAACCTTTGGGGTTCTGTGACTGTCTATTATTTAATCATTTATTTTACCTCGCATCATTGTTTCAAAGATCATTTGTTCACACCTGAAATAATCTTACAAGAGTTTACTACAATCTCTTACATGCTGTAAAGTTATATGGATTCATATTTAGACTCACGTTTCTCCCCCCTACCATTTTTAACTGTGTGCTAATGGATTTTCCAGGGCTTCAATTTCAATAGGCTTTGGTTAAAGACTAATTATGTTTCCAGAGAAAAATTCCAAGACTTCTGAGAGCTGATTTAATATTACACGCAGCCATCATATATGCATGAGACAGGCATTGTTATGACAAATGCAGTCCTTCTTGCCAAGCTTAGTGTACAAAAACAGACTATCCAAAGAGAAACCGCTATAATAATCACTTGAATAAGCTATCATGAAGAATTGACACAGAGTGACTCCCATCCAAAGCAATGTACTTTTGCCACACGCATTCAAGATTCTCAAAGTAAAGCATGGTTACTGCAAAACTGTAATGTAGCTACTACCAGGACCACTGGTTTACTCCACCATTTCTCTAAATGTCTCATTCACAGCAATGACCATGGGGATCAAGGTGGGTATGTTATGCTGGCATTACAGAGGTAAAACATGCGTGTTCACGCTGGTATCACTTAGAGGGGCACGACAGCACAGGGCGAGAGAGTGTTTTGGCACACGTACGCTTTCCACAGTTGGGTCAACACGTGCCCTCTTCTTTCGCGGAGGCTGTGGCATCTCACCCATGCTGGTACCCTCGCCTGCCCCTGGAGCTGCAGACAAAGGATCACCAACACCTCTCGTCTCAATGCAATATTGCGCATACTATCATTACTACAGTGGCAGTCCATATGGTTATCGCCACGCTATCCAGGTCTGAGGATAGCGCAAGCGGATCACTAACACAGTGAAGACATCTAGGACCTGTTTCAATGTAAACTCAGAGGACTCCGACTTCCTTTAATTGCGAAAATCACACTGAGGATGAATGAAAGTGTTATCATTGTCACTACACAAGATTATTTCATTATGGTCACTGCTGGCTGAATTCCTGATGCTGTCAACGGGAGGGGTAATAGGAGCACTTGAATTTGTAATATGCTGTTACAGAAAAATCAATTTGGGAATAGATAAATCACCCCCCCCATCACCACCACCATCCTTTGAGAAAAGCATGCAAGCTGGCAGCTCCCCTTCCAGTTCAGTGAATTCAAATTTAGCTCATGAACGAGACTTCTTTTATGGGCCGTCAGTTTTACACGACTTGAATGAATATTCAGTGAACAGTCTCCTGGCGTTAGAGGCCTTTTCATCAAACAAACAGCATATCTATGTGTTGGCCATAACTGCTCTGCTGTGAGACTGACAAACACCAAAGGATGAGAGGAAAAGGAAAAAAAAAAGGTGCATTTTTACCTGATGTCCAGATTAATTCACATGTTGATAGTGCCAGTTACCGCACATTAATGCCCACAAAAAATTGTTAAACCCTTTCAAGTCCTTGATTTGTCATAGCACGTTGGACCAAGTTTCTGCTCACGCAAGTAAACCCCTTTGTTAGTTAATGTCTTATCTGCTCAGTCAATATTAATTCAGCACCTGAGACCTATGAGACAAAGTCATTTAATGAAACATAAACAATACCCTTTCATAAAAGTGACAAAGGGATGTACCCCAAGAACAGAGAATGGCAATAATCAAACATTTATTGAACAAATGGCATGTAAAAAAATACACCAACACCCACTTACTTTTCTGTTTGTTCTTTTTTGTTTTCCTAGAAAGGAAAAAAGTAAGATTGTTGTTACCTTGACTGAAACCATAAGCAGACAACAGATCACTCAACACATAGCGCACTGTCACCACCTTATTTTTGTGCCACAGCCTGGTATTAAGTATGCCAACACACAGGACTTCAAGCACAAGTCCAGGTCAAATTCAGACACAAAGGACACTGCAGAAGCTTGTGGTATCTTCTCATTTTAGAGGGCATGAGTGGAAATGAATTTTTTTTATTACATACAGGGCAAGATTTGCATTTTTTTCATCAGAGGGGAAACAAAAGGCTCACTGCAAAATTTTACTGCAGGTCACAGCAATCTCAGCTTCACACCTAAAGCTTCATGGAAATTATCCCCCGACTTTGCACGCAGCCACGTGGCTCTGGCCAGACAAAATAATAATAATAATAATAATTATAAATAAAATAAAACTGTCTTGTAAAGCACAATCTACACAAGAATAAAACATCACTATTTACATTACACTATAGTATTATAATCAGTGGAAAAAAAACACCTACACCAACTTTCCAACAAAAATAACATCCTTCCACGCTCAATTTCACGATGTAGCATTACAGGGTTGACCAATTTGCTTGTAATTAAAATTCACTCAATACAGAAAACATACATAAGTGTGTGCAGGGAATCAATCTGAATACTTTGAGCTTGCAAATGAAGAGCGGAGTACTCAGTGGCTTTGAACACTGCGAATAAGCAAAACCTAAGTTCCTTCTGATATAAACACGCTTGGAGACAGGAGAGTAAACGAGGAAGGGTACTCACAGATCAACATTTTTCTGCTGCACAGCAGTAATCTTCTTGTTTGGTGCGACGCCCCTCATCTTTCCCTCAACATAATGGTCCCTGGGGAAGACAGAGGTCAGCAGGGTAGTAACAGCACATAGGAAAACCTCCTATAAGGTCTCTCAGCAATCTGCATTGGAGTCCAAGTGAACTGGGGTAAAAGCCTGTTGCTGTATCTCACAAGGCCAAAAAAGAAAAAAAAAAAGGTTGCTACCAAGGACCAATCATAACTCATCATGATAAATCACTTAAAAGCAAAGGACCTATTAATATGGCAACAGATGAGAGCTTCATTCAATGGCCTTTTTCTATTAGAAGTAGGAGAGTAGACTCTTGTGAATCTCTGTGGGGAAAAAAACCAAAACAGTGCAACACGGTAAAGGGTTAAGTGACACTCGCCAGTATTAGTCACAGGGCTGTACTGTATAATGTTTTTTGTTCAAACTCACTTATTTCACTGCAAACTGACTGCTGACCTGGATTTTAGTCTTCCATTTTCCTCTGAGTGATATCTGAAAAACCTGCTGTAAATGACTAATAGGGCTGCAACTAACGACTATTTTCATAGTCGAATAATCTATCGATTATTGAAACGAATAATCGACTATTCGGATTAGGAATCACACATTACTCAATGGCTCTTATTTATCTATCAGCTTTTAAATTTAGCTTGAAGGGAGCCAGATCCTACAGCTTTGTGTATTTGTGCTTTGAAAGGTAGAGAGCTGGAGGGAAAAAAAAATATTTTCTCTCTCTCTCTCTCTCGTAACCTCCTGGTTGCGACTCCTGCACCTTATCCACTATGCTACACTAAATGGATTTAGAGCAGGCAGTGAAATTTGGGCGCAACGATAAAAAGAACGGCTCGATAAAAAGAACGGAAATATTTCGCGATTTAGAAAGTATCACATTCTCCGGTGTTCTCTAAACTTGTGTACTCGTCAGCAACACTATCTCCAGCTATAAACATCGCCATGACAACGATGCAGTGTTTAAGCAGAGAATTTCTAAATAGCAGACGGGGTCTCGTTTAACATTGTAAAGTTAGGGCACATTTGGAATGTGAACATCATCGTTGTGAAAAATAGGTTATTATTTGAACCCTTTCGCGCGTCCGGTCACACCGGTATGATTAGCTGTTTAGCGGGTATGCTAAAACCCGTGCGATTATAAAACTAGATTGGAAAAATTCTAGCTAATTTTAGCTTTGAGGAAACAGTGATTTAACATTAAAAAGTATAGGAAATGCTAACTGAAAACTATGAGAAGCTTAATAACGCTAATGAAAATATAACAACTATGTAACATAACAGGCGTGCTACAAAAAATAAGTTACGTGTGAAAGGGTTAAAAGTGAAATGCTGCCACACTTTTGAGGTCTTTGGTTGTGAAGGTGTTGCCATCTGTATTGTTCACTCCAGTAAAGCATCGACAATTCAATTCGTTGGCAACTAATTTGATCATCGATTTTAGTCGACAACGTCGCTTATTCGTTGCACCCCTAATGACTAATGAACTTTTGTCACAAATATGTTTGAGCTAGTGAAAAATATGAAAGGAAAGGTATTTAAATTTCTAAAATGTAACTTTTGTTGGTATGTATCCTTTAAAGGATATGGGGCACTTGGTTCAGTTTATCTTAATTGCAGTTATTCAATTGTTTCAGACCCAAGTGTTTGGAAAACTAATTTCATTTAAGACAAAAACCAATCTGAATATTAATTTGCGGAAGGCAGCATTCCCAATTTTTAAGAAGTATGTGTATCTTATTTTCACTGTCACAAACATAAGCCCGACAACAAATTTCATTTACAAAGCAGATAATTCAAAGGATGTTAAACCACATCACTCAATTAACTTCAAAATCATTCAACCCTACTTCCTCAAAGCATCCACACTGAAACAAACAAATCACAGGACCAACACATTCTTTACTGTGTCATGTTAGCAATATTAAATTCCTGAAACAGTTCAACACAAAAAGCTCATATATACCAAAAATGGTTAATTCAAAGCCCTCGACACGCCACCTCATTCACCATCCAGAATTACTAAATGAAAAGAGAGACTCACTGATTGGCCTTTTGAAGCTCTTTTTGTTTCTGCAGGTTGGTATCCACATACTTGAGCACTCTGCTCTCAGGAACCCATTCATCCCAGCTGTGAACAGGAAAAAATACACACTCACTAGAAAAGTGTAGACCAGTTACTCTCTCCTGTATATTTTTTTTTTACTTTGCATTAGAAACCTCATTCACATTTAGCTTCCTAGCTAAATTCCAAATCCCCTTATAATTTGGCTACCTCATCATTGCCCACTTTAACTGGCTGAATAAACTTGAAATTTGACAGATGATTTGCAGAGATGATTTGACACACCAAATGACATCATAATTACAGGCAGCCACCCTTCCGTGATGATCTGGTAAACCCTGATCCATGAGTATGTTTGTAAAAATGTCACCCTTAATCATTCCATGACACAAAATCTTCATTTATTATTTAACAACACTTTAGCCACTTCTGTGGTCATAACTATAACCTTTAGTTTGATAATGCCATCTCAAATGTGTCTAACACCTGATACATTAATAAAAGGTGTATGAATGTATTTTTTACCAAACAAACAGAAATGACAATTAAGAAATTAGTGATCTATGTTATTTTCACTGATTTTCAACATGTGTTGACTTCAGTAGGCAACACATTTTTCCCTAAAAGCCACAGATTCAAATTCCACTGAGGGACATTTTGAACTCTCTTTTTTCCTGCCAAGAGTGGCAAGATGACAAGAAAGTTTGCACATAATTTAAGAAATACGCACACTTTTTTGTATAAAACATAGTTTTGCTTGTACTTTGCCCTTGTTATCCCTGCTTGCAGCCATATTTAGTTAGTATTGTCTTACTGTAGTTCCACCCAGTAGTTAAATGCAGCAATTGTGATCAGCTTTCACTGTGAATATAAATTAAGCTTCTTGAATGCTGGGTAACAGCTTTATTACCTGCAAGCCGGTGTCATGATTTCAGTATGACTGGCAGGTTTGTTTAAGGGATCAAAGACTATTAGTTTGCCTCTACAGGCACACTGTACTCTTAAGATTTTTTTTAATAGTGCAGAGGATATACACAGAGGAAAATAACAAAACAAAATAATGCTATGCATAGTTTTGCCTTGTTCTGGACAATATTAAAACACTCTCATGCAAATACTGATGGACAAACATATTGCCTGCATCTGCACACATTGGAAAAAACACACCATGACTGAAATACAAAAGAAAGTAAGGACACTAAGTGACATAGTACTGACCAGCACACATGTGGTCTTATTTTGTGCTTCTGTTGTCTGTTCTCTTTATTCATCTCTTTACTCAGCCCCTCTTTCATTTGTAAATCAGGATTTTGTGTCATAAAACAATTACAGTCCAATTTTCATGAATGTCATGAATAAGGTCTAATGAAATTACAACTGCCTGTATTCAAATCAGGCAGGGCACACTGTTGTTATGCTATATGTATCAGACATTGAACTGTGGATGAATGCTTTAACATTAATGAGGTATGCACCGATAGGGTTTACAACAGGACAAATACAGGCTTTTCACACTTAACATTTTTTTAGCCCAGGGCTTTCCTTAACCCCAGATTAACTTACTCACGTTTCACACTGGCAAGTTAGCACCGTGGACCCCAAAAAGTCAGTGCTAACCCTGCTCATGAGTAGAGTAGCCTCACCCAAGGCTAAGGGTGGTGTTATACCACTTCGGAATGCAAGTTGTGAAACGTCGCTTAGCCAAAGGCTAAAAGCTGCCTTACCCTGGGCTAGGACAGTTCTTAGCTCAGGGCTAATGTAAGTGTGAAAATCCCCACACGGTGCCATGCATATTCTTACTGCTGTTCAAATCTATACTCAGAAAAATGATCCACTGAAACCGAGCTGTTCAAAAGCCGAACAAAAGTTCGCCTTCTTTCAACTGTCAGAATTTACGCAAATTTAATTCTTACGCAAAACTCGGCAACAAGTACTTCTAAACTTACGGCTATTGAATCAGTGGGTGCCGACTGCAGAATTAATGAAAACAGGCTGCAAGTGCACTGCACGGTTTCCTCAGCAGGTTGCCTGTAACTGGTTCTCTCTCTCTCTCAAAACCCTTCAGCACCGAATTATTCCTTTCTAAAAGATGTAAGTAATCAGCCTGATTTGGAATCAGCGCTGCAGTGCTCAGGCTGACCCTTGACTTATAATCAAGGAAAACCAGCGGCTACCGCAACTGTAGCTGAAGCATCTGTAGAGCTCTTACACTCTACAGTTTCAGCAAAGACACACCACTTTTTAGAACACGGGAGACGTGAGTCGAAGTCAATGATACCTCCACCCTTCTCAGTACAACCATGCAAACCCTAACACACACTAATCAATTCCAGGTCTTAGCTGTTGGACACTGCTGAAATGCAACTCCCTCTGGGATTTTTGGCATTTTTTTATTTGTGCACCACCAAATTAAGACAAGTAAAGGATCAAGCCTTTACTTAGAAGACAGAAATAAATTAAGCTAGGACTGTGCCTCCCAGTGTTTTGCCTTTCTTATCTACTCATTTATTTATTTACTTCTTATTCTATTTTTTTATCTTATTCTTTTACTCTTTACTTTTTTAGTTTATTGTATTTTTTATTTATGTTGTAAAGTTGAGCTGGCTCTGAGCCTAAGAATTTCAGTACTGATAATGATGATGCATTGTTATCGAGTACCTGACAATAAAGACTTGAAACTTGAAAACTTGAAACTTTTTAACATATTCCCACTTTCTTCAAGATAAATCATTATTCAATAGCCCCCGAGCAGGTCTTTCATAGTTAAAGTCTGATACATTTACACCTGAAAAGATGGCAGGTCAAGTAGATTCTGTGCACCCATATATAAAACACTCAAGTGTGAAAGGGAAGTGATTAAAAAATATGTACCATTCACAACAATATCAACACAAACAACATATCTGGAAACTCACTTCTTATTCCATCCGCTATAATGAATAAAGTATTTCACTTGCTTGTCCTTGATATTAACTTTTACACACTGTAAAAAAAAAAAAAGAGCAAATGTTAAATTCATAAATATACATGAACACAACCAAGAATTTTCTCAGCATATTGTCACTGAAAACATAACAATTTCAGTACAGCATGCACAGGGTGTTTTTACATACATTAATATAATAATAATAATAAATTTACAAGGTTACCGCTCACTAAATACAATAAAAAGCTCATACAGCAATGACAATACGGAGCCAAAACAACATAAAGATCTATTTTAATATCACAACACACCAGTCTACTTGACTGATTTCTCTCTTTACATTCATCAAGGGACTGTTGACCAGAGATCTCTTATATGCCTGGCAAAGACTTCCTCAGAGTCATTCCTCCTGGTGAAGGCATTAAAGCTGGACAGCCCCCTCCCCATACCTTACTGCTCACCTTTAAACTTAAAAAAAGGAGCTTGGTACTCATCCACCCCCCTTTCAGAACATAAATTGCTATGCTACAGCTAATTCAATCTCTCAGCTTTGTGTCTGTTTAAACATAAGTATGCACCTCAGGATCAAACCTGGGATTTATTGTATTCTGCTCATCCGCAGAGGGATAGGACTCATTTCCATTTTTGAAAGAGACAATGCAAATGATTTAATTTTTATTCCAGGCACCATTTTGAGATAAACAAATGCGGACCAAGGGAGTAGGGAGTATACCTTAGCTTCGTAGAGCAATGGCCCATGAAAACACAGAACTCGTTCACCTGAAAAGCAAGACGACAAACGTTAACGGCATTACAATCACACCAGGACTAAGAAGCTCTGTAGAGTGAACACAATTATTTTACCCACTTCACCTGAGTTTTACATCTTAAAGAGGAAGCTTGCACACATCCTTCTCAAAAATCACAAGTAGTATTACCAGGTTGAGCAAAGCCTCTGTTTGTGGAGCAAAGTACACAGTTTTGGTGGGCAAAAACAGTACAGTACGCCTGAAACAATTCTACAGACACTTGCCCACTCTTGGTTGTTGTATTCACAACATAAATTGTGAATAAAAAACTGGAAAAAGTGACCACACACAGTGCTGGGATTTTGTGCAGCTTAAAATTAGTACATTATTATTATTTCATTTAAGATGCTACGTGAACCTTACAGTCAAATGAACTGGTCTAATGTTACGCGCAGAATTCTGCAGGAGAGGTGGAAATAACCTGGAAGACTTACCAATGAAGGCAAATTGCTGCTACATAGTACAGGAAGCTGTTTCTTCACAATGTTGCTAGTTGACTGACGTAAACTTTAGTTCATACAAGGAGGCATCTCAGAAAAATGTGTCACCTTGCGAATGAGGCAGGCGGAACTTTAGCTAAACGTTTTATTTATTTATTGAGAAAACTTGATAGCTACGACAAAAACATTGATGGAATTCGAAATTCTATCATGTGGAATTCGAAATTCTACAAGGTCAACTACGCTATAACGGAACACGTTATTGTGTGAATCTTGGATCAAATTTTAATTTTAGGCACGGCTTGCTGGCAACCTTACCATGTAACACGCACTAGCTAATGTGGCTAACTTTCTGTGTGACTGCTTTCCCTGCCCAAAAAGACAGATGGCTACACAACTGCTGATTTAACAGCATTGTCCGCAAGCTACATAAAAAATCACGGTGGCCAGGTATCAAAATGTGACTTGTGTTACAGTGAATTACCTTGCAATCGGCTAGCACCTAGCCAACTTAGCACACCCGTGTTTCTCGGCGGAATGAGGCTGGTTAACTCGGTTGCTAACAGAAGGTGATAATGGGTTTCTCTGTAGAAATTGAGCGAACTCGCAACCAACATTTTTTAAACGCTTGCGAGGTCGCTAGCTTGTTTTCGACGCCAGATCATAGCTGGCTCGGATAACTAGCTAACTAGCTCTCAGGCCTTAGCCCTCACTATTGTAGCCTGCTTGCAGCGCTAAACAGGGCCTTGGCTAAACAGCCCTGTCCTTTGGCTTCTGAGAAAACAATAGCTAGCTCGTAAGAAAATGCAAAACTGAAAGACCTATCGAACAATGTCGCTAGAATTATGCATATTTTATTGCTTTTAGGTTTTCGAAATCATTATTCCGTTGCTTTTCTGACAATGCTGGTTTTGCCAGCAGGCTATATCCTTTTCAAAGCCTCCCGGGCGCGCCATTGAAACAAGCGCACGCAAATCGGAGCTAACTGCACATCAAAAACAGGGTGTGCTGCAAAGAAAACGCAGGCTTATTTTAATCGTAAATTACAAATTCAGCCGTTCCTTACCTTCTTGAAATTTAGGCTTAGGGTCCTGTTTTGGCGCCATTCACAGATTAAGCTATTAAAATATCTGAAAAATCAAATTCAGGCATCGCCAGCTCCGATTGTATCCAGACACAGTGAAGGCGCTTAGCTGCGTCACTGATGCGCGACGCAAATCGGTCAGGTGGCCTCTAATGTCTGTTTGCGTCAACGTATCGTTCCGCAAATCAGTGAGGGTGTTTCGCGCTTTAATAGTGCATTGTTGTAATGAAATATAACTTCTCTGTCTGCTGTGCTATCAAGGTTAAGTATCATATTATTCCTTTTTAGAAAGAAGTATGGACAAATATGGAGAGCGCTGTATGTGTATCTTTTGTGTGTACATGATGCGCTAGACCAGCAGTTGTGATCCGGTTTCCTGGATGGCATTTTTGGCTTAAAAAGTAGTCTCGACGGTAAACTATAATTGGAAAAAATGCATGATTTAACAGTAATGCTCCAGATTCCCTTTCAGAAATGATATGCACAAGAGCATACTACTTAGATTTTATATTGTTAGGAAAGCACACTAATGATACACGTGCATGAATATGGTCCTACTCATCCTTGGTGGGCAGGTAGGCTTTTTAGCCACTGGCGTGCTCTGAGGCATCCCAGAATATATGATTTTCACCGATGGCATAATCAGGATTCCTAGCAACCACAGACCAAAAATAGGATCAGTGCTCATTCACAACTGTGTTCCTGTCTCTAAAGCAAGAGTTAAGCACTATACACTCCTTGTTGCATTGAGCAATATGGTGTGGAATGAACCATGTCTCTTTGACCTTGTCACTGCGCTGAGCTTGAGAACACAGCCATCTTACATTATGTCACATTACATTACATTACATTCATTTAGCAGAGACTCTTACCCAGAGTGACTTCCAGCACAAAAGAACAGAAGTGTATACATTCGAGCTGAATGAGCAACAGTGTCAGACCAGGATAACAACACTCCCAGACCAGTGAGTGTGAGCATAACACTATTCAAGCTCTACCCTAAGTTAATTTGTACAACCTGAGTAGACAAGGGAAGCCAAGTATACTGCCATACATCAGTCACTAGGCCACAGAATACAAAACACATTCCGATACTGCACATAAAATAAACAGGAAGTAATACAAATAGCAGGTATTAGGGGGTGGGGACTGTGGTGGAACTGAGATGCAGTCTGAAGAGGTGGGTCTTCAGTCTGCATCGGAAGATGGCCAGTGAAGCTTATCCATCTGCTGGCTGTGTCTACCAAATGCCTCTTCCTTTCTACTTGGTCACAACTCTGTTCCTCAGGTTAGTCATTGCAGACTTTGTGGGTTCCTGCAGACTAAGGCAATTCTGTCCTCAGCAGGGAGGTAACACAATGCTCCACTGCATGGTGCCTTTTCTTCCAGCAGGTTTATTGTTTCCTGGTCCAGCTTTAAGCATGTTACCATCTTCTCATTTAGATGGGGTAAAATGTTGCAAAATGTCAGCAGAGCTCTTTTTTCTGAGACTGTCTGCTAAATGAGTGTAATGTAATGTAGTGTAATGTAATGAGGTAGTGTGATTAGTGCACATGTTTTATTGGGAGGGTCCAATGTTCTGGGCTGATTGACAGAGACACATGCACGGTACAAGCTGCCTCCATTGATAGCCTGGGATTCTGTTGCAAACACAACAACTTATGCAAATCCCCTGAGATAAATACAAGTATGTGGTTACTATCTTCTGAAAAAAGCGCTCTCATGCTCTGAAGTATTTATTTGATGCATTGATGTGTTAATACCTGATTATTTTGATTTTTTTTCTGTCTGTGTTTTAGTGTCCTTTACAATGAACCAAAAGGCTCGTTCAACAATGCCAGCAACACAAAATATGATCTACTGAGACACCCAAAATTAGATTACATTTTCATTTATTTAGTTCATATTTACTTTCATGTTAATTTATTTATATTCATTTATTTTCATTCATTTATTTCAAGCTGCTGTGAGAACTTTGTAGCATTTCCCAGGGGGTGATACTCATTTTCTGCTTAATTATAGGTTCACTCAACCAAAATGAATGACAAAGCCCAGGCTGTAACCCATACCTAAATAGTATGATAGTATGAGTATTTCCTGAACATTTATACCATCAGTATCAGAGATTGATTTAGGTCACAAGAAAATACTGAAGAGAGCTGAACAGGTGGACCCCAGGACTCCAGATGAATACTGATGCCAGCCATCATATCTGTTTGTTTACTGGAGCCATACCTTACACACAAAGAGAAGAATTCTGTGAACTTTTGCTTCAAACTTATGTTTTTGCCGCAGCGTCAGGGAAGGGAGTGACACTGTGCAAGTCTTTGATCTCAAGTCTCTCAGCGCAAAGAGAGCCGGGGACACAGCCCTGAGTGTGGCCTTGTGCTTTGACATTTCCAACTGCACAGTTCAGGTAATATGTTGGCGGGTTCTGTCAGCTGGACTGAAATCTGTGGGATCCATTGCATCCATTCAGGGTACAAAGCACCAAGCAGCAAGACCGAAAGTCGCTTGATCGTAAAGATGGGAGGAAAGGAAAACCACGTGGCAAGAGCAGATGTGGTGAATTGACTACAGTGAGGCAGGTGACATAACTAACTCAATTTTTTTTTCCATTCAACTCACCCAAAGGCCACCCTAAATGAGATGCCTGGGGGATTTGCTGCGGCTGTCGGTCCAGAGAAAGTGCTCAGAAGTATGGTGCATCAGAACATGGATGGATAGGGCTGGGTCTTGGGGGTGCACTCTGTGACCTTGCCAAGTTTTATTCTCTTCAAGTGGTGAAATAAAAAAAAGCCTAGATAAAAGAACAAAGCTGAGGGAAAAAGCATAAAGAATGGGAAATTAACAGGGTATAAATGGAATAAGTCAAAATCACTCTTTGATAAAATGAAAGACAGTCACAGAACCCAGAGGTTATCTGTTCAGAGTGAAATTGCATAGAATCATAGCGTGCCTGCTTGAAAGAGTTAGGGGGTTATAATTTGGGGTTTGTGATGACTTTAGAGCTGCCTGTTCCTGTTTTCATGATTAGTCCCAAGGCCATGTGACTCCTTCAGGTCAGGCAGTCCCACATTCTATCTGTCCTCAGGGAAGAATGTCAATGCAATACATTCTCTGATGGCCCACCTCAAGGCTTAAATTGCCAAAAAATAATTTGATTGGTCGTCTGGAATGGCACTGGGGCCTTGTCAGACTATAATAACTTCTCATTTTAAACTGTTATTGATTCTTCTTGTTTTCCTCAAGTGGGTACACTGTCCTATGTGATTGCACTCTGAACAGATACCCTCTGGGTTCTGTGCCTCTCTTTTGTTTTACCTTGCAGTGATTTTTCCTTATTTTGTTTATACCCTGTTAATTTTTCATTTTATGCTGCTATGCTGTCATTTATGATGTTTTATTCCACCACTTGTAGCTCCTGCTATCCAGGCACAAAAAGACTTTTGTTGACTTGAATTCTCTGAACAAAGTTTGGCAAGATCACATTATTGCCTAGAAGATCATTTGTTTATACCTGAAATAATCTTACAGACTTGTCAAAAACAAAACAAAACAAAAATACACCAAAGTAACAGACTAAACATCTGGAGTTATAGTCTGCCTAGGCCCTGTCACTCCTTCTAGTTAACCAATCAGATTACCTTTTGGCATTTTATACAACCCATACAAACCTCTTACACAAATTCAATGGACAGGAGAATGTTCTTCTGGTACATCACTTGCTCCCATAGAATATGTAGTGTAGTTTGGGCATTAACAGGACAACAATAGCTAATATGATTTGGTTATCTACTATACCAGAGGTGTCTATGGTAACTGTAAATGTCTATGGTATGACTACCTAACAGCCTGCATAACTCACCGTCAATACATTGCTACACATTGTTCTGGATTGACGGGATGCCAGTAGCTGTTCCTCTGTTTTTGTGTGAGGTATTAGCATTTCTAAAAGTGTTTCAAATTGCCCCACAGACATGAGGTATGTCTTGCTCATAGTGCAATTTCAGTTCTTGGACAAACCAATGAGGCTTTTTCAATACAGTCTGAACCCAGACTTATTTTTTTCTTGCTTGACAGCAAGATTATAATCAAATAGGCATTGCGGCTTATAGACTCAATTTTTATGTTGTGACAGTGTTGAACAAGAGAAAAATGCATTAGACTTTGTATGAATGCTTCTGTATGTCAAATTTACTGCCAAATTTATTTATTTGCCTTGAGGGACGCAAGGCAAACATCGCCAGACAAAATTTCTCTACCTGAATGCCTACTGTAGCCCGCAATATGCTATTTTTGTTGATAATAAGAAAGCAGAGAACAATAAGACATGACTGGAAAACAAGGCTAGTATATTAACCATATTTATAAATCATGTGTCGAACTACTGTTTTAGATCTGGTAACTCCAACCTGTATCGGCTGGCTAACTTGTGTAGTTGACTAGCATTCTTGTTGAGCTATGTAGCAAGCTTGCAACAAAAGTAGTGGGTTTGCCTAAGTTCTTATGTGGTGTCAAAGGCATATTTTCAGTGGCACAGTGGAGATTATGGCTTTTGACTTTGTAAATCCAGTAACAATATAAATGGTAACCCACAAAAATTCTGAATCAGCTGTATTTTGAAATGTACGGTTTGTTTTTAAAATGTACTAAATGGTCACTTGCTCGCCAGGGGGGTATTCCAGAAAGCGGGTTTAGTGAAAACTCTGAGTTCATTAACCCTGAGATGAGGGAAACTCTGGGTTTTCTGCTGTAGCGTGACATCATTGTGATTGGCCCTGGTGCGCTCGTGCGCACACACACACACAACCACAAATAAAAATACATAAAAATTGGCTATGACCCAAAGCTGTAAGTGTTATACACAAGGTGGGAAGGTGGTATATATAGCTATCACAATTACAAGTAACTTTGAAGTTACTTTGAAGACTGTGTGAAATGGTCAATGCCCACCAAATACAATAGTAAAGCAGCAAAAAATCACCTTCCTACATGGGCCCCTGACAGCTTTTGGGCCCCGGTGCGCTGCACTGGTTGCACCGTTGATATTTATGCCAGTGGTTTTCCGTTCCAGAAAGCGAAGTAACTCAAACTCTGGGTCAGTTACCATGGTAACTGACTCTGTGAACCTAACCTGCTCGCTGGCAGGTTTTCTTCAACAAACCCTGAGTTTCTCCCTGCCTCCTCCCTCCTGCTGAGGCTGAAGCAGCTGTTGGACATGGGGTGTCCTTTCCTTGTTAACCCGATCAATGTTGAAGTCGAGTTAATTTGCATAGCCTTACGTCGGGAGAGGATTTTGAGACCCTGATTAGATGTGCTATCATGCCCTGATGACTACCTAATCGAACATTACCGTTTTTTGTCACACTGTATCATTCTCCAGCCTTACATCTCTAATATTACACACCGCGGACTTGCTCTCAGATCAGAGCAAATTCTTTGCGTTGCTCTTCCTTTTTTTGGCCAACAGGAATTTCCTTTATAGCATTGGCGACACAGAACATATCGGGAAAGCAACTGTTTGTAGAGCTGTAACAAAAGTGTCCCTTGCACTTAAACGCCTACTGCAAATTTTAGTAGTGTTCCCTGGGCACAAACCTCTAAGGACCATCAAAGAGGAATTCCACAGGATTGCAGGTGACTGATGTAGAAATCATTCAGTTGAAGTTATGACGATATTTTAAATTATATTCTGTTCATGACATTTTGCTGTGACCTCAGACTGGGATCAGTAATTAGTTTTTATGTTGCAGGGTTTCCCAATGTGATAGGGATATGTGTGCCATTGATGCAGCCTATCACTGCTCCTTCAGTTAATGAAGTAGACTATGTGAATAGGAAGTCTTTCCACAGCATTAATGTGCAGGTACATTGACTACTCTACTGTCTTACAATAACAAAGACACAAAAGACAAAGACATCACAATATACTGCAACTAATATCTCTCATTCTCTGCACTGTCAAGATCATATGTGATGCAGCACACTTGATCACGAATGTTGAAGCCGAGTGGCCTGGCTCTGTGCATGACTCACGAATGTATCGCGAGTGTCCCCTGAGCAACAAATTTGCACATGGTAAGTAAAGCTTTGCACAAATACCATTCCCTTGTCTCCCTCTTTTAACACCCTCAAATTTATCCACTATATAATTACAGGAGAGTTTGATGGCCACCTGCTTGGTGACAGAGGGTACCCATGCCAGCCCTCTCTGTTGACCCCTTACCCTGACCCTTCGCCAGGCCCCCAACAGTGTTTCAATGTGGCCCACTGCAGGACTAGAGCTCAGGTTGAGATGACAATAGGCATGCTCAAAGCCTGGTTCCAGTGTCTACATAAACTCAGGGTAACCCCAGAGAGGGCATGTGACATTATGGCATGTGTTGTTCTCCATAATATTGCCACAATTAGACGAGAGCAACACCCTGCCGTACAAATGAATGACCTTGAGGAAGACCATCCCATCCACCCTGCAGGTGTCGCGGATGGAAGAGCTGTCCGAGACATAATTTGCCGGAATCACTTCACAGATTAAGCTACCACCACCCCCAGCAGTCAAATAAAGAAATCATTCACATGTCATTTGGTCTTCTTTATTTCCTACAAATACAAAATGCAACAATTTATATATATATATATATCTCTCTTTTTTGGGTTTTTCCATTTCTCCCAACAGTCACTGATGGTGTCATCTGCCTTGATGAACCTCCTGCCACAACAGAACTCCTTGCAGTTGTAAGTGTGTATATATATATATATATATATATATATATATATATAT
Organism: Megalops atlanticus; assembly: GCA_019176425.1. Lineage (NCBI taxonomy): Eukaryota > Metazoa > Chordata > Actinopteri > Elopiformes > Megalopidae > Megalops > Megalops atlanticus. Next base: position 7,171,905 of record CM032881.1, read on the forward strand.
TATATATATATATATACACATACATACATACACACACACACACACACACACACACACACTAACATCTTATGTAGGTACTTGTGTCCTGGGGGGTGACTGGCTCAGATGAGCTCCCTCCAGGGATGCCTTCAGCTGCTGGTCACCCAGTGTTATGGCTCAGGGCCAGCTCTTCTGCCTCTGTCAGGGGTGGTGGTGGTGGCCCTCCACCCGTTTTGTGGGCCTCTGCTTTCTTTCTGTTAGTTGAAAAGAACTCAAATGTTAATCTACTAAGCGGGATATTAAGCAAGAGGACATTTATGTGTGTTAAAGCTACTACAAGTTAATATAGCCACTGAATGATATTTACTTTGTTTAATATGTCAAATATGATTAAAACCAAAGTGAGGTACAATCATGAGCCTATAGGCCTAAGCAAAATCTGTCTTACATGTTTGAACTATGTTTTTATATTTCATTTTCAGCTGCTGCCAAGTGCGCATTATGCCCGTGGGATTGCACCTAAATGAAAATAGAATTTTATTCAATAACATTCCACCACTTTTTCATCTGTAATATTAAAAGGAAGTGTGGTTAAATGTTAAATGAATAGACTACTGCATTCAAACTTACGCATTGACTCGGGCAGCAATTCTCTCCCACGCCAATTGTCTCTCCTTTGCCGCTGCAGCTGTGTTGCTTTTTTTTTCCCCTGAAAATGTGCTCATACTCGCCATAAGCACGTATTAAAAATTTCTAACTCCAGTGGGGTGAAGTAGGACGACTTTTTTTTTTCTCGCCGGTTGCCATGGTGAATCGTAGTATCGGAGCTTCATTGATGACGGCTTTTTATAATCGTCACGCACGCGCTTAACTCAGTGAACATACTCAGAGTTGATTGAATTAACTCAGATCAGCTGTTCTGGAACCGAAAACTCGGGAGTTTCCCATCTCAGGGTTCATCAACTCAGAGTTCAGGGTTAGGCTCAGAGTTTACGTTTCATCTCATCATCTGAAGAGAAAATGCATTTTTCTTTTCAAACTGTATTTGTTGGATGAAATTGTCAAAATGCGAGAATGTATCAGCAGAAACGATCATGCCTCTGTGGGTTTAGATGAGTATAGATCATTTATGTACACTTTGTTTCATAAAGTTTGTGTAGGCATAAATCATGCCAATGTGCCACAGTCCTCTCCACCTGTGTGACGGAAATATATGTGTATTTTATTCAAAATGAAAGTAGGTTTTTTCGTATCATAAATAGAATGAATTTTATTTATTTTAATTTGTGCTACGGTTGTATAGCTAGTATGGATACAACTATTAATAGTGGAAGCGCAACCACCATGTATTCATGTGTTATACTGCTAATACAATTAATACGTACAGGAACAAGAAAATGAAAAATAAACAAAAATAAGAAGTGTTTGGATAATTGATATGTCCCTACTTCAGCGGCCGAAATCTGCAATTTCTTAAATTGTGTTTCCATCCTTGTGACGTTTCTACAGGCACTGCTTTGGCTCTTTTGCTGTGTAAGTGACGTCTCACTTTTGGAACAAGACTAATTCGTATCAATTAATTAACCATTCGCAGGTGGGCTACGTGGCGTTGCAATATGGTGCAAAAGAAACACGTCCCTTTTTAAAACAGGTGGAACGTATGAGGCGTAAAATAGATGGCATAGAACCCGTAGTCGGAACGCATGCACCGCAACTCCTATTTCGTCCGCTAATTCCCCTTACGTGGCAACAGGTTGTCTTCTGCAAAAGAATGAGTGCAGGGTAACACACGTTTTTCACCGTTTTACACCGTCAATTGCGACAGCATAAGGGTGGAAAAGGTGTTGGATGGGTTATGTCTTTCTAATGGACTAGTGATAGATTTACAATGTGGAGAAATTTCTCTTTTTTTTTCCTTTTCAAAATAGTAGGGTAGGGCCATAACGCTACAGTACATGCGGCATTGCGACTAGCAATGACGTATGCGTATGAGCATAGCTAGCCAGCTAGAATTACCAAGTGAAAGTTGTATGCCGTCAACGTAGGCTGACTAGCGTCACATATAAAGAGTGTTGGGCGCTTGACAGCTTCCCTAAATCCTTGCAGGACTTGACCTTGTGAATTGTGATCAATTTCTATAAACTATCGTGACACCACGGGGTGGCGGTATAGAGTAGTGGTAAATGACTTGTTCAAACGGCTTGATTGCCAAGCAATAACCAGAGGGATATAGGTTTTACTCTCGGCTTCGAAACTACAGTTGTAGGCCTGATCAAGGTAGCCTAATTGCTTAAGTAAAATGTTCAAGTCATCAACATGCAATCTATAAAACAATAGATTTTCCTTCGTTATTTTCTGTTGAATATCATCTGAATATATTATTTTCTGCTGAACATCATTCAGCTCAAACCTATCCCATTGAGTTGTTCACTTGAAGTGAAAAACAGTCATTTATATATGTAGACCTTTTTATCAGAACCTAAGAAACATGACTTGAATCAGACCATGTAAAAGAAGTGATAGTAAGAAGTGACACTATTATACTAATTCTAATTTTTACTAATACATTTCTCGACGAATAGGCAGAGATCATGATCATTTATGTGACAATCTATAAATACATACAAGACTCCTGCACAGATGTCAGTATCATTATGGTGCTTTCGCTTTGACAGACAGACACACACACACATAGGCCTCATTTGAGCAATCATTTTAATTTGCTTTTACAAAGTGAAGTTATAGCAGGATGTGACCGAACTAAGCTCAGCTCTCATTTTCACAATTCCATGTTAGATATTTTAGATATTGAGCGCATTGATTTTTCAGCATTGCTTCACAGAGACTTGTCATTCATTATACTTTTGTTTGAAAATACTTGTTTTTATTCAGCGAAACATTCGATAGCATAAGTTTATATAGCACATAGCGGGGGCTTCTATACAACTTATAGAATCATAAAATGGCAAATCTGACATCTACATGCACCACAAATCAGTCAAAACAAGAAACGCACAATTCGAAACATTTTAAACTGGAAATAAATCCATTTACAAGGTTTCCATTAGCTACGTGTCTGCTTGAACTTATTTACACGCACGCTGTTTATTTGTAGAATTATTTCGTGTGCAGTCTTGTTTAAAGTTTGATAAGTGTGTACATTATTTTTTTACTCCATTATTAATACTTATGTGCTGTGTGTTTATAAATAAGCATTACCACATTGCGTTACACCATGTAGTACTTGAACACAAAACATCACAGGCTATTTCAATGTTAACTGAGACAGCATGTCTCCACGTGCTATTATATTCACTTGCGATTGTAATTTCCTTTCATTAAACATGCTTTTTGCCTCGAGAGCGTATTACCGTGTTCGCTGCTTTTTCTCTGTGCCCAGCTCTTTGCCTTTGCGCGCCCTTTCCCCGGATATTTTTGGAAACATTCATCGTTATGAGCAACATTGCAAAGGAGAAGTGAGGAGTGTCATGGAAAACGCGATAACCGGTTTCCTTTTTCACGAGTGAATTAACTTTATACATCAGAAAGACCACCTGCCACACATTACATATTTTCTGCTTCCATTTCATGACTGATCTTCCGCAGTGGACGGAATTGTAAATATTTACCGTTTCCACAGGAGTGAATTTGTATTTTTTTTTCTTGCAAACCGTTAGCGTGTTTTTCCAGGACACCCCATCATCCTGTCATGGTCTAATCTCAAGAAACTATGAGCTGGGGGCTAAATTCTAAAAATCAAATCCTTCAGCTTCTTCCTAAACTCTTTCCGCGTGAGACAGTAAAGAACGGGGTTTAAACAGCTGTTCACGTGAGCTAGACAGACAGTCACGGGGAACACATAGGTGTGAACCATGTAATAGGTTTCGTCCCAGTAAACTACATTGAATTTTACTAAGACGCCCCAGAGAGTGATGGCGTGATTTGGCATCCAGCAAAGAAAGAAGGAGAGGACTACGACAGTGACAGATTTGGTGACTCTGGACCTCCGCTTTGAGTTGGTGGTGCTCATGCTTCTCAGCCGGACGAATCGCAGGAGCAGCAAATAACAAACTGAAACTATTAGCATTGGTACAACAAAGGCAACCAAGATTTTCTGAAGGTGGTACACGGCTAGCCAATACTGTCCGTGGGGGAATTTCAAAAGGCAGAGTTTTTCCCCGGCCACGTTTGTCACTGTGGAGAAGATGGATGTTGGTGCCGTAGCCACAGTCGCTGAGATCCACAACAGAGCGCTCACCCATTTCACCGAGCAAGTTATCTGTCGAGTTCGGTTCTTCAGAGCCGAGGCGACTGACCAGTAGCGGGTGATGCTCATGGCAGTGAGAAAGAACACGCTAGCGTACATGTTCATGACGGTGACAGAGAGGATGATCTTACACATCGCATTTCCAAACGGCCAGCTGAAGTCCAGAGCGGTGTCCACCGCCCAGAATGGCAGAGTCAACACAAACTGGAAGTCTGTCACAGCCAGGTTAAGAATAAAGAAATTAATAGTGGATTTCTTCCTTCCCTGCCTTACTTTGATGAAGAAAAAAACCAGCAAGTTGCCCACCAAACCAACAGCGCACACCACCGAGTACACTACCGAAATCATAAATCTGAGGACCGGGCTCCCATCAGCAGTTACGTCGATGTCCTCCAGATTGCTGAATCTGTCCTCACCTGTCAAAGACCTATTAAATGTGCCACTACCATTGTGGTTATGAATCTCCCCCATCATTTCCGTCGAGAATACGAGTCCAGATGACAAAGCCAGCACCAGCCAGTGGACCGATATCATATCAACGAAGGTTTATCGTATTTCGTCTTTAGTCTAATCCAAAATACGATACCACACCAGGATGTTAAATATCTCTGTCAACGTCAACAGTAAATTCATGTGCATGGACCCAACGTGTATCAATCTGCTGGAAAAGTATGCGACCGTGCGCTTTTATGACACGTGTGCCTTTGGATAGCCTGCCCCTGGAACGCGGGGATTGGTAAAGTTGTTTTGATTGACTTTGGGTTCAAGCCTCTGAATGAACTGACAACAAACTGAAGCCTCACATACCTCATGAATTTATCATGCCGTGTATGCAGACCTCTCCAACCCGAGAGGGAACCAGTGTCAACAGTGATAATTCCCTGCGCTTGGCACACTTGTGCGCTCGTGCCACAGTGGCGTGGTGTCAGGACGCGCAATGACAATTTGAAATGCACCTGCAGGTGACTTCGGTTCAGTGTGTTGTTCATGTGTTTGGTGGCAATTCCTGTTGTTGTAATTTGTGGTCATATACGCTGTCTAAACTGGAGAAACTGTGTCAGCAAGTCGGATTGTGTGTGCGATGATGCTTGGCTGAACGTTTTTGCGTCTGTCCGTACACATGGATTAAATAGACTGTATGACTGATATGTTTGTATTCACATCGCGTAACGACATCAGTAGCCGTGTTTTGAAACATACGAGTCCGACCTGAAGAACTCAGGTACAAGTTTCGACTACACGATGGCAGACTGGTATCATTCATCAACTTCGACACAATCCTCCCCTTACATTAAACTCCTTCAGTATATCGCAAAGTAGTCGGATATGTAGTCATTATAGAGTGCATTTACGAGGAAATCTACTGAATTCCTTCATAAGATCAATCCAGCAGTGATGTACACGCAGTTCCTCACGTTTCCAAGATATTTCTGAAGTCAACGATGTCTAATGAAAACGCACATTCTAGACTGTCTGTCAAACTATTTACACAAGTCGTTATAATTTGTAGACTCATGTAAATTCTCTGAATTCAACAATGATAATCAGTTTGTTTCAAAGTATTATGTTTGTTAACACTCATCTCGAACAATACACTAATTTTCAAGGCAATAATGTGCAGGTCTTTTTAGGAGAAAGTCTGTATTGGTTTTGTACTGCCATCTACTGGTGCGTTTGCGTGTTACACATAGTAACAGTGCAGGTTACTTCATCTGAGGAATAGTCACACTAATCGTCTAATTTACCAAAGTGTCCCTAATAAAGGCCACGATCATTTTTTTCATACCACAACCGTCCCATTCCCCGAGTAATTTTATCCGTTCATTAAGTTTTTTATTTTATTTTATTTTTTTTATTTGCACACGGCCAATTCAACTGCCAGCACCCTATACCATTACTGTGTATTCTTTTTGTGTCATCTATTGGTCTGTCAGACATCATGCTTTCCATTTACACAGTAATTTTGTCTTCATGTTTTACCATATGTAGACGTCCTTCACCATGTAGTTCTCCTGCAATATTCTTCTCCATCTCACAGGGTACATGATAAGCATACAGAGGGGCCTAACAGAGGGGGCCAATATCGAGCAACTCTTCTCCTTTTTTTGTCAGATACTTTATTGATCCCCATGGGGAATTTCATCCTCTGCATTTAACCCATCCTATACACAGTGAGCAGTGAGCACACACACACACTAGGAGCACACACACTAGCAGTGAGCGCACACACACACTAGGAGCTAGGAGCAGTGGGCAGCCGCAGTGCAGCACCCGGGGACCGACTCCAGTTCTTTTGCCAGCGCCTTGGTCAAGGGCACCGACAGGAGTATTAACCCTAACATACATGTCTTTGAGGGTGGGAGGAAACCAGAGCGCCCGGCGGAAACCCACGCAAACACAGGGAGAACCTGCAAACTCCACACAGAAAGAACGTGGGACGGGATTCGGACCCAGGACCTTCTTGCTGTGAGGCAACAGTGTTAACCACTGAGCCACTGTGCTGCCCAGACCACCATGCTGCCCGTTGTTTGCTGCATCCTCTGTGCCATGGCCCTTGCATTGTTCAGCTTCCATTTTTCTTATATATATTTATTTGGGGGCAATGTAACATAGTGGTAAGGAGTACCAGAAGGTTGCTGGTTTGATTCCCTGCTTGGGCACTGCCTCTGTACCCCTTGGCAAGGTACTTAACCCAAAATTGCCTCAGTGAATCTCCAGCTGTATAAATGGATGACATGTAACCCATGTAAGTTGCTCTGGATAAGAGTGTCTGCTAAATGACAAGAATGCAATGTACTTCTTTGCTGTAGCTGACTGAAGATGTGGATCTTTATGAGGCAAACGGCACGTTTCTGTTCACTGATCTACCCTTTCTATGCCTGATAAGTGCAGTTGGGGGGGTGGGGGAGGGGGCTATATTTAAGTACCCCATTGCAGCAGAATCATTGGTTATCAAAAGACACATCATCACTGAGTACGTAAGAAAGACGGGCCTCATTCATCACTGCAGGTATGACAGGATCTTTCCATTCTGACAGACTCTCTGAGCGCTCACCTCAATGTCAAAAACAACTGCGTCCTTGGAGGAACTTGTGGCATCATGTGCCGGACAGGAGGCAACCTTGAATCTCAGGACATATTTCAAGGAAATATGAAATAACTTGCTGATCTCCTTTGTACACTTTACCACTGTTTGAGAGGATTCTTTTTTTTATGACTCCCAAAATCTGTACTTCCCACAGTTGGGCTGTAGGAGGCGCTGTAGGGAAGAGTACACCTGTATGGGCTTGGAACAGGATCATTTATTTGAAGGGTAATGAATCTTTTTCATAATGAACACATGACACATTAGGATCAACACAAGACACACACACACACACACACACACACACACACACACTCTTTGGTGACAGGTTCAATATGATCATGGTAGATTACTGAGAAAAATAAGGACAGAATTAACATCAAGTTAGCTGAATGATTTTTTTATTACATCTAAACTTCTCTACATAAACAGGTAACATTCAATAGGTAAACAATTTCTTCCAATGCAGGTAATAAATATTTTTTTCACTTGGTACTTTATACAATCTGACATTGGTTTACTGTACACCTTTTTTTCTTCACTTTCTTTTAAAAAGCCATTTTCTGGTTCGACATGCCCTAAGGAAACAGACTCAGTGAGTTTAAGGCAGTGAGCACAGATGTAAGCAAATCTGACTTTCAAGGATCATTGGAAAGCTGGACTGAATCTCTAGTCCACTTAGTGGTATTTTTTTCTTTTAAAAATATATATTTATATATTTATAAATTAATTTAATCTGATGTTTTGGATACTACAAAAAATGTTACTAGAACCTTGTGTGGACAACTTGCCTGAGATTTCCCAATAATAATACAAACATTATATTTTACATTTTCCCTTTGATAATCTTTTTTTTTTTTAACCCACGAAAATTAATTTTGAAACTTCAAAAATTGGTACTGGTTTGTTTTTTTTTCCTGTCAAATAATCCTGGTAGTCACAGACCTTGACTAAAACCAAATACCTTACAAAGTGCTAATCCACAACACTGAGAATACCCAATAATAGTCTGTGAGGTGACTGCAGAACAGCAGGCTTTGAAAGAAAGGGGGCGGGGCTAAAGGCTAGCCTGTGCTTCACCCGTCCAATGCAATATATGCAGACATCAATTCAGCTGACATAAATAACAGGACAGCAACGAATATTAAATGTGTCAATCATTCAGGGATATGATATAAAATAAACAGTACTTCAGACAATCTCTGCCTGTTTCACACAGCAGTTTACCCTTGGGGAATATTATATAAAGTTTGCCGTCGCAAAGATTGCGTTTTCCTTTTTTTTTAATCATGCCCGATGACAATTAGATGGCAGAGTGCATAGCCATTAAGACGGCTTAGTCTTTCTCAGTTAGATTTCTGTATAAGTCAGGCTTGGAACACCAGGCTGTGCCCAGTGCTACCCGTGCCATTTTTACTGACATAATTCTGACGTGATTATGTAGGAGAGGAAAAACAAAAATAAAACATCATGCTTGTTACAATACATAATTGGTGAAACAAAAAACCTGTTTAAACATAATTATTAATATTAATATTAAAAAGAACAAGTGCTGCAACAGTGACAGCCTTGAACATTTAACAAAATGTAAAAAAAAAATACACAGATTAAAAATAAATTAAAATACTGAACATTGTGGTTTCTACAACAGAAGATACAAGCAGAAGAAAAAAAGGTGGAAGGGGGAAGAGGTGACTTGTTTCGTCCAGGCTTCATGGAGGGCGGCTGAGACTGGAGTTGGTTAGACCTACGCTCTCCACACAGCGCCGTACACGCACGCTGATTACAGCGGCTGTCACAGACTATTATCTCTGTCAGAAGCCTAATTAGGCATTAAAAAAAAAAAAAAAAAAGCGCTGCAAAACTAACACCATGTGTAAGACCTTGAGCAAATGACATTACAGGAGAGCCCTGCAGACCTAACCCTCACTTTACACAGTAGAATAAAGAATAGATTTCTTTAAACCTCTACAAAACCAGCAGCAGATGGTTTTGTAGAGATGCTATGGTCAAACGTATCTTACAGTTGTGATTGAAGGATATCTGTGTTTTCAAATATCGGTGTAGATCTGTAATTCTTAGTTGGATCCATGTATTGAGGTACAGCACACATATGGGGAGAAATTGATTATTAAGTTTATTAATTTAGTGTGGGTGACCACTGTAAGGAAACTATGGGCGTGCAACAAAGCTTCACACCGAGATCCATAGGCAAGTTTTTTGAGCCAGTCAGAAACGAGGAGTGTGTTACCAACTGTCTGTGTGCTGTTCTGCCTACAGTCAGTAACATTCATGTGACCTCACATTTCCCCTTCTGTTTGGGGGTTGGGGTTTTACCAAAGGAGCAAGCACAGCAAGTGATGCATGACCTTCAGTGACAAGGCCCATTTAAGTTTAATCCCCCATCATTGCAGTCCAACTTGACTTTGCAAGGTCCTCTAATGCCATCAGCACTCCTGACTCCTACTCATGGGACTCTGTGAATTGGTTGGCGTCTGATGCATCCAAATCAGTGGCTACCCCAAGCACTGTCATTGTCTTCATTAATGCTGGCCCAGGACACCAGCAACCTCCTGTCAGAAGGTATACATTCACTCCATTGTAAGGTGGCTGGTTAATTGGCCACTAGAGCAGAACAGAAGAACCTGCGTCTTTAATGAGAGGACGGGTGACTACTGAGAAGCCTCAGATGATGATGATGATATGGGTTATATCATAGAAGATATGGTCTGTGTATGTGGTTGCATGTGCGCGCACGCACACGCGCACACACACGCGGACGCGCACGCACACACACACACACACACACACACACACACATACTCAGGCACATACACACACATACACAAAATCTTACTCATGGTCAACTGTTAGCAGTGTCAGTCCAGCAATTAAACATGCTGTCAAGACTGACTGTAAATGGCAAATGTTTAAGTGATGAGGAAACAACCTCACCTTCCATAGTCATGACAGGTGCTTTAGAAAAATGAGAAAAAAGCTGGTACTAAAAAAAGTGTCCAGACTGAAGTCTTCCATGGGAACTGTGACCAAAAGCAATCAGTGCCACTTTGTCCTGCCATGCTGTTACAGGCGAATCAGATCCATAGCAGAGGTTATTAAAGAGAGAGGCAGGAGAGCAGAGACTGGGTGCAAGCCAAGGTGCACATGCACACAGGTTGCACGACATTAGACGCAAAACGACGTTAAATGCTGAAACAGCAAAACTGCCCCCTTTATGCAGTGTGCCATCTGCTAGGTGCAAAGTGACCTGCTGCAGGAACATGTCCTCTCAAAGCGTAGCAGCGGTGGCCAAATTAAGATCTGCTTCTCCTCCCTCCCCCGAAATGGCATCTGCTATCCTCGTGATCTCTGCATCCGCTGTAGCTGGTCGCAACAATTGGGTCATAGCTGCAGCCCGCTGAAATCGGGCTTTGGTTCGCACTTGCTCCCCCTGGCAAAAAAGGGTGACATTCTCCAGAAAAGATACAACTTCGATACCCTCAGAATCTCTTTTTTTTGCTGCTTTTTGCAGTTTCATTTTTTGGCTTTGTGCAAATGGAATCAAAGTGGTTTGGAAAACAACACTACATTTATACAAATCCTGAAATGTTCACTTATGCATTTTCTCAAGAAAATAGAGTGTTTCTATCACTTCAAATCAAATGAATTTGAGAGTATAAATTTCCTCATTGAAATCACTGAGAAGGAAAATGAAAGCACAGGCATTGCGTGGCAAAGTTTAGAAAGAGCCTGGTAGGTGAAAGACAAACCAGAAATGGCAAACTTTATCTGTCGGCACACTCCCCATAGCAATATCCTGAAAAGGCAAAGGGAATGCATTTAAAGAATTCATATATATTTTACATAACTTAAAGCATCATAAAATAATCTGCACATGAAAATAATAAAACACAACTGTCAACCACCAAGACATACTTCTTTCAGAGAAGAAAGACTCCTACAATTTAGAATGGAAGATAGATTGGTTACTTTAGAAGCCAAACATTATCACTGTGAATAAAAATAATGCCATTGATGTGGAACAATAAGATAGAAAGAAAAAATTAAGTACAAAAGGCATAATAATAATAATTATAATTATAATAATTATAATAATAATTATAATCAAGGGACAACAAATGTATAGCTGTGAAAAAAGTCTTCAGTATCCACAGAAATATATCAACTGAAGTTACTCACTGAACAGGCAAAGTCCTAAGTTTATGTACAAAAGTAAAACTGAAAATATATATTTGTTCTCTGTACACAGCATCGTTCTTCTCCATTTTAAAAAGACCTTGATTCTTTTTTGTTGTTTCTTTTTTCTTTTTGAGTTTATATTTTGATGTGTCTAGGTGGTGCTCTGGAGTCAGTCTAGTGAGATGACATCAGGGATGGAGCCGTAGAGGGAGGCGGCCTCGCTGGTTGCCCGGGAGACCCCCGGGTGGGCGTGGCTGTCCCGGAGGCTGCTGGAGGAGACCAGGCTGCTGCTGCTTCCATTGCTGCTGCCTCCGTTGACGGGCACGAGGGCACTGCTGCTCACCGGCGTCCCCGGCTGATCCAGGAACAGCTGCGAGGAGCTGTAGGGCAGGAAGCGGTTCAGCAGGAGGTCGTGGTCGTCTGAGGCCGAGGCGGCGGCCGCCGCAGCCATCACCATACTGTAATGCTGTGGAGAAACATATGCATACGCGTGCATGCGCACACACACACCCAAACACAGAAGGACACACACACACACACACACACACACAGAGGAACACACACAGAGGGACACACAAACATACACACACAGAGGGACACACACACACATACAAACACAGAGGGACACACACATGCACGCACACATGAACACACAGGCACACACACAGGGACACACAGGGACACACACATAGACACACACAGGGACATGCATGTACACACAAACAAATGCACACCGCAGACACACAAACACACACACAAACACACAAAAGCAAACAGACAGACACACACACACACACACACACACGCGCGCACACACACAAACATGAGAGCAGGTCTACAGAGATAGCTGTTGCCATTTGAAGAGCATAACAATTGAAATATGCAGTAGGATACAACCTTTTTGTTCATAATTCTGTGTAATGCATCACTAGTCTTGCTGGGATCCAGCACATTCTTGATAATACAATGTTCCCCTAGCACACAGTTCAGCCAAACAATTTCTGGTTTCAAGATGATTAATGACTATTCAGTCCATTAACTAGCTGATTTGAGATGTGGTGAACTGCTTTTAACTCCATGTCTCTCCTTCTATATCAAAGTGAATCCTGCCTGTATTGATCTGAATTTTCAAAATGAAGTGAACTGACACTTCTGCATCGCATTGCTGTCAGTTTCCCCTAGCAGGCCTGACCAAGGATAATGTAAAGCAGTTCAACCTGCAGCTGTGCACTGATGTTGCGCATGAAACAATGACAAGGTTCAGCAATGCAGAACGCTTCAAACATGGGCTGCAGGTACACAGGTGTGTCTGAAATGACTACAGACTTGAACACTATCACAGAGATCAGAAGGCAATGGTGTCTGTAAGGCAACTGTTGGCAATGAAAACAAACATCAAATTCTGCCAGCCCTCATCTCAAATGAATTGTTGAAAGCTGGGCTTCCTCTTTCAACCGGCTGTCACAATGTAGGTGGGAAAACACTGCCCTCTGCTGGTGGTAGGCCACTGATACCAGCCCAACAATACAACGACAGTAGCAACACTCCACCCCTCTCAGTGTCAGAAACATACCTGATGATTGTCGCCTTGTAAAAAGGAGAAGAAATTCAGATCTGTGGAAAAAAAAAAAAAACATAACATTTAATATTCAGTCCACAAAGTCACAGTTTACCAGTTCATAGACATTTTGTGCACCCTGTAAGACAGCATGCAGTCTTCATCATTCTAAGACTAAACTTCTATAATATGCTGTAAAAGTGACCCTTAAAGTTAGTGTAACTGTATAACTGCTTGGTAACATTGGGGCCTTTTCTCTGTATGTATGTGCTCAATGTTAGATAATGACAGACAGAGAGACAGACATCTACCAGGAGCCTTAACATCATGCTTGAAAGAGGATGTTTGAGAGCCTACTGGCTGAAAGAAGTGTGTGTGTGTGTATGTGTCTGTGTCTGTTCATATATATGTGTGTGTCTGTGTCTGTTCGTGTATGTGTATGTGTGTGTATATATTCATATGTGTGTGTGTGTGTGTGTGTGTGTGTGTGTGTGTCTGTTCATATATATTTGTGTGTCTGTGTCTATTCATGTATGTGTATGTGTGTGTATATATTCATATATGTGTGTGTGTGTATTCATATGTGTGTGTGTGTGTGTGTATTCATATATGTGTGTGTATTCATATATGTGTGTGTGTGTGTATTCATATATGTGTGTATGTGTGTGTATTCATACATGTGTGTGTGTATTCATATGTGTGTGTGTATGTATTCATATGTGTGTGTGTGTGTGTGTATTCATATATGTGTGTGTGTATTCATATATGTGTGTGTGTATTCATATATATGTGTGTGTGTGTGTGTATTCATATATGTGTGTGTGTATTCATATGTGTGTGTGTGTGTATTCATGTGTGTGTGTGTGTGTGTGTGTGTGTGTATTCATATGTGTGTGTGTGTGTGTGTGTGTGTGTGTGTATTCATATATGTGTGTGTGTGTATTCATGTGTGTGTGTGTGTGTGTATTCATATGTGTGTGTGTGTGTGTGTGTGTGTGTGTGTGTTTCATATATGTGTGTGTGTGTATTCATATTTGTGTGTGTGTGTGTGTGTGTGTATTCATATGTGTGTGTGTGAGTGTGTGTGTGTGTATTCATATGTGTGTGTGTGTGTGTGTATTCATATATGTGTGTGTGTGTGTATTCGTACGTGTGTGTGTGTGTGTATTCATATGTGTGTGTGTGTGTGTGTGAGTGTGTGTGTATTCATATATGTGTGTGTGTGTGTGTGTGTGTTCATATATGTGTGTGTGTGTGTGAGTGAGTGTGTGTATTCATATATATGTGTGTGTGTGTGTGTGTGTGTGTGTATTCATATATATGTGTGTGTGTGTGTGTGTGTGTGTGTGTGTATCTCCTACCCACACGCACACACTGTAGGGTGGTTCCCCACGCATGAGCCTGACAGCGTGGGCGGGGTCTGTACCTGATAGGTCGCTGGGCGTGTGGTAGTAGTGGCGGTAGTCCTGGATGAGGGGTGGTGGTGGGGGGATGTAGTTGGTGTCGATGGGGGGCATGCTGGGAGTTCGGGCCACCGGCGATGCTTGGGCGTGGAGGTTTAACACCCTGCAGGTGGAGACGGCAAAATACGCATAAGCAGAGAGAGTTAAAGAAACAAAGAGAGGGAAAACCTGAAGATTAAAGCTCATTAACATAGAAAGAGATAAGAGAAGAGGGAGCACAGAGCAGATCTTCAGTAGCTTGATCCCTCTTTAAGTCTCCATAAATTACTGCACTGATTAAGTCTTTAATGCTGGGGGAGTAATAAAGAACTTCAGGAAAAAAAGGACTGAAGTGTAATGCAATTGGCAGTCTTTAGTGAAGCGCCTAAGGGTGTAGGCTTCTGAAGTGAGTCTGTTTAAGACAACACATCTCAAGCAACGTCCACATTCAGTGATTGGGTACGAATGGCTCCCCCAAGCCCTGATCCTGAATTAGTAGCCACCTTACACCCAAAAGGCCTGGAGTTACGATAATGGGGTAGATAAGCTGTTGAGCTGGAGTCTGCTGGACTAACCCTTTATTGCTGGGAGGTGATACTGGGGACAGGGAGGGACAGGTCCTCTTCGGGGGCGGTCGGTCGTCGTCCTCATCCTCCGAGGAGCTGTCCAGTGTCAGGTCAATTACCTCCACCTTCTTACTGTTGCTGTTGCCGTGGGACGAACTGCTTCTCTGCTCTGGCACCGCTGTCCGACACGACCCTGCTGTCAGACAAGGTTATTGTTACGTATAAAAGCTCTCCAAACCTCAGCTCCATCACACTTATGGACATAGAACAGGAGAGTTTAATGAGAAGAACAACCTGCCCTGCCCATCTTATCACCGGGACCCACAGTTTTTTATTTTGCCTTTTGTTCAGCTGCTTAGAGTTACACAGCAGTGGACTGACTGCCAGCATGCTTCAGTCTCCTACCTTCCAGGCCATTATATGAGGCCGGAACCTCCTGCACTTCCTTCTTCGACCTCATGGGGGCCCAGCTCCCATCCTCCTTGAACTGGATCTCGTCGCAGTCCACGCAGCTGTTGAGTATCTCCATGAACAGCCTGACCCAGGAGAGCGGGGGAGAGAGAGACCACCCACAGTCAGGGTCAGGGCACTGGCTCTCCGCTCTGCTCCTTCACCCGCACCCAGCCACCCACTACACCCACTCACTTAATGGAAACAGCCCTCATGCCCTCTCCCACAGGAAAGGTCTTAATGCTGGCCTACTGTAGCAATAACAGATTCCTTGGCTAGGAGCAGCCAGAGTTGTCATGGCAGGTCACATGAGTGGGAGGAGCTTGTGTGCATTGTCATGGCAGGTCACATGAGTGGGAGGAGCTTGTGTGAGTTGTCATGGCAGGTCACATGAGTGGGAGGAGCTTGTGTGAGTTGTCATGGCAGGTCACATGAGTGGGCGGGGCCTATGTGATTATCATGTCAGGTCATATGACTGGGCGGGGCTTGTGTGAGTTCTGAATGCAAAGCATCCCCTGACAGGGCGGGGCTCACCCGTCAATGATGAGGTGCTCATAGGGGGCCTTCTTGTCGCAGACGGGGCACACCCAGGTGGGCTTCTTCTCGTTCATCTGGATGTAGAGCGTGGCATCGAAGCACTGCAGGTGTGAGCAGGTCAGGGCTCGACACGGGATCATAAGCCTCATTTTCCCCAGCTGCCACGCAAAACAAAGGCAGTGTGTTAGCACCGCAGTCATTACCACTAAAACACTGCAATTTAAACAGCTCTGCAATTACGCTTTCAGAACTGTAGGATTAGCAACCCCCACTGCTGCCCTAACTGTGAGAACAACTACGGTTTCTTTTCAATTCTCTGCATCTCTCGGAAAAAAAAAAAAAAAAAAACAGCACAATGATTTCCTGCCACTGGAAATGCAGATGTCAGGCTCACAAACAAAACAGTGAAGTAGAGATGTTGTAGCAATAAATTTCGATTTAAAGTAGCAGCGCCTGAATACTTTATCTCTACCAGTATTTTGGTGAGCTGTTACAATGATAATCTATTGACAGCTAAATAATAATCACTGCAAGCACATTCACTTATAAATGCACACATATAATGTACGCTTTTGCTCCTTTCTTTACACAAAAAAATAATTTTGCATGGATAGAACTGCAAAACTTCGTAACAATATTGTTTGTCCACCTGACTCCACTTTTTGCAGCATTTCATGAAGGACATTTGCTAGCCACTTGATAATCGACATGCCTTTTCAGTGTTCAATGCACTTCAGTAAACTTCAGTGTTTACTTCATGTGGTTGCGATTCTTGGAGTAAATGTTTATGCATGAACAATCTGGCTCAAAACACGTCACCACAGAAGAATGCAGGTGCGGTATTCATTTCAGATACTCCTCCCGAGGCTGAGGTCAAAGTTCTGGTAAGAACAGAGGAGATACGGAAACAGTGTGTATGCTGTGTGTGTGTGTGTGTGTGTGTGTGTGTGTGTGTGTGTGTGTATGTGTGTGTATGATATTTGTGTGTGTGCGTGCGCACATATTGTGTTTTTGTGTGTGTGTGTGCCTGTATGTTTGTGTGTGTGTGCGTCTGTGCATACGTGTACTCATGTGTCAGTGTATGATATTTGCGTGTGTGTGTGCGCGTCTGTGCGTATGGTGTGTGTGTGGGTGTGTGCGCGTGTGTCAGTGTATGATGTTTGTGTATGATGTGTGTGTGTGCGCGTCTGTGCGTATGGTGTGTGTGTGGGTGTGTTCGCGTGTGTCAGTGTATGATGTTTGTGTATGATGTGTGTGTGTGCGCGTCTGTGCGTATGATGTCTGTGTTTTGTGTGTGTGGAGATGCAGCAGGTGTTGATGTGTAGTACCGGGCAGAGCAGGGAGACGCGCAGGCTGGTGGTGGCGATTTCGCTGTCGGGGTCGGCCGTCAGCTTCTCTTTGACTGCAGAGAGGAGAGGAGGGGGAAACACAAACAGGCGGTGCTGGTTAGTGATCACCTCTGTGCTCACCGCGACATCGCTGCCTCTCACTTCAGCTTTTGCTTCAGAACCCCCCCCCCCCCAGATAGGAACGAAACAGTGGGAGTATTGTTTCAACCCCCCCACCCTCCATACACACACCCAACACCCCCGTCTCCCCCTCTGTCTCCAAGGGTCAAGGACAACATTTACACAGTGTCTGAGCTGTGGGCAAGCACTTCCTGTTCCAGTGCCTTCCACAGGAACCACAAAGAGGTGTCAAAATTCATGGAACCCACAGTTAAGGAGGAGGAGATATTAAATCCACCCCAGACACCCCTTGATTCTCTTGCCCCCTTACTTAGGGCTCTGGAGTGGTCAGGGTTGCGGATGCCTTTCGACCGTAGTCTCTGCAACAGTACTGTGGAGGTCTGCTGTTTCACCAGGTACACGGCCATGGAGTAGCTCTGAGGACACAGACAGAGATGCTGCACGTTAGTTCACCACATACACACACACACACACACACACACATACACACACACACACAGAGTACAAACACACACCCCAGGAGCATGAGCTGCATTTTAGGATTTTGCATTTTGCATTTTGCGTTTTAAGGTCAGTTAACGATCCCAGATTCCTCATCATTACAATGCCAGAACACCCTCACAGATTTTGACCACTCAGCCCAGCCCACCTGCACAGGTATTGCCGTAGCCCATCTGATAACTCAAAACAATTGAGCAAGAGCTCACCCCAGGCACAGTTTACAAAGTTTCTGTCTTTCTAGGTTTGAGGTGGTGGAAACCGCAAACGGGTAGATTTCACAGCAAAGGTATGCCCAGATACTGTTTAGACATGTGTAACAATGACAAATACCAGGCCTGCCAGAGGTGAGATCAGGGAGTGTTAATGCTTTTGTTCATGCAGATGGCACAGATATCACAGAGTAGTATAAACAGCAAGGCAGCTGGAAGCAGGGTTCAGACACACCCGCTGAACATAAATCAAGCTCAAAGCCTACTCTCAATTACTTGTGTTGCGGTAATGAACAAATGCGCATCTAATGAGTAAATGAGTAGGGGGTATTTGAGAGAAACAGCACCAGTCAAAAGTTTGGACACACCTGATTAAGATAATGGCAAACATGCCTTCCAAGACATTTTGATCTAAACACATGCCTGATGCTTATGTATGAATTTCCCTCCAAAAAAAATTTAGTTTAAAAAAATATTTTTTGGCTACTTTGAAGAATTTAAAATGGCATAATTCCATTCCTGTTATTTCATAGTGTTGATGTCTTCACTATTATTCTAAAGTATGGAAAATGGTAAAGACAAAGAAAAACCCTTTTAGGAGTAGTGGTACTGTAAGGGCAGCAGTGTGGTTTAGTGGTTAGTGATCTGCATTAGTCACCTGCAGGCTGTGTCTCAGTTGCTAAACTGCTGTTGTACCCTTCAGCTACGAGATCACCCTGTCGTGTATTAAGTCAAAGTAATAATGCAAGCTGGTCTGGATATGTGTCTGCTGAGCAAATAAATAACATTAAAAGCTGTTAAGTGTGTGAGTTTTTCAGCAACCTGCAATGCTTATTAAAAGATTTATGCAAATTGTAATTCACCTGTCAACCAAGGGTTTTTATTCCCTTCTCAACACATAATTGCTCATAACCTTTTGCTCAGGCATCCCAAAGGGAAATTTTCAGGGGCTGTACAGATGTAAAATGCCCAGTCTGGCTTAGCCTTGACTCACCCTTCCGATTTCAGATGTCCACGACACCACGATGGTGTTGGGGACTGTAGTGGATAACCTGACCAATGAGGTAATGTTAATGGGTCGGCTCGGTCGCTTTGGTTCAACACCATTTTTGGTTGGTGGAAGATATCCCTGGGAGAGAGCGAGACAAAGTGGTCACATGACAGACAACGGCCAATGGCATCCATTCATACAAAGCAATGCCTAACGGTGCTAGTCTGAAAATACCTCTACCCGAACGTAATACCACAGCAACATCAATAAGACAGACAAAGACTACTGAGCGGACTCCAAAATCTATTCTGTCAATTCGGCTCCTTAATAAAAAGAATTTTGTCATCAGTGGTGACACATACAGACAAACAATTCATGCTAGTGAGGAAAAATGTAAAGGGGAATGTGGATTTGAAACAAAAGGACTGTTGGTGAGCATGTGGCTGCAGTGTCCTGACGGTGTTGGCTTGTTCTTTCCCATCAATGCTGCCTGGATTCCTTGCAGACTCGCTGGTCTTTACAGCTTGAGGGTCCGCTGCTATGGTGGCCTCTGAGCAGGATGAGCTACCCAGAGGACTGGAGGATCAGTGAATCTAAGCAGCATTAATTAGCCTTCTTGCACCTAAGTTCTAAAATATTTCCAACTGCCCCCCAGTGTGACTTATTTCAGCTTGTGCACACCTGCTGTTCTAGAATTTGGTTATGATGTCATAATATCTGAAAATATAATTTTAAGAATACATAATATGATATAAATTGCATATAGCAAATACTTGTATACCTTATTTTCGCTAATGCTAGCTAGATTTTTTCCGATTTGGGAGTCAGAACTGTGTTACGCTGCTTATGTTGCAACTTACGTGAATCTGCATTGAAAAATAAATAATCATACCGCATTTGTGGAACATTTTTATGTGAAAAAGCAGTGGATTTAGAACGAATGTTGCTTTCTTGCATCACTTGTAAATAGCCATTCTAGTCTAGTGTTCTAATCACACCGGTTTGACTGTACACTGCAGGGACCACTCCAGAATGATCACACCTGTTTGACCGTACGCGCAAAAGAGTTAAGAAAATAAAGCACTAGATCCACAGGTGGTCCCTGCCTGGTGCGGAGGCACTCACCGGGAGGTTGCAGGGTTTCCCATTCACTTTCACGCACAGGTTGGGAGGGAAATGGTCTTCCTGAGGGCAGCTCGTTTCTGACAGGCAAAACCTGGGAGGGGGGAGAGGCGAGACCCTCTGTCAGTAACACTCAAGTGTAAGAGGAAAAGAGGACGGAGAAGAAGAATCAGTCTTTAATCCAATAAATAAAACATTATCGAATCAGGCGAAAAGCACTGACTTTGCCTTCAGCGGTGCTGGAGTGAACCCTGAACATTGAAACCCATTCCGGAATACCGTGTTTGAGTAAGTCAGGATACCATTTGTTTGAGACATTCTATAATTGACTACCACTGTGCTTGACACAATTGTTAGGGTGTCGGCAGAGGTGTGGACCATCCTGTCAGTGTCTCTATGATAATCAAGCCATTTGGAATGACGCAGCGATTTAAATTACATCATGTCTGGTGGAATGCACATTCTGGGGCAGAATGCTGTAATTTCTTACGCAAGCCTCCACAGCGAGGTGCATGTGGGCAACACCGAAGAGAAAATCGCTTTACACACCATGCAAGCAACAATAACAGCACCACGTGCTGACATTGTGGAAGGACAGGATGGAAAGACTGACAATCGCAAAAAACATTTCAAGATTTCAAAAGGGAGGTCAAACAAAAGTGCCTGATGTTCCATGAGTCAGCTGAACAAGACTGCAACAACAGCTCTATCAGAGAGAGAGTGCTGGAGTGGGAGGATGTTGCCTATGTTTAGGGTCTATCTTTGCCTCTGAGAACATCTGTGTGTTATGGCTAACAGCACGGCAATAACCTCCAGGCTCTGCTGGTGTAGGAGGAGGGGGTGCTAATATCATACCTTAGCTGGACTTGAACTGCAAAGTCACATTTGGTCCCAGAGATGTCCCTGCCGAGAGAGAATAAGGCAGAAACAGCAGTCACTCTACTTTATCCAGCTACTGATGGATTAATATCCATTAATATGACTTAAATGTGAGAAGCACACTCCATCCAACTGCTGCAAGAGCACTTAAGACACTTCTGTAGAATTTCCTGATTCATTCACAGAGAGCCTTCATTTGAAGAGAGAAATAATATCATTAAATTGCTACACTTTTAATCAGACGTAGTTTTCATGTGAGCCAAAAAGCGGGATGAAATGACCTTTCCCCCTCTGACCCCACCCCCCACAAAGGAAAAAGAGACACTTACATTGAGCTGCTGATCTGCTGGACTTGCTGAGGCGTTAAAGCAAAAGCAAAACACGTTTCCTGAAACCGCTGGCTGTTGTCTGAGGCTACAAAGGAGGGAAAAAAAAAACAAAGAGAAATAACACAGTGGTTAAATGACAATGACAGAAAAGACCTGGTGGTTAACTATGGCCATGAGAAGGTTGACTCAGAGGACAACTATGACAATGAGAGAAATGACTCAGTGGTTAACAACGACCGGGAGAGAGAGGACTCAGTAGTTAACTATGACCAGGAAAGCAATGACTCAGTAGTTAACTATAAACAGTACAGAAATTACTCTGTGGATGACTGTGACTGTGAGAGAAAAGACTCTGTGATTAACAATGACCATGAGAGTGGCTCAGAACAATGGGAAGCCAATGGGTTGCAATATGCTCTTTCACAAAAGGCTGAGTTTTCACTTCAGAATTCAGAGAACAAATGCTTCTAGTGGTAAAAATTGACGGGAAATGGCCTGCTTAACACTTAGAAATTCCTTGTCCTTCGAAAGCATCACGGGTGTGTTTCGTTAGAGGTGTGTACAACACGGTTTTAAGAGGCATCTTCGGCTGAGATGTCAGTACAGATGGAGGAATCCAGCAGGTGATGACTTGATATCTGAGAAGAGGGCTCTAATCCTTGAGTAAGAAAACAAACGCAACAAACGCCTGAAACAGCAGGAGATCAAAGGCTCCCTGACACACTGCTGCTTACCGAGTCTGATGCAGCTGCACACCAAACTACACCTCCTGACAAAAAGCGTGAAGAAGCCTGAGATAGGAAGTCTTATCTTGTGGTGAAAACACGCACACAAAAATAAACGCTTCCAGT
Organism: Megalops atlanticus; assembly: GCA_019176425.1. Taxonomy (NCBI): domain Eukaryota; kingdom Metazoa; phylum Chordata; class Actinopteri; order Elopiformes; family Megalopidae; genus Megalops; species Megalops atlanticus. The sequence continues at coordinate 7,194,340 of CM032881.1, forward strand.
GAGGCTCAGAAAAACACCCAGCTCAATCCAGGGCCACGAACTATGTCTTCAACGCGGTTGAGCGAGTCCACATGTAAAATTACATCATTGTGCGGAATGAGGAATTAAACCAAACACGGCCACAGCCTCGAGGCCATCATTGTTCTCTCAGAGCCTTTGAGTCACCCTTCTCCTGCTGTGCTTGGACTTACGTACAGCTGAGGAGCCCACTCTCCTGTGAAAGTCTCTGCAGTCAGTGTCGTGAAAGTGCTGGTCATAACCCCACCTCAGGGCTAATCCCTGAGCAGCACTGCCCATCCTGACCAGTGTAGGTTACACAGCAGAGAGTGGTGAGACAGACCCGCAGTTCATCATGGGATAAGTGGACATTAGGCAGCCCAACCCGGATGAGACCTTTGAGCTTATGGACAGGGCTTTCGAGGGCGGGGGGCACATATGGCTGGGTGTCAGAACTGCAGCCACGCAGGCATCAAGGATTAAACACTGACCCCTGATCAGGACTGCCTCCGCCTTCCTAACCCTGTACAGCCTGCTGCCTGGACAAAACCCTCAGCTACTGGGAGAAAAGTCATTCTTACAAAAAACTCAGTCAGGTTGACAATAACAACAAACACCCACTGTTTGCTAGCAGAGCCCACAAGACTTTTTTGTTTTCCTTTGACTTATCTGTCAATCAGTTCCTTTCAAGATGTATCGTAATTCAGCGTAAACCATCATTCTGAAAACTGATCCCAAAGATGGCTATGCTCAATGTTAGATGTCACTTTCATATTTGTTGCTATTTATTGCCGTGTTGGATCAGTTCCCTTCATCTGAATTTATGCATCTTATTATTGTTACTGTCCTCTGTGTGACCTGGGCTTAAGACATGTAGAATGACACCAGCATCTGAACACTTTCCCTTCAGTGGAATAATGCTTTCCATAAGTGCTGCTCTGTTCAGAGGCAAAGCCAACTAGACACCCAGAAATAGCCTGGGATTACTCAATCCAATCTCTCTAAACAGGGAAATCTTCTCAGGACAGGAATCGCAAGTCAGCGTACTCCCTGGCCTTTCTACTTGCCACACTGCAAACAGCCCACAATGCACCTGCGAGTGCACTGGAATTCACCATCAGTAACGATCTCTCTCTGATAACAGAGCTGACTAACTTCCTTTAATTGCGCCGTTTGCTCCTAAAATATCTCCGCTCTGAAGATCAGAAACTGCTCAGCTTGTCTGTAGTGGGAACCGCGGAGGAGCTAATTGCTTCTCGTTTACAGGGAAATGCGTAGGGGGCCAAACCAATCAAAGCCCATGCCGATGCTTGCACACAATCAGAGCCTATCAACATGAAAGCACAAGATGCTCTTTCTCTCTCCCCCTCTGTCTTTCTCTTTCTCTCTCCCCCTCTGTCTTTCTCTTTCTCTCTCTCTCTCTGCAGGTTTGGATCAATCATCTGGGGTACAATTAAACCTGAAAGACGGATTGTAGAACACATAATTAGCGAGATCTTTACCCTCGTCATCACTACAAAAACATTCTGTCCTCCCTCCACAGCTCCCGGGGCTAAAAATAGCAGCACAATCTTAACCATCTGATTGTTCTTACAACTGGGTGCAGGGCTCTCCTGAAGGTGGGAGCTCTCTTCTTATAACCGCTGTAAATTACAGCTCCGACTCCCGGCTCCTGTGTCCACGATACAGCCCCACCCTTTTTTTTATTCTTGCTTTTGTCTAGGTTTGAATATTAGGTTGAAAACTCTCATGAACCAATGAAATGAAAGGAAAAGGAACTGCCACTGAACTTACCGGCCAAACATACAGGAACCAAGAAGTTATTACAGGTTTTGGAGGCAAAAAAGGCAGGGTTAGGTGCTATATACCGTGAGCACAGACAAAGCCCTCAGACTCCACTTGGGAAACTACCCGCACAGAGAATAAGTGGAAATGTTCAACCTTAGGCATACTGCCAAGGCATTCCAGAGCGACTGAATGATTTTTGGTAGAAACTTTCTGCTATTGCCGTTGAACAGCATTGACCAGAAGATAAATGAATGAGCAGAACTTGTCAGAGATCGGTTATAGCAAGGGATCCGAGAGATAAAAAGGAATTTATGAAAAGCCCTTATAAAGCCCCAATTTTAATTGGCACCGCTGCCAATAAAAGTTAGGAGGCTCCTTTTGGAAAGCTCAAGTAAGAGGTCTGGCAATGCTCCAACCATCCCAAGAGCAGCGAATCAGCCATGTGCTACAAAATGAGGAAAGACATTTTCAAAGGCACTGGAGCTTTCTGAAGCTTGTTAGGCGAGACTAGGAGCCATCAAATCTCATGTACAATAGGATTACAACTGAGCACTGAGGCAGATGATGTGCATGTGTATATCTCCGTGTGTGTGTGTGTGCGTGTGTGTGTGTGTGTGTGTGTGTGCGCGCGTGCGTGTGCGTGTTCTAATCAAGTTGTGTGCTCACTGGAGTTGCCAGCAAAGTGAAGGTCAAGTTATGTCATGTGGTGTGGAGCTCTGTGTGTTTCAGGCCAGGTTATGCATGTGAGGGTCATGTTTTGTGTTCACGTAAGCTTGTGACTGCACTCTTTTTGGGTTGTGTGCCCATTCAGGTCAGGCTGCTTGTGCATTCGGATCAGGTTGTTGCGTGTGATCCAGTGAGGTCTCGGAGTGTGCGGAATGTCCGTGCGGTATCTCGTAGGCTGACAGAGCACCGCATCCTACAGCCATGAAATTGCATGTCTCTTAACGAAAACACAGGATGCAGAGTAATTCTTGCTTGCATACCAACAGAAATCACATTAGGCCCTTATACAGCTGTTTTATGGTGCTTCACCATCTTCCAGAACTCCATGTCTGATCACAGGCTAAATGGTTCCAGGCCTTTCTGTGGATATCGCGGCCATCTGACCCGAGTCAACATTCTAACAAGACATTGTTCATCTTATAAATGGGCTTAACCAACCAAGGCAAACATTTCAAAGGCAATGTGGCTCAGGTTACACATATACACAGACTTAGGAATAACCATGTTGTTATGTTTAAGTTTTTGTACAGAACACTGCTTAGAGCTTAAAGCGACATCTTCTAAACTTCAGTGTGTGGTAACAGAACCTGACAGGACACAGTTAAATAGGAACAAACAAAAAACTCATCTCTGATCCTGTGAGATATTTAAGCATGTGCAGATGCATGAAGAAATATTTATAACTGCAACTAACATGAACATTAACAAGGGAAATAAAACCGATCAAATCAAAGAGCATAACATTACTGACTTGTAAGCTGGTGCTCTGGGGACAACAAGGACAAGTACATTCAACAACACTGTTCACAGGTGTGTGATGACAAGAATACTGTAACACTTTGGTACAGTAGAGAAGAGATGGGAAACACTTGCTTCCAATACAAAATATTTCAAAATTGCTCAGTCTAAGGAGGGCTTAATGAAGCTGACAGGGAACTATTACTGTTAACAGGGAATGAGAGAGCGTAACAGATGTGGTTAACATCCCGGGAAGTGTGTCGTCTGGATGGATAAATGAGACCTGTTTTGTGGGCACAAGTCTGGCTGTAAGATTTCTCCATGTCACGGTCATCTGCGCAAATAACCCTCATGACAAATATTCTCATGGCAAATATGGGCACTGTAATTGAGCATAATTTTCATACTCCAGTTATACCAATTATACCTCCCTGATGAATCTAAATGTATGTCTCTTCAGTACAAGAGAGACAGGCCATGCGTCCTGCACGCTGCAGTAGCTGAACCTCATGATGACGCAGTGAGGCTTCATGAACCCCACAATGGATGGGGCTACCCTCCTCTGTCAATCACTGACTAATATGAACCAATCAGAAGAATGGCAAAACCCCATGGCTTTGTCCAATCACTGAAAAGGTGTGACACCTCCACACACTTTAGGGTTTTATATGAAGCTTTTCATATGGAAAGAGCTCCCCATGGAGGTTAGGACAGTGGAATCACTGGCCATCTTCTGATGCAGGCTGAAGACCCACCTCTTCAGACTGCATCTCAGTCCCACTTCAATCCCCGCCCCCTAACACCTGCTACTTCTAGTAATTGCAGTTTACTTTATGTGTAGTATTGTGATGCATTTTTTGATTCTGTGTTCGAGGGACTGTTGTATCGTACTATACTTGGCTTCTGTTAGATTGCACAAGTTAACTTGTGGTAGTGGCTTGAATAGTGTTATGCTCACACTCACTGGTCTGGGAGTGTTGTTAGCCTGGTCTGACACTGTTGCTGATTCAGCTTGAAAGGATACACTTCTATTCTTCTGTGATGGAAGTCACTCTGGATAAGAGTGTCTGCTAAATGCCTGTAATGTAATGTAATGTAATGTAATGTACTGAAGCTTCACTCTCCAGTCACTGTATGCACAGTTCATAAGGAGCCAATGAGATGCCAGAGGTGTCAGCTGGCCCCTCCCCCAGCCCTGATGAGAGGCTGTGAACAGAGAGGAGCCACCCGCTTGGCTCAGACGCTGCGGCCGTGGGGGCTGGGGGGAGGGGGCCCTCTTTCTGCATGAGAGGCCCCATTACAATTAATCAAGCTCCTTCATTACTGTCTCCCTCCTATTACTCAGATAAAGAGGGTCATCTCTAAACTATGAGTAATGAGTATTCATTAGCATCCACTTCAGTGGCAGAAATCTAATCCTTCATTACGTTCGAGGCAGCGAGCGTCACTGTTTTCCCTTTCCGATCCGCACACCCAGATCCAACCAGATACCACAACCTGCGGAACACACGTGGTGACGCACCTTCACGAACCGTTACTGTGTTCTGCGTGTGCGTGTGACTGTGACTGTGTGAGAGTGTGTCATGCTTCTCTCGCACTGGCTTCTGCTTGCACTACATTTTAATGTAAAATCATAACTTCTGGGTTCCTTCTGACAAAAGCAATAAACCTCAGAGGCAGAGCCAGACCAGAGGAAATCAGGTAGCTTGGCCAGACGGCTCCTGTGGATTGGGCTGGGCAGGGCAGGGCCTCCCTGGGGACAGAATTTTTATGCAAGAGACAAATGGCTTGTCTGTTGTTTTCCTGTCCTTTAACATGCAAATGTATGCTAATATATACATGCCCAGATATGCATAAAGAACTCATACTTTTTTTTTGCATTTTTTTCCACCACAGAAATGTGAGTGAATGTTTCATGAATTATCCTTATTTATGGAGGCACAGAAGCAGGCTTAGTAACAGCCAGACAGAGACAGGGACAGACACATTACATTACATTATTGGCATTTAGCAGATGACTTATCCAGAGCAACTTACATCAGATAAAATTTTTTACAATGTTATCCATTTATACTGATGGATGTTTACTTACTACATTCTGGGTTAAGTACCTTGCACAAGGGCACAGCAGCAGGAACCCAGCGAGGAACTGAACTGGCAACCTTTCAGTTATGAGTCCTGCTCCTTAACAATATGCTACATCACCCCCCCTACACTAAGCAGGACACAGAGAGACACAGGCAGGGAGAGACTGGGAGAGACACATAAGTGCAGACTTAGAGGCACATAAGACAGACACAGAAACACACACAGCCACAGACGGGCAGACAGACAGTCGGGCCGACACTAACCCAGGCTGGTGGGTTTGATGAGCTCGTCCAGCATGTCGTAGAAGGGCAGCCTCTGCAGTTTGACGTCGGGGTGCACGGGGTGCAGGGCGGAGGGCAGGTGGGGCAGGCCCAGCTCGTGCTTGGGCCCCAGCAGGGTGACGGGCAGCAGGGGCGAGGGGGCGCCATGGGCGTCGTAGCCCAGCTGGGTGAGGCCCGCCGGCAGGGCGCCGGTGGTGGAATGAACGCTGGGCAGTGCCAGCTCCGCCGGGGACACCATCTTGGTGGGGAAGCGGCGGCGGTACAGTTCTTTGATTTTCATCTGAACGGCGGGGCTGCAGCCGGCCTTCAGCAAGTGCAGCGCCTTCGTCAGCAGTTCGTGTTTGCGGCCGTGCTTGTTGCGTCCTGCGTATCCCAGTAGCACTTGGAGCTCCGATACTCGAAGGCTCATTACCATTTGCTGTCATCAGCGAGGGGGCGGGGGTTGCAGAAAGCAGATGGACAGAGGGAAGAAAGAGAGACAGAAAGAGATTACAACATTTTCAAATCATTTCATTCTGTCTGCTGTAGTATTAACCAGTTCAGACTGTATTGTCTTGATTTCTGCCAGAGGCAGATCTGGTACAGAGACAGACAGACAGACAGGCTCACACATGCACACGCACACACACCCACCCACACACACACACACACACACACACACAAACAAACACACATACACACACACAGACACAGACAGATCTACTACTCATTCGCATGGTCATGGAGGTTTCATGTTCAGCAGAATGGATTGTCACGGCTGGGAGTAAGAGCAGGAGAAATGAGACATCTCAACCCAGCTCCCCCCAACTGCAGCTGGGAGACCAGACCGCAATGTCCAGCACAGAACAGACTGTTATGCTAAGTTATGTTAGCAACGCAGCAGCACGTCGGCTCTTTAGCAAATGAACTAAACCACGTGTGCCCTGCCTTCCAAAACTGGATTCACAGATAGCAGTCCACAGCAGTGGGTGGAATAATCCATTGGTGAAGACATCCATGAAGAGAGAGGCTGAGTCCTGCCCCGTTCCCTCTCCCTCTCAGTTTCACTCTCCCTCCCTTCTCCCCCCTTTTGACATGCCAATAGAAACGTTGTCGGTTGGGGGGGCACAGAGCTCGCCGACTCCTTTATGCGCCGAAATGAACAGCCCCTCTCCCCGGGACCAGCCTGCGCAATGACAACATTACCCTTCCTGTACCGAGCCCAGACTGTTTACTGGCCAAACACACACACATATACACACATACACACACACACACACACACACACACACACACACACACACACACACACACACACACACACACACACAGTCCACCCCCCAGCCTTGCCATCCTCTATGTGTTCCACCCACACAAAGAGCGCACTGAGAGGGAGCAGGCATGAGAGAGCAGGCTCCAGCCCCGCTATATGAAATATGCATTACGGCCTGGCCTGCTCTGCATCGTCTGCGTCAGGATGTGTAACATTCCTGACGCCTTAAAAAAACAGGAATGAAAACAAACGGGGGCACAAAGCGGCAAAGCACAGGGAGGCACCATCCTCGTGACCATCCTATCTGTGCCACACTCATCGCGAACACTGAGAGCTGACTCCTCTCTCTGCCATGCGAGGGGAACTCAGACACTTTAGTCTTCCACCACACTCTCATTCCAAACTCACACAGCTGAGTCCTCTCTCTACCACACTCTCACTCCAAACTCACACAGCTGAGTCCTCTCTCTACCACACTCTCACTCCAAACTCACACAGCTGAGTCCTCTCTCTACCACACACTCACTCCAAACTCACACAGCTGAGTCCTCTCTCTACCACACTCTCCCTCCAAACTCACACAGCTGAGTCCTCTCTCTACCACACACTCACTCCAAACTCACACAGCTGAGTCATCTCTCTACCACACTCTCACTCCAAACTCACACAGCTGAGTCATCTCTTTACCACACACTCACTCCAAACTCACACAGCTGAGTCCTCTCTCTACCACACTCTCACTCCAAACTCACACAGCTAGGTCCTCTACCACACTCTCACTCCAAACTCACACAGCTGAGTCCTCTACCACACACTCACTCCAAACTCACACAGCTGAGTCTTCTACTACACTCTCACTCCAAACTCACACAGCTGAGCCCTCTACCACACTCTCTCTGCAAACACACACAGCTGAGTCCTCTCTACCACACTCTCCCTCGAAACTCACACAGCTGAGTCCTCTCCCACACTCTCACTCCAAACTCACACAGCTGAGTCCTCTCTCTACCACACTCTCACTCCAAACTCACACAGCTGAGTCCTCTCCCACACTCTCACTCCAAACTCACACAGCTGAGTCCTCTCCCACACTCTCACTCCAAACTCACACAGCTGAGTCCTCTCTCTACCACACTCTCATTCCAAACTCACACAGCTGAGTCCTCTCTCTCCCACACTCTCTCTGCAAACACACACAGCTGAGTCCTCTCTACCACACTCTCCCTCCAAACTCACACAGCTGAGTCCTCTCTACCACACTCTCACTCCAAACTCACACAGCTGAGTCCTCTCCCACACTCTCACTCCAAACTCACACAGCTGAGTCCTCTCCCACACTCTCACTCCAAACTCACACAGCTGAGTCCTCTCTCTACCACACTCTCATTCCAAACTCACACAGCTGAGTCCTCTCTCTCCCACACTCTCTCTGCAAACACACACAGCTGAGTCCTCTCTCTACCACACTCTCCCTCCAAACTCACACAGCTGAGTCCTCTCTCTACCACACTCTCACTCCAAACTCACACAGCTGAGTCCTCTCCCACACTCACTCCAAACTCACACAGCTGAGTCCTCTCCCACACTTACTCCTTACTTACTCCTGCTCACACATCTGAGGGCTATACCAGCAGCACAGAACCATCCTCTTCCTGAGGGCTGGGCCCACTTTCTCTCACCAGGGCCACTGTGTCTCAGACTAGAGCTTCTCCACTGAAGTTTTACAAATAAATCCACTCCCCTGCTGACTCTTCTTACACAAACATTCAATTTGGAAAATCTATAAATATAGTCGGATCATTTAAGGTCACCATTTAAGATGCTGAACCGCTGCCAAGTTTGTGATTGACAGGCAAATCAAACGAAGGCGACGAGATATCTCTCTGTCCCCATCTATGACTGAGTGTGACAAATCTGTCCAGTTTGGGATTGGAGAGGTCTCTGTACAAAGTAAGGGGTAGATGCTCTGGCGCATCCAGAAACACAAAGCAGAGAGCAAGCTCTGGCCTAAATTTCACACACTTCTGACAAATGTGGTGAAAAATTTGAAAAGAAGAGCCCTCTTTTTTATAAGCCACACCAAACCCAGCACTCACTGTGACGTCTTGGATTTGGGTATAAAGACAGTCTTTGTATTGGCCATTCATATCAGCTTAACCAGTAACCCAGACTAAGGCATAAAATGCATTTTAGAAAAAGGACAAAAGTTCTCATTCCAGGTTCCACATGCAAAAATGCAAATGAAGATTTCCCATTATGGGTCAGTTTTAATTTAGACACTGAACAGATGAGAGGGGGGTGAGGTCACTGCTAGCCAGAACACTAGCAAAACTGTTAAAAGAAGCGACCTTTGCTAAGACGCAATATTTGAAACTACCACGGTTTACACCGCTAGCCTGAGCTCCCTTCCCCCCAACCTCCCTGGTCACATGCCACATTCTCTCTTGCTGTCTCTCTCTCTCTCTCTCTTGCTCTCGCTCTGGCTCTCTCTCTCTCTCTGCAGTGACAGCAGAGTGTAGTTTCTAAGGACCTTATAAACTGTGCAGCACTCTGATACATGACTGCTGCAGAAAAAACAAAGAAAGAACACCATCAGTAGACCACATTTGAAGAGGTGAGGCAATGTCTCTTAACGAATCAAAGCATTTGACACCTGCTTTGACTGCACATTTTCTGAGATGGGGGCTGTGCTACCTTTGATCTCAGCTTTTGGGGGGTTTTAAAACTCTCACCCAAAACATGTATGTTTAAAATGCAATTATAGTCCCACTGAGAAGATAAGCTGAAACTGTTAATGGTTATGGAATGTAACCTACATATTTCAATTCAAAATCCATTCACTCGCACAGTCTATGGGTCCAGCTCCCGGATCCACAACCCCCATCCATATGTATTGGGTTGCCAGTGAAGGAAAGGCAAGATTGAATGAGGCATAAAGATAATATGACAAGACTCATTTAGGGAGCTTAGAAACTCATCATGTCATCATGTGCAGTACAGTGCAGTGCGGAAACATGCACTCAGTGGGTCTGTCACTCTGCATAAGAGACTGTTTTGGTTAACTTACATGAAATGACCTCTTCTGATCTGATTTGTGACACTGGCCATGGCACAATTTATTCTGGGGAATCAGTTCTGGAGGGGTTTGGCCATTTCTATAGGGAGCATGCAACGGGTCGACAATGAGGGGAAGACCCACACTAGACTTAAGATGCTGAGAGCTTTTGAGCTACTACCTTGATTCTTTAATCCATTCTGTAGTGAGCTGAGGCATGGTTCAGGTCAACAGGTATTTTGTTTCTATCAGGAAACCTTTTTCCAAACAATAAAACTGATTTTCTGCGCATTCCCATACTCTCTCTTCAGCTACACTCACAACACTGCCACACCTTTTCTGTTCCATGCTGTGGAAAAGCACACTACATAATGTTAAATTTCACAAACACACGATGGTGTGAACTGTTTAATTTGAATTGTGTTTGAGATACTGAACTCAGCCTTTACTGGTAAAGATTAACTACCCAATCTTTCACATCTAACAGTAAATCACATGGGTTTCAAACTGCTACTTGCATCCCTTGGGCATAGCATATAAAGAACAGCTGAAGATCAGTCCAATCACTACTACAGCCACTATTTCATCATGCAGCCATTAAAAGAACTCTCATGTATGCATGTGCTTTTACAAATATCTCATATGGAGAACATGTGGGATATTTTGCTGCACACTACTCTAAGAAAAGTAAGTGTCTTTAAACGAAATGAGCACACTTTAGCTGAGGTGGTGCTGTCACGCTCTCAGGGAGACCAGTCTGTGTGCAATTTTGCTTTGCTCAGATGTAATGCTGTAGTTGCCTGCTTCTTACAGCATACTGTGAGGCTTAAGGTGAGATGCTAGAGTCAGACTCCCCCTGCCTCTCCACCAGGGGCCTAAGACGAGTCCACAGGTGTGATGCACAGCAGAGAGAAACAGGTGGGTCAACACACATGGGCTGCAGGTAACGGCAGTTTACACTGCTACTCTGGCACACTCCCCTGCTCCTTCTCTCTAACATCATCATCATCATCAACATCATTATCATCCTCACTCTTCCTGCTCCACAACTGCACACACCCAACAACACACCAGTCCTGCTTTCCAACATTACTAATGCCATTAATGCTAATGCCATGTGTTCTATGTGTTTGTGTGTTGGTCTGTGTGTTGGAAGTGAAAACATAATGCGACACACTGAATTCCCACACATGAAACTGCATTTTATAAATACTGAATCTAAAACCAGTTTTAATATAATTGTGAACTACAGCCGTATCTGTTCTGGCTAATAAAGGCAATTCCTATAAAAAGATACTGAGATTCCTCCTCCATAAGACACCCAGAAAAAGCCTCTGTATATAAATTTAACCATTGCCAATATGTTTGCCAGTTTCTCAGAGCTCACCCAGTACTGCACAAAACAAAGGGGAGCACAGCATTTGCTCAGCGAGCTTTATAAGTCCATGCCAATAATACAAACTGCTCTAATCCTTCAGCCTCTCCAGACCCACAGCACACAGTACGGAACATGCCACAAACCTGTTCTCACATCTACACAAGCACAGACATCAGCATACTACACAAACACAAAAACTCTGATATTCTACACCTCATGATCACAATGCAAAAACAGCGTGTTATGTGTGCCCACCCTCATTACCCATAACACTCAAACAATTTTCACTCAAGCGGAAGAAAACCCATTTTCAACCATGTTTGAAATGGCAGAGTAGGATATTTCAAAAGCCACTGATACTCTTTTTGATGTCACATAAAGTGTCCTACCTTGAGATATCTGTCCCTAAATGTTGAACAGACAGGATTATAAGGGAGGAGCCATGATGGGCGGGTGCTGTCTCTTTAAGCCAATCAAAACTGCTGTATAGAGGATGCTGATGGCGCCTGGATGACTTCAGTAACCGGATGCTTCCTCCTGTAGGCAAGAAGCTAGGTTTCAGTCCTGACGACAAAGGTGAAAGAAGCAAGCGAGAGCATTTTACCATACTCAGAGACAGAGATCTCAAGGTGGAAACCCCTTGATATGACATCAATGCAGTATTGATGGCTTTTTCAAACATCTTATTCTGGTTTTAAAGATGGTTGGAAATGGGTTTTGCTCTTGCTGTGCGACATTAACACTAGGAGCAGCATACACACACACACGCACAGTACAGGTTATTCCGAGATGCAGATCTCTGTAATCCAAACACCTGACACATGCAAACAGCAGCACTGGGTACATCTGGCTCCAGGAGCAGGCCGGCCAGTCATGGTATCCAGTGACTAAGAAAAGAGCCTGTGACATCTGGCTGCCGCTGATGAATGCTTTAACCCCCCAGCTGCTTCCACAGGAAACCAAATGCCCAGTGAGTGGGAGTGTGTTTGTGTCTGTGTGCGCTTGGGGATGGGAATTGGGGGCAGTTGTGGTGGTCAAGCATCAAATTTCACATCTGTGACAAGGAGGGGAAAGCTGATCTACAAGCACAAAGCTGGTCCACCCTTACGGTCAAGAGCAAGACGCTATGAATATCGGCAGACCACCGCGGAGCCAGCACCATCCCCGATGCACAATGGAGTTCCACGTCTCCCTCTTTTTACAAAGTCACCATTGTGGATTTTAGAGAAAAACAGGCTTGTTTTCGTGGTAACGGCTACCCACATTTGGTTTCTATTAAACGCTGTCCTTGCGCAGAAAGGAGGAAAGTGGGGCGGGTAAAGGGGGGAGGATATAAGCCACTGAGCTTCCAAAACAAATGAAATTCACAACAGTTCCAGTGAAAACAGAGCGCGGCAGACATGTGTGCTCCCAGGGGGACGGCTCACATTTCTCCCCGTCTGAGATCAGGGCCTCTGTCACTTCTCTGCTTCCCAGACTCATATCAGCACACATCCCACTGTTTAACACTGCCCACCACAATGCACTCTGTACATCCCCGTAACAGCACTGACCACTCAATCTACCCATTCACAGCACTGACCACTCAATCTACCCATTCACAGCACTGACCACTCCACAGATCCCCCTCACAGAATTCACCACTCTGTATATCCTCTAACAGCACTGACCAATCCATACACACTCTAACAGTACTGGCCACTCTATATATCCCTCTCAAAAAACTGACCACTCCATACACCCTCTCACAGAACTGACCACTCTATATGCCCTTTAACAACCTTGACCACTCTATACATCCCTATAACAGCAGTGACCACTCTAGCCTATATAACCCTCTAACAGTACTGACCCCTCCACACATCCCCCTCACAGAACTGACCACTCTATACACGCTTTCACAGTACTGACTATTCCACACACCCTTTAACAGTACTGACCACTCCACACATCCCTGTAACGGCACTGACCGCTCTATACACCGCCTTACAGCATTCACCCGGCTATGCATCCCCTCTCAGCACTAACCACTCAATACACCCCTTCACAGTATTGACCACTCCGTACATCCCCATAACAGAGTTTGCTCAGCAAGCTTCATCAGTCCCCTCCAACCTGTTCTAATCCTTCCGCGTCTCCAGCCTCACAGCACACTCTATACATTGCTTTCACAATGCTGACCACTGTAGACGTCCCCTGCTTGACTTAATGTCACACTTACATACTTATCAAACTTATCTTTTTAGTGAAAATTTTCACTTCTAGCATGTGTTATGGAGCATACATACATACATACATACATGCATATAATATTGCTTATATTCATCACCCTGATTATTGAACATGACATTAAACTAAAAAACATATTTATTACAGCTGGTGTAAAATCATGAGCTTGATTCAAAATCAGTTTTTATTATGCTATGCGTGTCATATGTCTATAACAGAAAAAACATCTACACCACAGCTTAAGAGCACAGATCTTTGTTTCAGAGTTTTGTGTCACACCAAATCAAATCAAAACTCATGTTTTAGAGACAGTATTCCATACACAGTGTATGGAATGTTCCTGTCCAGGGGGACAGCCTAACACAACCTATCACAACATTCTCAAACAGTACATTGGAGCACACGGAGTACGCTTTCGTGTCATGAAAACATACAGTAATACATTACATCACAGAGTGTACGTCTCTACGTGACCAACACAAACAACACGTTCCAGGCCGCCGTGTACACCTCTGCGATCGCAAACAAAACCAAAAGCTCACTGCAGCAGAGACTGCCTGTCAGGTTATGGGCGGGGGGGCAACCTCTGTTCCGTGCAACAAGTGGACAGCTACAGGCACTGGAGATGGGGGTGGAGAGGAGATAAAAGGAACACAGTGAAGCGGAACGGGTGAGACAGAGAGATGCATCTCATGCGGGCCCCTGCTGCTTAGGGTGGGGGGGGTCTCGTGACATTGTAGCGTCTGGCATCTAAACGATGCCATACAGCACGGAGCCTCTCACACGCAGACACAGACGCTTTTAGCGTGTGCCGCTCTGTTTTCACCCTCCGTTACGACGCCGGAGACCCTTAACGAGCTCAAACAGCCTGCAAAACGCCGCTCTGAAGGATGTGGCGGGCTGGTAAGACGGGCCCTGCTCCGAGCGAGCTGCTTAATCTGTCAGAAAAATCCCCGTGCGACGTGACTGCAGCGGCTAGCGATCAGCTCCAATTTCATTACTGCGGGAGAACGCGGCCTGCCAAAACCCTGCTCTCTCTCTCTCTCGCACAGGCTGCCAAACACACACACACACACGCACACGCACACACACACACACGCACACACACACGCAAGCACGCACACAGAATACACTCTCATACATCTCAACCCATACGCACTTACACACACACTGACAACGCGCACACATACACGCACACACACACACACGCATGGGTGCACACACAAGTGCACTCTCATGCAAGCCAACCCATATATGCATGCGTGCGCACAGGCATGCACACGCGCACACACACACACACACACACACACACACACACACAAAGTGTACTCTCACGCAAGCCAAACCATGTGCACACAAACAGGCACAAAGACCTGGACATCATCCAGACAAAGACTTCTTATCGCACAGAGGCTGCTCACTATACATAATTTGCTGGTTTGGCTATACAGCTACAGCCTATAATCACTGGGAAGTGCAGGGGTTCTGACTAGAGGTTTAATACAGTGAGGGAAGGAATTTTCAATGTAAAGTATTTTAGAATCCAAAGTCTTGCAACTGTAGAGAATCTTTGATCCAGAACGTCATTTGAGCCAAGAGGAGAGGGGTGGAAGGAATTCAAAGCATTGCTACAATGCAATGTAATAATTGCCCACAGAAACTAACATTACTAGCATTTATGCAAATATGCTAAATATATTCTTTAAAGCCTCCAAACATCACAGAGTTCAATCCATCACATATTCTGACATCCTTTTTGTGAACTAACCACTAACCACAGCCATGAAGGCCAATATTTCTTTGCTTTTGTGATGATGTAAAAATATAATAAAAAAGGCTGTTATATTATTTCTGAATGTCAGTGCTAGAAGGTTTTGAAACCAGGGTATGTTTTACTTTGAGAAAGAAGCACTAATTCCCTTAAATGACCAATTGCATCAACTACTCCACTGCACCTCCTGTAAAGACTCAGAATGAACTGCTGTATGGGACCAGGTAGGTCGTTAAGGCATCAGATCCATGTTTAATCAGCTGAAAAAATTAGCCAAAGAAACACATTCCCTCAAGCCAGGACACCGAAGAGGCGTCTCTGTGTCTCATGCTTTGGTTCCTCATTACCGGGTTCGACCTGAGATACAACAGAACAAATATGGCCTGAGAAAGACATTGCAAAAGGTGCCTTTTCACAACATAACACTGCTTTCTTCAATCCCATCCTATCCTTTCAAAACTGGCTGAAACTTGGTTGATGTAGCCAATGTTCAGACAGGTCTCACAAACCATATTGTTAGATATGATCGTAAGTAATGAGAAAGAAGGCTTTCTAAAACACAACTAACGTAGCCAGCTAAGGTTTGACATGACGGACTATTTTCTTACTAAGTAATGGTAAAGCTATGTCACAATAGCGAAACGGTGAAGAACATGACATTTAAAAGTTTAAGGTCAAACCATACCTGCGTAGCTGTACTTAAACTGCAAAATAAATTTGAAGTCCTTGTTTTGCTCTGTCCCCTGAAATGTTCTCCCGAAACAAAACTATCAAACTTCACTAAATCTCAACCTGCTTACTTGTTATTCACTAATAACGTGATGTAAACACAGCTGGCCACCTATCATTGCATTAAAAGCAGTGACCAGCACGGTTTAAATGCATACAATCATACAGCACACTTTCAGTCAAATGGTCCGGGTTGCAGAGTTAGTCCTGAAATTTTACTCAGGCCGGGTCGCTTGCAGAGGAAAAAAAGCAACTTGGTTTACAGCGTAGGCCTAGTTCTTCCACAGGACTGTGTGAAAGGGGATCAGTTGAAATAACATCATGTCAAAGCTGCCCTGAGAAGGAGCCCTCTACCTGCTTACTGCACGCAACCCTCGCTCCCAGCTGGATAGAGCAGTGCTTTATTCTCCGTGCCAACAATGCCCGCCCCCCTCTTCTACACACTGACTCTGAGTCAACAGTCAAATACCTCATTTCACCATGTTCACTGGGGTGTGATGTCAAAGAGTCCTCAGTTAATTACACTCCACAAGACAACCTGCAACAGACACGGAGAAGAAACGGCTACAACCCTTACCAGGGGCTTGACCCTACTAAGACAGAGGCACGAAAACAAGGCGATGTTCCATTAGAGGCCCCACTTCCTTCTGCAGCTCAAGTGAGAGACATCATGTTTTGCCGATTTATTTGTTGATAGCGAGCAGTAATTCTAAGGTATGTCGCTGGGTGTGGCATGCTGCCTCATGCCTGTGCTCTCTGGCCGTGGCTTGGCACAGCCTCAGCTGATTTCCTCCCTGCAGGTTATTTCCCTCATACTTGTGTCAACAGCCGACTCTTAATGTTTATTGTTTATTGAAATCTCAGACGCAGAACGAACAGCTTAGTGCAGGCTGTTGTTTTTGTGTGTTGGGCAAGCTCAGCCCAGAGCTGGCGCTTGGTTTTTTTTGTGTTTGTTAAACTCAGCTCAGAGCTGGACCTGGCTGTTATTTGTTACATTTACATTTATTCATTTGGCAAACGCTTTTATCCAAAGGGACTTACAAGTGAGGTGCAATACAACACAAGCAAAAAACCACACAGTTTTCAACAATATAAGAAGAGTCAACAATATAAGAAGGTTGGCCAGGCAAGGTACAAACTAGCAGGTAAAACTAACGAGCGCATCAAACCATTAGGTTACTTTTTTATAGTTTAGTAGAGGACAGTCACGAGTCATGAGACTCATGAGAAGTTCCTTTAGGTGGGTAGTGTTTTCAGGTGCTCAGGTAAGAGCGGAAAAGTTGTGTCTTCAGATGTTTCTTTAAGACAGAGAGTTTGTGTGTTGGGTTAACTCTGTTCAGTGTTTCGCTGTTTTTTTTTTTTTTTGTCTGTGTTAGGTAAAGTCTAGTCAGAGCTGGCAGTCATTTGCATGTTGGGTAAACTAAGCTCAGTGCTGGCTGTGTTTGTGTTTCTTTCTGAGATGAACTCAGTTCAGGAATGGCAATCATTCTAGTGTGTGTGTGTGTGTGTGTGTGTGTTTGGCAGGGGTGGGGATGACAACAGATGAAAAACTACCTGTTAAGATTATCGCTGCCCTCTTTAGACCCCAGGCTGCCTGAACAGGAGCTATCAGAGGGCAAGGAAAGAGCTGGAGGGCTGCC
This sequence comes from Megalops atlanticus, assembly GCA_019176425.1. Taxonomy (NCBI): domain Eukaryota; kingdom Metazoa; phylum Chordata; class Actinopteri; order Elopiformes; family Megalopidae; genus Megalops; species Megalops atlanticus. Next base: position 7,212,012 of record CM032881.1, read on the forward strand.
CGCTTCCTCTCAGGTTGAGGAGGCACGAGGACAATAGCAACACCCGATCTTCTCTTTGGCCTTCCTCAGCACCCCAGCCACGGCAGAGCCAAAACACCCCCCACCCACCCCCTACCGCATATCTGTGAGGGAACACCCAGATCAAGTTCCTCTTCAGAATGTCAGTGAAAACCCCCACATTTATAAGCATCGAATGAGAATCTGGCCCGAAGCAGCAGGCAGACCAGCAGGGCTGACCGGCGTAGCTCATGCCAGGAGTGGGGGGGGTCTACATTACAAGCATCTGAGCTGCAAAGCCCCCTCACCAGTCCCCAGAGGACTCTCCTCAAATTACCGTGGTCCAGCCCTGCACTCCAAGCCCAGGGAAGTCTACACCGTGCCCAGACTGACGCGGTCGGATGTGTGGGTACTTTTCCCTGCTTCGCCACCAAGCTGGTGAAGAAGTGTGTCTGTAAGTCTGAGTCAAGACCAGAGCTTGACTAGACTCTTTCTGCCGGGGACCAGGGTCGTTTGGGCAGTGAACTAATGGTGTCTCTTGCTCTGGGACATGCTGTACAGTCTGCAAAGGCCGACGGCATGATCACCCCTAAGACCAAAATCAAACACCTGGTCATCCTGACCAACATTTCTTTCCCCTCAATGTCACCTGGAGCAGTTCCTCTGCATCTCGGTGATAGGGGCAGGCGTTTAGGTGCAGATATTTTTACCTTTGGCTTGCCTGGCTTTACCTCTGTCAGATGGATTAGTATTAATAACAGCACCGGGATTAAAGCTTCTGTCACAGAGCTCAGAGAGGAAGCTACTGTCGAAAGGGGTGGGGGGAGGGCAGCAAACTTCTTGCTCCAAACTTCCTGTAAGAGTTTGAATCCTACTGCAAACACGGACTGAAAGGCTAAAAGTTTTCAAATTAATCCAAAGACAAATTTGAGATTCTTCGCCCCGAGCGCCACTGTCTTCCCGATAACAACTCTGTATGGAGGCTGCGCTGGCATAACCAGGCAATATGCTGATAGCAAAATGCAGCACATTCTCGGCAGGACGAGGTCAAAACGCAGACAATGGTGGGTTTTCAATTCTGATAAGCCACGGAACATTTCCAATGACTACATGTACGGCGAGATGGCATCCTGTTAGCACAACAGAGACAGAGAGAGAGAGAGAGAGAGAGAAAAAAAAAAAAAACAGCGACAATGACATTTCTTTGCATACCTCCCCGGGCACCACAGAGGACAAAGCCGCTGCTTGAGAGTACAGTTTGTCCCTCTCATTACCATCTCCCAGGCCAAACTAAAAAGACTGAGATGGCTAGACATGGCTAGACGCAGAAACACATTACATTAGTGGTCTACAGCGATATAACTCCAAACTCTGTATAACTGTAACACGGGGCCTTCTGGTCCTGAGTGCAGCAGAAGTCAAAACACGCTGAAATGGGTGAGCCCTGTCCAGCAGCCAGTGCACCTGCCCCTGCAGATGAAAAAAAACGTGTGTGCATGCACACATTGCACAGCTAGGAATTCCCCTTTTTTTTCTCCCACAGAGCACAGCTCCTCTTTCACAAACACACGCCGAGATGAGCTTTGAGAAGCAGCTGCTCTGTGTTGAGTTGTCCTCACCAGGAACGACGAGCACAGCCATCAACATCAGGATTTGCAGATCGGCTTCTATGATGTTTCCTTAATGCTTCTGCGAGGGACCAAACGGGGTGACCTTCAGCCGTCTCGGTGCTCGTATCATATCGCAGGCGGTGCCCACGCCGCCACAACCTGTTCGTTAATACCCAAAAGAACTACCTGGAGCTTGACCTTTACTGTGAGTAAACAAGAGGAACTTAAGCGGCACAGCTCAAACTGAGGTGCACCATACCTCTCCTATTAAATCTGATGGGCTGTGACGAGCTAAAAGCCACAAACTACATATATTTTTTTTTATCTGAAAGGCTTTGTCAAGGATTCTTATCTTCGTTTCATTTCTGGTGAATTTTTTTTAACAGTACTGCTCACAGTAGAGAATGTCAGAAATGACTCATGTTCGTGTGATCTGTGGTAAAAGGAAAAAAAGAACAGAGAATAGGCCTGGTATTCTCTGCAAAAGAGACAAGTTTCATTATTCCACTCCAAAGACATGCACGGAAATAATTAACTATACTTCCACAACCTCCCACTTACATGATTACATTACTAAGCACACTTACACTAATTAAGTTTTTACAGTTGTGGCAAAATATTAAAATTTATGAGATGGGAGAGGAAAAAAAACAGATGCACAAGGAATATTGCATCTGTACAAGTACACCCTGTGCTTTTCACAGGCATGCTTGAAACATAGGAAATTATTCTTTTCAATTTTTTTCAATGCAGATCTTTACGATGAATACTACTGATCACCAGTCATTTAACACAGGGATGTGGCATTTCATATCTGCTCACTCACATTCTCCTTGCGAGGGGCTTTTCTGGGCCACCAAGAGCAGCAGCATGAATGGACCCTGTCCAGGAGAGTGGATGCCAGATAGAACAGAGGGGCATGGGGCTGCAGAGTGTGGATTATCCACGGCTGCAGCCAACCCACAGAAGCTGCGATCCTGAATTCTGTGATCAGAATTCTGAAACGGAGTTTTGACAACACAACGAACAGGAATGGAATCAAAACAACAATTATTACAGTGTGTTATCCACAACTAAAGTTCCTTCGCGAAGTCCCTTCAAGCAAACGCACAGGCAATTTCAGATGCTTATTTCTCTTCCACGAAAGAATCTGCAGTTTGGCCTGCCGTTCGAATAAAGGGGAGTGAATTTTTTTTGTACACACACGCGGCTCCTTACCTCATTTTATTAACTCGAAACAGCTGTGAAAAGCTTGATGATGATGGTGTATAACATTACAGTGAAATTTATCTGGACTTACGTGGAAACAGAGCGCTGCATATATTGCAGATTACCAACTGTTTAAAGTGTTTCTAAACTGCAAAACGAATACATATCTGAAATGTTCTTTCACATACAATTCAGAGAGAATTCAAATTAAGTGCACTAAACCATCTCCAAGGCAGAGAGCCATCCCATTAATTTTTCATTCTTATAACTGACATCACATGGTTGCATTGTCCTCTCCAATAAATTAGACGTGAATGGGGCCTTGATTTCAGGCTCCCTGCTACAAATTAGTATTTTTTACGACCTGAAAATGAGGCCTTAAAACACGTTCAGGCAGCCATTCATAAATTAGCTTGTTTTAGTGCTTGAAAGACAGGTCTTTGGCATAGATCGCTACCACAGATTGTTACCAAAAACACACCTGCGGAGGATACATATTTGGAGCAAGCAATCCTGAAGGAAACTGACTGATCACATGGATTTTGTTTTGTCTGTGAAGGACCTCCATCCCAAATATCAAGAGTTCTAACAGCCACAAACCCTTGTGTACAGTATCTGTTCATATGTATTTTTATATACCTCCTCCATGCCACGTTGTTTGTTGTACCACTACTAGTGGATGGTTTTTGTTGTTGTCACCTTGAAAATCATTGTATGAACGCACTATGAGAGACACTGGAACCAGAGTCAGATTCTGATTATTCTCGAGAAGGGTGCACTGGAGAAACTGATTTTATTTATATTCAGGTCGGGAATCATTTAACACAATTGACACATCATGGGCAGAATCAAATGATACATATTACTCTGCTTTATGTTACTGATATGTGCCTTTGGTCAACGGCAAAGTCTGTAAGCGCTTAAGCATTCTACTGTCTGGCTACAATCACGCGGTCAGCCCTGACTCACTGTGTGTTTACAAGGTTTGTGTGGAGCCGCTTCAGGTTTACAATCCCGCCCTCTGACCGGTGGCAGGTCTCACGTCACAAACAGGGAACAGCGAACGTGCCAATCAGGCCATTTCTGAGCCAACAATAACAAATGAAACCAACATCGGGTTGTTATTTTTCCCCTCGAGGAGTAAGGAGGGGATCTCCAGCTTACTTTTTCACTATCAAAAAAACTGGTGGCAGCTATATCTTTCAGTACATAACTTTCAGTGCACTAGAATATTTCATTTACAGCAATGGTTTTCTTTCCCTTCTTAGAGCACTAAGAGATGCGCTTAGTGTTAAAAAACTCCTTCCAAACGGAGAACCCGTAAACAGTCACACCTGAGCTCATGAGCACATACTGCCACTGCGAGCTCCAGCCCATTTACATAATGCTACCGTGTACTGCCAGCCAGGTGTATGCATCACTCAGGAAGTGGTCTACGCCAGCCTCAGGTAGAGCCTTAGATTTGCTTATGGCTGCTCCAGCTTCTAATCAGAGCTGGCATGCCGAGGGTTAACACGTTAAAACAGGCTGTAAAAACCTACAAATAGGTATCTGCCGCCCGGCTGGAAGCAATCTGACGAGCGGCGGATACCTCCGCCCGCCTCCTTTTCTTCTTCTGAGAAAAACGTAATTGCATATCCCCGTACATTGCAGGCTCTCCTGTTTAAAACTTCAAAAAGGAAGAAACCGAGACAAGATCGGGAGACGGGAGTGCAGTGAGAATGTGCGGTAAAAGCTGGAGAGGATAAGAAGGCCTTGTGCATTAGGCCGTCCCTGCTGTGAGGCTGGGATTTGGGGGTGAATCTTTATTTTTTAATGTAATGTCACAGGTTCCAAACTGTAAATTACCTACATGCTACCTTACTGATCATGTATGTATGCAACAGCATATACAACTACAATTACTGTTACGTGAAATGATATTATGTCCTTTTAAATTGTTCTTTGCACAACCATTTCCAGCAAGAATGACAGATGAGGGGATAAGAGAAAGGGGACACAAACAGGACAGGGATATTCTGCTGAGTGGATTGCACATAACTCTTGCATATGTAATTCTGATCAGCACGTTGTCACGTTTAATGCTAAGCAGGCAGAGCTCCTGGGTGGGGCTACAGGAGAGTTGTGGGACTGTGAAGTTAAGCATCAGTGTGTGGTTAATGTTAAAAGCTAATGGGAAAATTAGCTCGCTTTGAAATGAAAGCTTCTACACTGTCCCTCCAGTGGACCACCTACAGAGACTGCATTCATTTAGTTCAATAGCCCAAATTTTGCCTAATTTCACAGCACTGCTATATTAATTAAAAACACTAATTATTCTTTTTTTTTTTGGACAGGAAAGACCAGACTAGAGGGAAGCGTTTGATTTATTTTTCCTCTGCTCTTACACTGATCCCTTTTCTTACTGTAAAAACATTTTTTTTTTAGTATGAGTTATCTTAACAAATGCTCTACATTTTCTGGCACGCTGGTTTCGGTATAACCATACTATAGCAACCCTCCCCCCACACAGCCTGAGTCAGTCAGCCTGTGGCAAAGAATGAGAAGAGTCATGCACTGGATGATGGGTAACCATGCCTGGACAGACGCTGACACAGACCCGAAGACTTGAACGGCACTCCCACATTTGTTCTGCAAAACTTCAGCAAATCTTTCTGCTAAACTTGCCCGGAGGGGGTGGATTTCACAAGCAAATGTTGTAGCAAACAAAGTCCGGGCAACGAAACGGTCCGCACTCCTCACAGCAGATGGCAATGTTACGTTTTAGGTCCGTCGAAGGAGAAGGCGCAGTTTGCGAGACCGTCGTGGTCCCAGCAATCCTCGCTTTCTTCATTAGTTACATATTTTTTTAAAAAAAAAGCTTTATGTTGCAAAAAAGGCCACAGCTGGTGATTTTGCTGTATGATAGTCACCAAATTTAAGAAGGTATGGTTTTGACCTTGCCCAGACAAATGGAGCAGAGAATGATGCACAAAGTATGATCTTGGCAACGTTTCCTCAATTTTTGCATTTTGGCTGCTTCGTTTTTTAACAGAGCTGGACTGCTTTCAGTGAGCCGACTGCTTTAGGTGTATAATGAAGCAAAGATGTGATTCTGTGTGGCATAACTACAAGTTACAACCGTAGTTCAACATGGAGGCTATCCATGAATGCATATGGGTACATAGATATATATTTAACCCTGGGTGGGGTTAAGTCGAACCATGACTTAGTAATGTTCAGTTCTGGTCAGTGTCAGCTGAAATTATCTGGACCTGGGAAGTCTGTTAGATGGTAAAAATACTGAATTTAAAAGCTCAGTGACAACGACTCTTTTGAACAACTAGCTGGAGTTGTATGGATAAATGCTACCAGCAATGTAGAAGTGTAGGAGCTCTGTCCTGTGTTCAGCTGTAGCAGCTATTTCAGTTTCAATTTCAAATTATGTTGTTTGTTTTGTTCACATGAGTAAACAGCTCAAGCTGATTAATTTAATTTCACACTGAAGGTAAGCTATGACTACATTTACTTATGGCTTGAAAATCATCCATCATCAATGAGTTCATGAAAAATGTGTCTGAATCTTGTACACTGGAAGTAATGGCCTTTCTTGTTTAATGTACGGAATACATGTTCACTGACATCGCTCACAATTATAATGACAATATCTAGCCACAAAAAAGCCACGGTCTGAAACACGACAGTCCCTCGTTTATTCCTCTGAGCTCAAAGCTTTTAACCAAGGTGAAACTAAACAGCTTTATCTCTCCTTGGTGCTCTCAAAAGTGACACATCAGAGGACAACAGAACAGTAAGTGACAGGAAAATGTGAAGGCCCCCTCCCATCTGATGGGTACTGTGCTTGAGGTTGGCCATTCAGATATGCACTATTTAAAGGACAGTGCTATCTGGCACCCCCAGCATTTTGGCTTCGTCATCCCATTATAGGAACCTGGTGAGAACATCAGGCTGTCAGAGGGGCACTGAGACAACACCATGGAGTTATACCGGGGCATATTCAGTTCACCTTCAATAGCAAAACGGAGGGTAATACACCATCTATGGGGTCCACATGTTTTTTTTTTAATACCAATTAGTGCAGTGTTTCCATTCCTCAAGGGTAGAATACAGCTGGAGAGCCCCTGAGGGCATTAATCAGCATCACAGTTCTACAGCGATTATCTAGAAAAGGATGTGCACACTCTTATTCTAAAAGCTAATGGCCCTCCGTGTTCCCTACCTGACCTTTAAAGCACTGAAGTGATTTCTACAAATGATGTCTAAAAGCTTCCACTGTTCATGTGAAAAACTGAGGAAAAAAACATCTGAGAGACAGGACTGCAGAACTACACTAAAGCAAAAAAAAGAGGGAGAATTTTGAGGAAGTTGGGCGGCTAAGCTCCAGTTAGCCCACGTCTACACTTCCTTGTATGTGAATTAGTTATTTAAAGATTAACCCAGCCCCCACCTCTGCCGTACCACCTAAACATCTCCATCTGAGTGACAGTTAATGTCACTCTAAATCAGTACGGCCATGCAGCCGGTCTGCCTGGACTGCAGAGAATTAGGATAAAAATGGGGTTGAACATGACAAGGGGAGAAATGGAGAGTATTTCCTCTTAACTGTTTGAAAAACAGGGCAGAGATCACTCGGCTTGTCTGTTACTCAGGAAAACGTGTCAGAATTTGCAGGACCTGCTTGCAAAACCTGTGTTTTTTTTTTTTTTTAAAGACGCTGACTGAAGTACATTGTATGCTGAAGCCCAGCATTGCAATTTAGCTTCAGCACATCAGCACTGAGGAGACAAGAGTGTAAATTAGACAAATTGAAGAGCAACTGAAGGACCAACACCACCACACGTAGCCTTCACAACAGCACAAAAAAAACACACAACAAATGCATTCAACTCCTGACAACACTTTCCATCTAGCCCTGTTTCAAATTCATTAGCTCTAGACGCTGACCCTTTAGAAGTATCAGGAGTACATTTTACGTGTTCACACTTCAACAAATCAACCAGTGAGTCATCAAGCACAGAGTACTGATCTAGCGAAGGAGGGCAGCGAGTCTTCTCATAAAAACACCGATCAGCTGACGATCAGATGGTTGCAGCTACAACCAGCAACATTCTAGAAACACATTAAATATTCAGATTCAGTCCTCCAAGTACATTACTCCAAAGCAAATGATGTGTGTGTTTCTAGCCCAAGCAGATCTGTTGTTGAGCCCTTAATGCTGGCAGCTTTTCTACCCGAATTGGGAGAGACAAGCTCTCTTCCTCTCCGGGAGCACCCAGAGTCCAAGAGTGGAAGCTGCTAAATAAAATAAAGACAGCCCACTTCTCACATTATTCACTTTACCTCTGAAAAACGTGGACACGTCATGAAACCCTCTGTGCTCGAAAGGCAGAAGCAAGTTCAGGACTTTTCCCTCTAAAAAAATGAACAAAATCGATGTAGCTTTTTTTTTCCAGATGCTCACGCTTAAAAAAAAAAATTATAATTTTACAAACATGCATTATCAACAAAAACCAACAATTATACTAGGGCATGTAAATAGCAGAACGCTGCACAGTTCATAAGGAATGAAAAAGACTATGTATCAGAAGTACATATCTGAAGTGCCTTAAAGGAAACCTGGACAGGAAAGCAAACAGGATTTGTTCATTTCAACAAACCAAATCTCGAAAATCATTTAAAACACACAATGGAAAATCCTCCCGGGTATTAATCTCAAACAGACTCGAGTCGCTGCCAACTTTCATGAAACTCTGAGGGGGTCACACCAAAGTCAAGTTAATTTAACACGGAATCAACCATGTGGACTGCGGTGCCATGCATCAGCCTGCCAGCAGAGCTAACAAACAGCAATAACGTGGCTTAAGGTGACAGCCAACTCAAAACGAGGGCACGCACCTCAGATCTTTCTGGTGCGCGTGTTTAACACCACCACAGGCTCTTTCTGGACCAACAGCCTGATCGAGACCATGCAAGCAGACGGTACTACGGCAGGCCCTCACTGTAGCATCTCCATCTGACGCAGGGAGATGTGGTCCCAGAATAGAGCCGGTGGGCGCCTGGACTTCCGATCTCGCTCGCTAGGATCTGCCCACTCTCTGCCCACTCTGCGGAAGATGGAGCGCTTGCAAGACTTTCCACCCACAGGAGGAAAAATAAATAAATAAATAAACTCACAGGGCACAACTGGATCAACTGCATAATGCGATTTATTAACCAAATGCCTATTTGCAACTGATTCTATTACAATCAACAGAGCTGAGAGGGCAACAACCGAGAGAGAGCAGCCTAGAGAAAAAAAAACGAGTGAAGAAACTGCAACAAAGAGGACAATACCTCCGAAATTAACACTTTCACATTTCAGACACCTGATGAATACAACACATGTGTGACTCAGAGTGATGTCCTAAGATGACACGATCAATTCAGACGGCGTAATTTGCACAAAAATTTCAACAAAGAAAACAAACGGAACTAAAGATAAGGCATTTCCATTAACTACTGCAAAGATCCCGGCAGGTGTGGCTGAAAGAATAACAAAAAAAAGGAGTGAAACATAACATTTGGGCCCACTCAAGGACATCAGGAGACAAATGGGATAATGCCGTATGTGGGTCTACCAAGTCTCACAGCTAAGGATATCACATGAAATACGAGGACACAAAGAACACACAGACCTTGAGTGCATTTCCAGCAAGAAGACAGACCTAAAGTACATTACAAAATCATGAGAAATATTACAAAACACCTGAGGAACCCCAGTTTTGCAAAACTCCCCAGTTTTGAACACTCTTCAGTGGTGCCCATCTCTTGGGTTCCCACACACACTCCTTCATGCTGCTCCAGCCACGCCCACAAAAAAAGGGGGGGGGTAGAGCAGACAGAGACAGATAAAAGGTCACCGTAACTCACCCATCCCACACACCCCAAATTCTCCCCACAGCGCAGAAAAACGCTGACATCACTAAACTCAGGCGAACCGAAGCCCGATGCTTAAGACCGAGAGCGTGAGGGAGCCAAGCAGGATCCTGCACGTTCCAGACACGTTCGAGCAGAGGAGACAATGCTCCTCTGTACTCTGCTGGCAAGACACAGGAGAAAAAGGGTGATAAAAACCACACCAATCCAGACCCCATCGCGGTCAGCAGCTTTGTGTAAAGCTCAAGTAAACGCATCATAAACAACGGTCAGGAAAACAACTGCCAGTATTTCTAAATGCCACTGCACTTTCCTCATAAAGTTTTGGTTCAACCAGCCATGCTTGCTGTTACTGCTCATTTTTTTAATATATAAGAAGGTGCTCTGAGCACATAATGCACGGTGACCTTTTAAAACCTCACGGACCCTGTCTTACAACCTGCGTTGATAGCTTGAGGTTACAGTATAACCTGCCTAAATACTAACACAGCTGGGAGTCTCTGCCGCCCCATCAAATCCAGAGCTGATTCCCCCCCCGACTGATCAAGGACCGTGAACAGGTCAACCTGTTGTCAAAGTGATGACTTTATCAAATTTTATGTTGCACTGCACTATCTGTGATGGCACGCTTAAAGGTCTTGTCAAACAGCTCTGACCTGTGCCTTTAATTTTACAGAGAGTGGTCAGTTCAACTCGTTAGATGGGTACCGTGCCTAGTGATGTTGCGAATGACCTGAATAAAACCAGCACCCATTTAAATTAACCCATGTCTTGCAGTGCAAACTTTATCCTGCATTTAATCTCTGACATTTTAAAACATAATTCCTGGACTGCATAATTCCTTTGTTTTTAACTAAATAAACATTCACAAGTAACTTCACGAATGAGACTGAACTGGTTTTGTTTTAGCGAGCCTTTTAAAACTACAGCAAGCAGAGAATCCACTTGTAAACCACAACCTTCATACACGTGGATCCATACTAGAGGTGGTGTAATAATTCAGACACATATAGAAAATTTAGCAGCATTACATTTCGCTTGTCTACCAACACACCCGCGAGTGTGCGCGCGCACACAAACTCACACGCGCGCGCGCAACGCGAAACATCGCAGTTCTCTGCTGCCTGCCGCAGAAGAGTGATAAGAAATATCAGGGAAATCTCTCTTATTGTTTCTACCGTTCGCACCTAAGTTCCAGTCAGACATGCACCCATATCAAATGTCTACCGAACAATCTTATGTGAACAGGCGCTGTGCTCGTAGAGGAAACCCGCTTAATTAACTCAGCGACATCACAATAGCTGTATATACATATGATCGTATTAACTTAAGCGCATATTAATAAAGCATAATCGTAACTGACAATGAGCTAACTTAAAACCTGGCAACGAAGTAACACCGTGTGCTCGTGTTAATATAATTACCTAAAGCAATGAGTTACTTCACAACATGTTATAGTCTAACACGATTATGTATTAAGAGGCGCGCAGCGACGATGTAGCTTGCTAAAGCCACAATTTTCAACTGCTTGGACACGATTAGCAAACAAGTGAAATCCCAAGCGGACTGTGTTTCCACTATCGGCAATCGAAGAATACGGTTCTGTGAAACCACGGCTACCAGCGGTAGTCAGTCGTCGAAATATCCCGAATACGCACATCGGCAGAAAGTTTTGCTAACTTCTCAGCTTCCTCCATTCATCCATCTATGAAGTCTCTGAAATAAAGACAGCAACTGATGCGAGTGTCGGACTCGCTCAATGGAGATCCATCACGCTGATGGGTTTGCAAAAGCATTCTACCTTTTTTTTACCTTGACAGTATGTCAACACCGCCCGGTGGTGTGTCTAACATCGATTCATTGTTAGCTAGCCAGTCTATGCCCACCGCATACGATCACCGTATCACTGGAACTGCAGGCTACGTTTCTGCCCGGTTACAGCCGAACGGGCAATGCTCAGTAGCTACCAGAGGGGAGAGATGTTCGTCAGTGTTTCTAGCTAGGTAGATAGCGACAACTCAGACGTGTCTCAACATCAACAATAACATGCTCTCGACAGAATCGCTGCCTACAGTTTAACTTCGACTTCAGTCCGACACACAAGTTGTATGCAAAGCAAATCTCGTTCTCCGATGTTTCACAGGCAACAAAGTTGACTTTGCCGAGTATTACAGCGACGATTAGCCAATTATATCAACGTGATTTAGAGCTGCGCCTTACCTTTAGTTCCGCACTCTCCGCCATCTTGTTATTCTGAGCGCAAGCGTGACCAACCCCCAGCACGTGGGACGGACGTGTGGCATGCTGACGCACGAGCCCCAAGTTGAAAAATTTAGCGCCAGTTTTTTTGTGTGATTTATTAACGCTTCTGTGCACTTTAAATGTGTTTCATCTTTATTTCATGCTCCAAGATGACACTCAAATGTAGCATTCTGAATAAAATTGAGTTTTTCCAGAAGTGTTCTAGCCATTGTAATGACATAAACGTGAAATAATTTCAAAATAGTTAAGAATTTATTTCAGGTAGTCCCTCAGTTTTCACTTTTACAAACCTTCTGTTCGTCATCCAAGAAAAATAGCACAAATATTTAGCTGCAAGCCTGCAACATGAGCTGATATAATGTCCTAGTGGAGGCATCTGGTTTGGACAGGGTTTATCACCTCTGAAAGAATGGCCTTCGGAACAGTTACTGTCTTCTTTTCTCAAATAAGTCTGCATCCTAAATTGCATTTTTGCTAACTTACTCTTAGCATCACCTCTCAAAACAGTGCTGGAGCTTGCTAATTCACTAGTATGAGTGTCTCAATCCTTACAACCCTTACATGTCTAACAGTCACACAAAATATAGACAAATAATTGAATTACCATTGCAAATGCAGGCCATATATTGTGACTTTTTTCTGGTTTTGTAAGATTATTTTTACTGTACTCACCGTTAGTTGTATTGATAACACAAATTTTAATAAATTCTGTTGGTACAACATCTGTTATTATTACTTGGTGTTTAATATGCTGAAAGCCTTTCAGCACAGATTATGAATAAAATAATTATATTGCCGCTACAAAAATAAACTCTTTCATTATAAATAAAGTATATGGTGAGAGAATGCAGAGTGTAGAACAGGTTTGAATTTTTGTAACATAAACTATCATTCCTAAGTGGGCTCCAACAATCTAGCTGATTGGATCGACAGGTGCCTTTTGCTTACTGTTGCATTTCAAACTTGGATGTCACATATTGCGGCTTTGCAAAGTATTAAGACCCCTTCACTTTTTGCACACTTTGTTGTGACTTAATCTAAAACTGGATTAAATGTATTCTTTTGGACATCAATGTACTATGCACAGTAACCCATATCAAAGCAAAAATATTTTTTTAGAAATCTTTGCAAATTTATTAAAAATCAGAAACTGAACATCTATGTAAGTATTCAGACCTTTTATTCAGTACTTTGTAGAAACACCTTGAGCAGCAATCACAGTTTCAAGCCTTCTTGGGTAAGTCTCCACAAGCTTTGTGCACCTGGATTTGGACAGTTTCTCCCATTCTTCCTGGCAGATCCTCTGAAGCTCAGTCAGATTGGATGGGGAGCGTCTGTGAACTGCCATCTTTAGGTTTCCACAGATGTTCTATGGGGTTCAGGTCTGCACTTTGGCTGGGCCACTCATAGACATTCAGAGACTCCTGAAGCCACTCCAGCATTGTCTTGGCTATATGCTTTAGGTCGTTCTCATGCTGTAAGGTGAAGCTTCACCCCAGAATGAGGTTGTGTGCACTCGAGCTTAGGTTTTCTTCATGGACCTCTCTGTATTTGGCTGCATTAATACTTCCCTCAATTCTGACAAGTCTCCCTGTCCCTGTCCCTGTTGTTGAGAAGCACCCCCATAGTGTGATGCTGCCACTACCATGCTTTACTGTAGCAATGGTGTGAAGGGAAGCCTTCACCTCTCCCCAGAAAATAAGTGTTAATTGTGTTCACCTGTTTTCATTTGTATGAGAACCAGACTATTGGCTAACAAGCAACACCTGACTAATTGAAGGGTGATTAAATGCAGGTGTGGCTGGAGAGCAGGAGAGAGGCTTATTTTGTTCCTGCTGTCACTTTGTGCAGATGGGTTTCTGTGTCTTTGTTTGTTGGGAAAAGAAGTTTTTTTCTTCTTTTTTTTTTTTTTTTTTTTTTTTTTTTTTTGGTAGCCCTTGCTCTTCTTGGCTTGTTTTCTATGAGAAGTGTTGGCCAGCTTCTCCACAGACTGTATTCACCAGGTAATGAGCAGTATCTGGTTTTCACCAGAAAAGAGTTTAGATTTTTGTCTCAATGGACCAGAGAGTCATTTTCCTCATATCCTCAGAGTCCTTTAAGTACCATTTTGCAAACCCCAGATGGGCTGTCATATGCCTCTTTAGTCAGGAGTGGCTTTTGTCTAGCCACTTTACAATAAAAGCCTGATTAACAGAGTGTGTCTGAGATTTTTGTCCTTCTGGCAGGTTCTCCTATCTCTGCAGAAGACCTCTGAAGCTGTTAGAATGTCTAATGGGTTCTTTGTTACCTCCCTGAGCAAGGTCCTTCTTGCCTGGTTACTGAGTTTGGTCGGACAGCCTGCTCTAGGAAGAGTGCTGGTGGTACCAACCTTCTCCCATTTCCTAATGATGGGGCCCAGCATGTTCCTGGGAGTATTCAGAAATTATTTTATACCCTTTCCCAGGTCTATGACACAATTTGATTGTGTATGTGGAGAGTTCTTTGGACTTCATGGCTTGGTTTTTTGTTTTGGCATGCAATGTGAAATGTGGGACCTCAAATGCACATCTAAATCATGTCCAGTAAAATTCAATGTGCCATAGGTGGACTCCAATCAAGTTCCACATTACTAGCATTTAGCAAACACTTATCCAGAGCAACTTACATCAATTACAGGTTTTTACAATGTTATCCTTTTATACAGTGGGATATTTTCTAAGGCGATTGTGGGTTAAATAGGGTACAGCAGCAGTGCCCCTGTGGGGAATCAAACCAGCAACCTTTCCGTTATGAGTCCAGCTCCTTAACCACTATGCTACACGGCAAGTTCTAGAACATCTCAAGGATAATCAAAGCAAACAGGATGCACGTGAGCTTTGGAATTCCATAGCAAAGGGTGTGAGTAATTATGTAAATGAGATTTTTCACTTTTTTATTAATAAATTTGCAAAAATCCTTTAATCCATTTCATACTAAGTCTATAACACAACAAAGTGTGCAAAAAGTTAAGGGGTCTGAATACATTCTGAAGCCACTGTAAAGACTGAAGCTGCTTTCTCTTCAGACGGTTAGGTGAAAAAACACAGGCCCAAGTTACAGGAGAGAGTTTAGGAAACACTGGGTCTGCTGCACCAGAAGTGAGGGACCAAGGGAGCCCATGTCCTCTCCCAACTTGCACAAGTCCCTTACACCCAAAGTGCATTCTGTCCACTTTATTATAGGATCACAAATATTAATTCATGATTATTCTAGAAATATCACAGTTTGTGGTAAGAGAACACAAAGTATTATTCACAGAAAATATTTAAATATTAAATTTAGTAAATATATACTTAATTGATCACACATCATACTGACATAGTCCCAATGCAAATATTGTACATACAGTAGCTAACAAAAGGCGTTGTGTTGCCCTTAAGGCATTTATTTTTCTTTGCTTCAAATTTCTACTTCAAAAAAATATGTATAATAAGTTGTTGGTAATTATTTCTTATGGAATATAAGAAGTTGATAACCGCCTTGCAGTTTGTGGGTTTGTTTGTAAATAATTATATTCGTTGCCTGCTCGTGTCGTCTGATGACGTCACTTGCTGTTCGATCGCTTGCGGTTAAACTGTTTCTGGTTCGGCAGAATATGTGAGATACCTGAGGCATAATTGAAACATAAACTACTGTGAAGCATCTTAAAGGCAATGCCGTAAGTTTAGTTATCTGACATGTTGTCTTAATATATATTAGTAACGATTTAGTTAAGAACGATGTTTGAGAAGTTATCTTAGTAGTAGCGATTTGTTTGTCATAAACATGTTAATGGGAATGTTATTAGCCATGGTAACCGCTACGGTACAAAACGGCAATGTATATATATTCGTTTTACAGCTATGTACAGTACTGTTTAGTTAAGGACACAGACACAATTTTTTTTATATTGTTTTTTTATTTACAGTTTTCACTGAATATTTTTGTATTGTTTTTATTTACAGTTTTCACCGTATGCCACATGTATGAGGAAATGTCAAGTAAATGATCAATCTTACTTCGACTCTCTCTTCACTGGCAACGGTTTAACTCGGTGTTTAGTCAGAGTTTCAACACACTGCACGAGAACACTACAGGCGTTAATAATGATGCAGTGATGTGTGTTTGTTTGATTGCCAGCATGACTGACTAGTCTGCTCACTACCAGCATATTGAGCACTTGCAAGCTTCTGTGAAAATACCTCTGCTGAAAAGAAAGCAAACTAACATAGCTGAAATTGAGTTTCTTGGGCATTAAGACATCACAGACCATATTCACACAGCCAAATGAATGTCAGTTTTTAAAAGTTTTTTAAACACAACCTTTTCATGATTAGTATTATAGGGAAATTTATTAGTGGTTGCCTCCTGTCAATGAGTTTCACAGTCTAACCAAAACTTTATTTGTGGAAGGATGGTATATACCTCAGAAAAGAAAAAAACTGGATGGACTGGACAGAACTGGTTAGACTAAGGAAGCATACTGAATGCTAGGTCTTCTTCAGGTGCCAGTACAAAACATGAGTATGTCTTTCTTGCTCAATTATTTTCTTATTCCACAGAGGTACTTGTCCTTTTTTTTGCAGAGTGAAGACACGTGTAGGACAATTTGACACCGGACTTCAAAGAATGACCACTTTACATTATTGGCATTTAGCAGACACTCTTATCCAGAGTGACTTACATCAGGTACAGTTTTCTTTACAACGTTATCCATTTATACAGCTGGATATTTACTGAGGCAATTGTGGGTTAAGTACCTTGCCCAGGGGTACAGCAGCGCCCTGGCTGGAATCAAACCAGCATTCTTTCAGTTACAAGTCATGCTCCTTAACCACTATGCTACACTGCCCCACACTTATCTACTCACTTATAGAACTAGTCACCATCACCTCATTCAAGTCTTGTCAGGAAAGCACCTGTCTCCCCCAGCATCCCTTATTCCAGCTGGCCCCCACATAAGAAGTGATTGCATGGGTAGGTTTGTTCTGAAATTTTGCTGGTTCACTTTGGATAATTGTGTGTAGCCCAAATTGTTTAGCGTAAGTTGGTGTCATTTTAACATCAGTCATTTTAAGACCTAATGCATATCGGTAAAGTAAGTAAGTAAGTAAGTCAAATTTATTTGTATAGCGCTTTTCACAGGCATAAGTCACAAAGTGCTTTACAAGAGCATTATACAACATAAAAGAGAGAAAAACACAGAAGATGAAGTGACCACCTGAGCCACGTATTTAAAAAGAGCAAAGCTAAAAAGCTAAAAACTAAAAAACACAATACATAATAAAAATACACAATACACAATAAAATACACAATAAATACATAAAAATGCAGACCTGGTACAGATTACCCAAATGCATGTCTAAACAGATGTGTCTTTAGCTGCCTTTTAAAAGAATCCACAGAAACAGCAGACCTTCAGGGTGCGGGCAGAGCATTCCACAGTTTAGGTGCAACGGCCTCAAAAGCTCGATCGCCACGGGTCTTTAGGCAGGTGCGTGGGACAGACAGTTAGCTTATTTAGCTTATTTGACCTAAGAGAGTGAGCTGATGAGTGAGGGTGAAGTAGGTCAGCCACATAAGCAGGAGCCTGACCATGCAATGCTCTGTAAGTGAGAATGAGAATTTTAAACTGGATCCTATACTTCACAGGAAGCCAGTGAAGAGATATAAGTATAGGGGTAATATGAGACCATCTATTTGACCTAGTAAGTAGTCTTGCAGCAGCGTTCTGAATTGCCTGCAGACGATCAAGGGCAGACACACTAAGCGAGGAGAAAAGTGTATTACAATAGTCAATACGAGATGATATAAAGGCATGTATAAGCATCTCTAGTTCTGCATGTGAAACTACAGATCTCAATTTACTAATATTTCTTAAGTGGAAAAAACAAGATCTGGTCAGCTGCTTAACATGGATGTCAAACGACGAGGACTGATCAAATATAACCCCTAAATTACGCAGGTTGGAGTGGGCGGCAGAGGAAAGAGGCCCAATACTTTGCATGATCAACCCTTTCTGGAGCAACAGTAGTAGTGAAGAGCAGGACTCATCAGCTGAAAACTTCTTTTTGGAGGGATTTGAAAAAGTCACACAAAACTCAAAGGCAAGCAATTATGACAGATTGCTTTCACTAAAATGTGGAATGACTCCAATCCCCGATGGATTTAATGAGAGCTTAGATTTATCTAGCGGTTTTGGAATCACTGCATGTCTTTGTTGTTTATTGAGAGATTCTCTTATTTTTGTATGCATGTCAATCCCCCTTCCCATGTTTTATATAGGACTTCTCTGTGACCCCACAAGTTTGTATCCTTCTGAACAAACACTCCTCACCCTACAAAGTCCATGTATATGTGAGTGACACAATGATGTGCAAGTTTGTTGATATAGTATTCCTGAATCGAGAGTAACATATCAAAGAAAAGTGCATACAGTAAAACCACTTAAACAATTAATGTCAGCATTCATGCAGTGCTACAATGACCAGTGCCAGAAATTATGGACTGCAATGCTACATATAGATGTGCGAGCCAAGATTTAGCGTGAAGAGGAAGGTCTTTGGTCTGCACTGGAAGATGGTGAGCGATTCTGAAGTCCTTACCATTGTGCGAAGCTCATTTCACCACATGCAAGCCATAGCAGGCAGGGGACATTGCCAGGATGTCCTGGGTCACAGACTGGAGTGGTCAGTGGAATGGAGTGGCTTCCTGTTAGCACTTGCATCAAGTTCAAAACCCTGGTGCTGGCATACAGGACAGTGAATGGGACAGCTCCCTCATACTTACGATTAGTCTTCAAACCCTCTGTTCCACCGGGACCACTACGATCTGCAGCTGTGGGGCATCTTACTGTCCCATCCCGACATAGTTGCTCCTCTCAGACACGATCCCTGTCTGTACTGGTCCCTCAGTGGTGAAATGAACTCCCCACAGAGAACAGGACAGTGCAATCACTGGTCATATTCCAACGCAGACTGAAGACTCACCTCTTCAGACTGCATCTCGGTTCCACCTCAATCTCTGCCCTCTGACACCTGCTACCCCTATTACTTGCTGTTTATTTTATTTGTAGTATTGCAATGTATTTTTGTTTCTGTCTTCTAGTGACTGAGGTATGGTAGTATACTTAACGTCCTTTGCTTTTTCAGATTGCACAAGTTAACTAAGGGTAGAGCTTGACTAGTGTTAAGCTCACACACACTGGTCTGGGAGTGTTGTTAGCCTGGTCTGATGCTGTTACACATTCAACTTGAATGGATACACTTCTGTTCTATTGTGCTGGAAGTTGCAACAGATGTCAATCTATCATGCAGTGCTACAATGACCAGAGTCACATATATAGACTGCAGTATTACATTTAAATATGGGAACCAAAATGAAGAGCCGTATCTTTTTTCTGCACTGAAAGATGGTTAGCAACTCTGAAGTCCTGACCACTGTGGAAAGCTCATTCCACCACATGCAGGCTGTAATACACAGGGAGCATTACCAGCATGTGTGACCCTAGAGGGAATAGACAGCCAGGTGTACTGGGGGCACAACGTGGAGTGATCAGGCTGGCACGTAGCGTCCAATGATTGCTCACAGATCCAGAGGAGCGGTCCCTCTTGCTGTCTGTTAGGCCATCACCTGTGTTTTTAAACACAGAGATACAATCTGCTACCTTTGACTTCTAATCATACACATTACATTAACATTACAGTACATTATTGTCATTTAGCAGATGCTCTTACCCAGAGCAACCTACAAAGGTTACAGCTTTTACATGTTACCCCATATATACAGCTGGATATTTACTCAGGCAATTGTGAGTTAAGTGCCTTGCCCAAGGGTGCAGCAGCAGTGCCCCAGTGGGGAATCGAACTGGCAACCTTTCAGTTATGAGCCCTCCTCCTTACCACTATGCTACACTGCCGCCCCCATAATGATATGTGTTAAATAAAGGGACGTAGTGAGCAATATTGGCATAATTTAGGCAAACATATGCTGTTCGGCACTTATACACATGTACATATATGCACTACAGCAGTGTGTGCAACGCATAAACACCCATTTATACCATTTGACAGGCACCAGTGTGATATAGTGCTATGTAAGTCACTTTGGTCAAGAGCCTCTGCTAAATGACAATAATCTAATGTATTTCCAAGACATTATTCTGCTCAGATTGTACAATGATATACCACATACCCAAATTACATGAAAGAATTTAGGAATCATTTCATGACATTACATTACCTTCATTTAGCAGATGCTCTTATCCAGAGCTACTTCCAGCACAAAAGAACAAAAGCTTATCCATTCAAGCTGAATGAGCAACAGTGTAGGACCAGGCTAACAACACTCCCAGACCAGTGAGTGTGAGCATGACACCATTCAAGCCCTACCACAAGTTAACTTGTGCTAACCTGACTAGAAAAGGGAAGCCAAGTATATTACTATCATTT
Organism: Megalops atlanticus; assembly: GCA_019176425.1. Taxonomy (NCBI): domain Eukaryota; kingdom Metazoa; phylum Chordata; class Actinopteri; order Elopiformes; family Megalopidae; genus Megalops; species Megalops atlanticus. The sequence continues at coordinate 7,232,453 of CM032881.1, forward strand.
AGCTGAAGTTTTTTAGAATAGTGTTTCTTTAATCCTTTTCAAACAAAAAGACTGTTTTTGCTGTAAGTCGGTGTTATGTTACTATCAATAGTTTGAGTGGCAGACTTATTTTAACATCTCTGTAAGTACAAACTCGAGAAAAATATATGATTTGATAATGTGAAAAAATTGGTATTTTCACACACTGAAAGCATTTTTGTTTAACATTACAGCCACATGGACTGTGAAACTTCTCTCTGCTGCTTGGTAACCTCTGTGCGATGGAAGGGCAACACTCTTTGGCCATATAAAAAAAGATGAAAACATAAAGATGAAATTAACATTGTATGCATGGATTGATCACTATGAGGTCTGTCAGATTGCATGAGAGTTCTAAAACTTGTTCATTTGCAAGTGCTGTGATTGATCATATGGTATTTGAAAATCTGTAAGTGGTCACTGCTGAAAGCTCTTTTCATTCTTAAACTGAGTAAGAAATGTACCAGGCCAGGAGCTTAACTAGATTGTCATTGATCTCACCTGCATTCAGAACACGTAGCTCTAATGTCCTCGAGTGTGATGTAAACAGTGAAGGGTTTTTAGTGTGATTACACTATGGATGAGTGTTTCTCAGAAGCTGCTGGATATTTGCTGTGATCGCACATCTTAATTATACGGTAATGAAGAAAACACTGTACATGTTGAGAGTCCTGCTAATGGCCTGAAATAACACAGTGACAAGAACATGATAAATGGTGATCACCCTGTTAGAAAGCATGCCTCTGAGCTATTCAGTCATAATAAAAAAACTCAGAAGGAAAGGAGAATCTCCGCTGATTAAGACCCGCTTGCTGTAATTACTCTTCCTCTTTTGGACGTAAATACTTTCCTGCTGTGCTGTACTTTCCTAGTCTGTGCTGAGAGCTGAAAGGTACTACAGACACTGCACTGCTACTTTGTGTGGTCAGACTCACACTGGGTTGGCTAGGGGGGGGACTCCTCATTCCACAGCATGAGGTGATGCCCAGGCTTAGGGCCATTAATGAAGGATTCATCTGGCCCCATCAGCACATCAGAATTAGAAGGATTTAAACTCTGGTGCTGATCTCTGCGTGTTCACAATATACTACCAGAAGCGCTACATAATCGACGGCCAACGCGCAGACAGTGAGAACCGGCCACTTCGTCTCGTGGGACGTCTATGCATTCAGCTGAACCAATCTAATATTTCCCAGCGTTACCACGGCGTTGAGTTGCAACGGCCTGAGAGGCATTTCCTCACATCTTTAAAGTTAGTTAAAGAGTTTACACAAACAATGAAATTGTAAATGGGATGTCTACACCATATCTACATTGGAGTAGCTGAGCGGACGCCAATAATACGCTGATCCGATTCAGATTCGATTAATAACGGGATTTGTCTCCATGAATAATAAATAATGAAATTATGCAAATGTACATTATTTCTTTGTGTTACGATCATCTGAATGTCCGGGAACTCATATTTTTGCGTAAGTGAAAAATGTAACACTTTCTAAAATCCATCATCAACGTATGCCTCAATACACAATGATGTTTCATTGAGTGCTGTTCATACATATTTCCAGAAGATGTCGCACTTGTATTAAATACAAAAAACAGCGCATGAATCGTGTGAATAAGACCATATCTGCATGTAAATACAGCTGTTAATCAGAGGGTAAAATAGTTATTATCTCAATTTTTATTTTTGACAGAAGAATTCAAATGTAATATCGAGCTCAAGCATGTTTCAGAGTACAGCAACACTTAGCGAGGCACAACAGTTGCACAAGCAGCATTCAAAATTATAGTACTCCTCAAGAAAACTTCAAGAAGTAAAATAATGGAATGAGCTGTTGAACTGTAAATACAGCTGCAACAACAGTAAAAGAAAGTCAAAAGTATGCCAAACTAAAATAATAATAAAAATGAAAATACATTTTAAACATTTAAAAAAACTGAATTTTAACCTTGTGAGTAGTTTATGACACTGGAGTTGATTTTAATTTACACTTGGAGACATGGGGCTGGCGGCTTCCGATTTTATCATTCACATTAATTAATTTGTTCTAATAAACCATCTACCTTAACAGTCAAGGGACAGACCCGGGTTTGTTTTTTATTGTTTTCAATTGGCTGTATGCGAACCTGTACAGGGCTCTACTAGTCGTCGGGACAAAATAAAACACAAAAACTGGGCTTCACTTTCAGTACATGTGGATATTCATCATGTATATTAAAGGTCTGAAAACTTAAGGGGGGCAGAAACAAATCCATTTAATTCTATTCTATTGGATTAACATTACATTTTTGCTGATAAAATGTGGGTCACAAAAGCCTTATACAATATGTCCACTGTAAAATTTATACAAACGTATAAACAGAAAATGTGTCAAACATAAGTTATTTAAGTCGCCCTGGGTAACGGCGCGTGCCAAAGAAATGAATAATACCACTACCACCGCCACTATTGCTAATCATTCTTGATACTGTTACATACTCGCGAGACTGTTTTACCTTCACTTCGGGCACATGACGCATCCGTTCGCTCAGTCATTTACTGTTCAGCCGGGTAGTCTTATTCACCGATACCAGACTTTCCCTGTACTTTGTAAAATTTGTACAATTGCAATGAAGTTGTGGTTTTTTCGATATTCTGTGGAATCTGCACTGATTTATTGCCCTTATCCAATAGTGAAATTAATACTTTTTCAGCACTTTGTTATGTAATAAATTGATTAGTTTATCCAAGAGAGGACCCCATACAAACTTCTCAGGATGGATTCTGGATTTGATGAGTAAATCAATTTATACGATATTAGAATAAAAACTGACATGACACATATGTACTTGGTGTATGGTCTATGGTGAACACTTTTCGTTTTGATCGGTTTTTCAGTGTGTTTGATGTTGTGGATAACATGGAGAATGTGGACAACGAAACAAATAATGACAGGTTACTCTGAGAAGTGAAGAAATTCGGTAGCATTTTCTAGCATACTCCATGTGCGGAAATAATAATTTTAACCATAATGTATGCATATTTCTATGTGTATGTGTATGTATGTGTGGTTGTATCATTTCGTTTATATAAGGGTCTCCAACAGCAAAATGCATGCTGTAGGTAAACATATTCATCAATAGAATAGATGGATCTATAAAATATATCCATATACGCCTGACTGGAAATGAGAACGCAGGAGCACAGGGCAAATGTGTTCCGAGATCACAAAACAGCAGAGACACACATATAGCTTTCTGCTTCCTGGGAAATTATGAAACAGAATGTTGATTGGTCCAAATGATAACTTTGTTCAATGTTTGTTCATATGATCATAGGGGGCATGTGCTTAAGGTACTTAACAGTTGATTTTTGGACCTGGATAGTATACTCACTGTCATAGAAACTGTATAGTCTATAGAATTTGAGACAATCTACTACAGGGCTGTCAGGCAACCCCGACAAGTCCTCTAAGTATGTAAAACGGGTTATTGTTCTAAGTGTAATTCTAATTAATAATAATAATAATAATAATAATAATAATAATAATAATAATAATAATAAAATAATAATAATAATAATAATAATTTAAAGAGAGCTTTAATAAATTGAATTCCCAAACAAGATTTTATTACACATATAGGTCAATAGGGATGCCTTTTAAAGTGCTTTACATCAATATTATACAAAGTTAACGGTTTCAGATAAGAGCAAACAACAAGGTTTAACAACAACAAAAAATAAATTAAAAATTTAAAAATACATACACAAATTAAGTAATAAAACTACTAAATAAATCGAGATATAGTACTATTTCACAAACAAAGCTATCACAGTTTACATGTATAGTCATTGCACATAGCCACATAATATATATCAATGATATCTAAAGAGTTGATGGTCATGTTTTCAGAGTAACATATAAAATCACTTCCAAGAGGTCTTTAGAACTTTATATTAACAATCTACAGTATGTACAACAAGCCTGCAAATGTTTTAATTTGGGTTTATTACTGTCTACTCAAGAGTTCAAATTCAGTAGTGAGGATGCTCTCAAACGCGTCACATATTTCAGCCACCAATAAATCCACTTCAGAACCATGTAAATACCGGAAACATCTGCATGTTTATGGACGGCTCGTTCAGCATTAGTCCATAGACAGCGGGGATATACAGTACAGAAGACGTTGCCGATGGCGATGCAAATAGTTCCATATGACAGCAGCTCTGCCCCTGTTCCAAGATTTCAGATCCCGCGTTTTTTTGGGTGAGGTGTGACGTCACGGGTTCAAGATTTGGAGCGGAAGAGCTACGGCGGCAGTAGAGGAGGTTTGAATGAGCATGTTCCGGTGCAGTGGCGCGGGGTTAGCATCTTGCACGAGAAATGGTGTAGTGCGTCGTGAGCTTCTAGGGAGAAAGTGGATAGATCACTTAAAAAGTGATATACACCATATTCAGACACACAGAGACAGATATATAAACATACACACACACGCACACAGTAGTAGCACAGCTACTTTTTGAATTTACTACGCAAAAACATGTCCATACAGAGTTTACTACAGCCGACTGCTTACATTTGTGGATATTTTGTCTTATTCCACTGCACAGAATAGCAGCTGGTTTCGTTTTTTCCCATGGCAACAGACATCGATTACCACCCAACAGTTTCAATGCATAATAAGAACAGGTGCATAAAGATGCATGACGATGCTGGTTTTTATGTGAAAATTGCACAGTACAGGCAGCTAGTTAAATTGCGTAATGTAAATACATTTCAGTCACCAAGGGACACATTGTTGCTAATGTACATGTAAAAAGACAACACTAGGATTTCGTTGTTTGCCACTGGAGTCTAGGCTAAGGGCTTCACAGTTTGCCCTTATGTTGTTTTGACAATTCAGTATTACATTTTATATTATTAATTTAATTTGTTTTCAAATTCAAACTTTTTATAATGTACACATGCTCAGAGAGAGTGTTTTTTTTTTTTAAACTTGACCAGATTTAATTAATTTACTCCTGATATGTGCATAACCTGGACAGTTGCATAATGTCACACTGAGCCTATGCATTAGATTCGAATATAATCACACGGTACACTCCTCTTCCTGGATTATGGCATCATAAATGCATCCAGCACCAACGATGTGTAAACTATTAATGAACTGCATGGTATTCTCCCCTGATGAATTACATGCTTTGAAGGCGGGAGTGTCACTGCGTAGATCACCTCTCATTTTTTTCAGTCCTGTTGACTGACCATCAAAATGGCAACATTTTCTTCTTTTAAAAGATCAATTACCTTTAAGCTTTTGCTGAATAGCATAACGGGCCTTTCTCTCCTGGTCCAACTCGCTGCACAATGTGTCTGAATAAGAATGAAAAAAGGAAACTCGAGAATGAGGAGAAAGAATGCAAACGTTCTGTATTGGAGTTTGCTTTAAAATCTGCATAATATACCGCTATGATGTTTATACGAGACATCTTTAAAGCATTATTGTAGTACATTAGAAGTGGCTCTTACACCTGCATTGTTCTCCTATTTGTAAATAATTCTGACATCTACATCATTTTTGTATCAGGTGTTTTGATCTCGTTGATTAAGTTAAAAAAGCTGAACAATAGCGTCATCTGTCATATGTCATCACTGCAGTAAATGTGTAATTGTCAACGAAATTTGAAGAGTACATTTCCGCTATAGAGGTTTGCAAACGCGAAGCTTTTACGCGTCAGTTTCCGTCTCGAATTTCAATGTAGTCAAGAGCGCATTACTGTCTGCTCAATTATTCTTCACCAAATATGCCTCCAAGCACAATGACCATTTAATTGCTAAATCACTTTCCACTTCCCCCATATTTCTGTCACAGTTAATACGCATGAGCACCAAAATTCAAAGGGAATATATATTATAATATGTATATTAGATTTTATTTTAAAGCGTTGTTATACATTGGTTCTTTTGTCTTGCAGAGGAACCGTCCAAAGTGAATAAGAATAATTAACAAAATAACTTTATGTTGTTAACGTTAAAAGGTGAAACTACACATTTTAATCAGTGTTAAGCATTTTGGAAAGTTTCCAGTTACAGTACCAGCTGTTGGTTTCAAGCAGGAGGCTTGTGCTCGGCTCACCTCGGACAATCTGAAGCTGCTGGACCATTTCTTCTCTGCACGAAAGCTCCCTTTTCATTTGATCCTGAAAATTATCTGTGGGGTAAGTAGAACACCAAACATTGTGGTGTTCAAGTGTTAGTTGTGCGCTCAACGCCCCCAAAAGGGTAGAACAAGTCATTCGTGCTTGCTGAGTTGACTACAACAAAATATTTTGCCAGGTCGTCAGCATTGTCATATTAGGACAAAATATATAATGGTCATGTAAACCAGTTGGAGTAGTTTCACCGTTCACCGTGCCATGAATACGTAAATTGTATGACAGAGAATGTTAAAATTGTTATAAGTGTACGCAACTACGCGCAATCAAAAAGTCTGTATGAATGTTTTACATTACACTGTTTATTTACTTGGCAAACGCTCTTGCTCTTGACACTGATATTTACTAACACATAAACTTACCAACACATAGGACATACTTTTATTTTCCACGTACAGAACATGTTCTTTCCGTGAAAGAACGTACCTGCATGGCAAAGCTTTTTAAAAATTAGTTAGTATATGTACCTTTCAAACTTTGAAATTCTCGTTCCAACTTTTTCCTGAGCTCCACCTGCTCCACGAGTTGTTTCTGCAATTCATCTGGAAAAAATCAGACACAGCTCAGAGACCGATTCAATGGATCACACAGCATCCAGGTATATGTTTTCAGCGGTAACTTAAATATATGCAAATATACATATAAATATATGCATAATATGTGGGTTTTTAACACCCCTGTTGAAGCAAAAACGACACCATATTCAATATGTGTTGCCTACAACTACTACGACTATTAACAATACGTGCTATTATTAATAAGCATGGTTATATAACAGATTTTGTAATGTATTTTATGCATTGAGAAAATGATTAGTGCTGGATGACATTTTTTTTTCCTGTAGCATAAGATCACATTATAATTAATGCCTCTGGGTGGAAAATGGGACAACGATAAACGGCTGTGGTAATTCGAAAAAAAAATCTGCATTTGAAAATTAATTTTGTTCTTCTTTATGGGTTACAAATATAACTTGCTTTGCCTTTGCCCGTAACAAGATAATACGCTGGACATACAGTATTGCAGTTATTTTGTTGTGAAAGGCAACTATTTTCATCTTTAATGCAGAACAAATTAAAGCAGTTCTAAAATACCACCCATTATACTGATTGCCGCCACGGTGTAATTAAAACAGAACTGAGTTCAGTTAAATAAATAAATAAATAAATAAATAAATAAATAAATAAATAAATCTTAGGTTCGCACACGGTATTACAGAAGTAAGTGAAATATTGACTGACATTGCCAATAATAATAATAAACATTGGTCTTACATAGCGTCCTCGCGGCAAAAATGATGACTGAGTTTTGTTCAGTTTAAATACATTAGGCTACTAATTTTACTATAATATAGAAGGGTCATTGTTGACGTTGAAATTGTTGATAATGTCCCTTTTTTGGTTCAGCTCTACATGTTTTTAATCAAATTACAACGATTTCCACGGTTAAATCAATTCAGCCTAAAAGAGAAGCGCTCTTTAATAGTAACCTGCAGGGTTTTGACGTAAAATGTCAAAAGCTCAAGACCTGTTAGAAGGAAATGGAAGATCCCACATCCCCCATAATAACCTGTAATCGTATGTAGCCGTGTAATTCTGTTTCCGAGTAAAGGAGGATAATCTGCTGCTGAGCCGTAGTTACAGTTGATTTATCAGACAGCATATAGTGATCTCTGAGGTCGTTTCTAATTGAGCGCATTAGCGCAAGGATTGTCCTGCGCTTTACTATGGCAACAAGGGCGCTCCTGGAAGGAGCGACCTGAAATATGACGTCACTCTCACGCGCGCACTGCCTCGAGAATGACCTTAACTCATCCTTTTGTAAAGCTATATCAGTGCAACAACATATTTTTTTTAGAACGGGGAGCAGTAATATACACTAAAATATATAGACTGCCTTCAATCTCAATGTGTCCCAGGACTGTTTAATCCAAACATGTGATTTGCCTTTAACTTCGCTTAAGTAAAGCAAATCTTCAAACTTTTAATAGCCTATACTTTCACCAATTTCACCAATGAAGTTAACAAATGAACTCATTAATATGCGTAAGCAACGACGAAGAAAATTATTTAAAACATACGCTAACTCTTATTCCCTTGCAACCTCACTGCATGTGCATTTGACAACACCAAGATATATGGAAACAATGTTAAAACTGAGTGAAGGTAGCCATACTCTACTTTGAAAAAATTGCGGAGGTTTGTGGAAACTAGTCCTACAAATAGGTCTCAATTTATTGCACTTTTCATATTACAAAGGGTATATTGATTGGCAATATATCATCAGAATGACTGATATTGTGATTGCTGGGTCATATGGCAGTGAATTATAAACTCAATCAGACATCATGCACGAGCCATCTGTAGAGGCTCATAAGCGGCAGAATTACTGTTTCAACTATTACGACTGACGAAAGGCCTTCAAGAAGGAAAGAACAAAACAGCTGTATTATATTTAATATGAATAGTGCGGGCTATTGATTCCAACGTTTTAATCACAGTTGCACAGATACGAATGCTATGACCTTTTATTTACCTCCCAAATATTTAGAAGCTTGCTGCAATAGGCCCATTTTATTATTGCTAACAATATTCATTTATTTTACGAGAAATTACTTTCAGTAGGCCTACGAGGTTAGTGAGGATTGTTAGGTAGAAAAAAATAGGCGCTTTTGGGACCGGTCTTCCAAAAGCTGTCTACTTCATCTGAATGCCTCTGCATTCTGTAATTAGTGATAATGATGTTGAGCATCTCTTCTGAGACAGTCTTGAAACCCTTGTGTTATATTAAAAATGAACAATTTTCGAAATTATTCAATTTCATAGGGTCATGACCACGCGGTTTTTTAAAGAATTAATCCAATTGTTCATTGTTGGCAGTCTTACCTTTAGCCATTTTCTCTATATCTTTTTCAATCAGATGGACTCTGCGGACATCACTGCTGCCAGCCTCCTCGCCTGCGCACACATACAACACATTCAGGCAGGACTCAGCGCCGCACAATCACATGTCGTGCAGGATAATCGGAAAGCAACATGATTCGGGACTGATCTAATATATCATGACTGAAACGTAAAGGGCAGTTTGTCAGAGTAAAGCAAGGAACAAATAACGTGCCAGTTTGACCGTCGCGCAAATACGTGTAGCTACGTTGAAGCGCATACGTACACACGCACGCGCGCGCACGCACAAAAAAGACACAGACACACACGCACATCTATCACGCACAGTAACAAACGTAAGTAAAATACGGACTCACCTCCATCTAGCTCTCTCTGGCCTTCCTTAGTCACCCCACTTCCACCCTGATAACATGTCTTCGGCTCCCGCTCCTCCGCTGTAGACGGAATATCTTCCTTGTTCGGATCGATAACTGTTAATTTGTTGGTACAGAACAGCCTTTGTAATAGGCTATAACCGCAATCGCATTGCATCTGATAAAACATGTCCTAGTACTTCATACAAAAGAAATTATTTTAGGTACTATCATTTTACATTTGTAACATCTATGTTAGGATAGTTTATGGAATGTAAACAGAGACTGACATGTGAACACATCTGCTATCAAAACCACAAACATGGATTCTTCTAGAACAGAAATATTAACGTAATAAAATAACATATAACATAATGAAATATTGACATAATTTAGCTCTCATAATACCTATTATACAAACTGATATTGAACCTGTATTATAGAGAAAATATGACAATGAATTTGTACCGTTGGACTCCAGCGAGCCGCACTGGTAATTGGTTGTTGATCCGAAAGTAGATGGGGCGTTCAGTGGTTGAATGAGATCATCCCTTTCATGTGTGTACACCTGTAAAATTAACCAAGCAATTAGGCGTAATTATCTGAAATTCTCTCATTCCGCACATTTCCTCAGCACTGGAGGCCCATAAAAATAGGGACGTAATAATAGCGGTTTATTCTAAATTGCTGCTCCTTTTCAGAACGTTGATGACAGCTCAAAACCAAATTAAAACTGTATTTCGGGCTCGATAACAGTATTAAACATAATTATGATCCCTTCAGATAAAATGGCTGGAATTTAGTAGTGGCAGATAATGGTAGCTTTTCGAATCTCGTGACCCGTTTTTTCCCCATATTCTCATATAATATAGGCCTAGATATAAGCTGCGTACATTGTCTTATTATGATTGAGCACTAATACATATGCAATGTAATGACGCTTCAGATGTGTCTTATTTTCTGCGACTACGCAATTTGTATAGAAATTGCTAATTAATAACTATCATGACTAAAATAGATAATGAGATCGTATTTTACTATTTATACTTATTACTTAATTATCATTAATGCTGTTGTTGTTGCTGTTATTGTTATTATTAATAATAATAATAATAATAATAATAATAATAATAATAATAATAATAATAATAATAATAATAATAATAATAATAATAATAATAATTTAACGTATATTAAATGTATTTCACACGGATGCTTTTACGGTGCCATCCATTTGATGCTGTATGTTCCATTATTAGATGTGTAAATAAAGGTCTGAATTTTGTTTATGTTTCTTATACATAAACGTGCATATAGACTACCGTTCATTAAAACAGCTGACATGTTGTCAATTCTCTCTTGTTGCCAGGTCTCTCTTACAAAATTATTTTGCTCTCAAGAGACCCCTCGTTTAAATAACAATAAATGAAATGTCCAATGAGCTACTAAAAACAGAATTCACTTTTATCATTTTAGCTTTTATTTCACTGTGCGCGTTTGATTGACGACTTCACCTGAGAAAGGTCTTAAAGAAGTCACACTCACTTCGTACACAGATGGATTCTTATTGCTCTCCGCCACCTGCTCGCTCTGCATCTCTTCCTGCGCGGGTGCTGTCTCAGTAAAACTCGCTCTCTGGGGGTCCTGAGGAGCGGGCACGCTCTCGGCCTCCGATTCCCGGCTCTTTTGTGGACTTGCTTGAGACAGGGCCAGGGCCGGGGGGCTTTGACGGTCCTCCACGGAAAGTTGGATAGATTCTTCGTCTTCCTGTGCCCTGTTCGACTCCACATCCACGTCCGGCTCGTCTACACTGTCCACATCCGGTGACACGGACCTATAGCTAGAGCTCTCGCTCATGAAATCTGGGGACAGGTAGCCGGAACGAGCTCCGGTGTAGGTGTCTCGGTTACCGTAAAGCTTGGCTATGCTCTCTGCGTCTTTGACGACGGGTCTGAAAGCAGAGATGTAGCTCATTTTTCTCGGGGTTGGGACGCCTTCCATTGACCTGGTCTCATCCCCGGATTTGTCCTCCTCATTCCTGGTGGACTGAGTGCTGGAGCACCGCTCGCTGTCCATCACACTGTCCTTTGGCGTGTTAGTGCTCCGGTCGCTCTGCTCCGACATGTCTAGCTCGTTCTGCCGGGCGTTTATCAGCTCTGTGGGTGGTTTCGGTTGTGACTGGGGGTAAGACGGCATGGGTAGGCTGCCTGCTGTCGGCCAAAACATTGGGAAAGACGGGTACACGCTGTCCTTGGGCGCAGGCCAAAACACACCTGACAAATTGGTCTTATTTTGCTCACCCATTCCTACGCCGTCATCTTTCTTTTGACACAATCCAAAAGCCGGAAATCCGTACGGATGAGGGAAAAGCGGCGGCGGGATCTTTTGCAGCATCCCGAAACTCTTGCTAGGTACAGGAATGACCGGATAGCTGCGAACGCCGTTTGCTAAACTCAGACTACCTCGGTCCTCGTCACACCGCAGGGCTTTGTGGGGGACCTCGGGTGAAGCCCTCTGTGGAAGGTTACTGGGGCCCTGTGGCTTCAGGGGGGAGGAACTTTCAGACTCATTCATTGGCAGCGTCCTCTTGCGGCTGCCCCCGTTGAACATGGCCTTCACATCTTCCCACGCGTGGGCCACGTCTTCCGATGAGTTTTTGTCTGTGAGTTTAAGATGGCGCCTCCAAGAGTTAAAGTTAGCCGCGTCTGGCTGTGTGTACTTTGACTCGGGTGTGCGATGAGAGTGAAAAATGAATTTGTTGGGAGAAAAATACATGTTGCAGTATGTGCACTTGATGCACTTAGCTCTAGAGCTATTGTATCGTGCAGGTATGAAGCTGCCACGGCTTCCCCACGCGCATTCGTGGGATACATCGAATGCGAAATTTTCAGGGAGTTTTGGAGGGGAGTGAGCCCCAAGGAAGGATTTACAGAGCCTCTCGGCCTCGCGCTTGGTGATCATTCCGCAGCGCCTCGAGGAGATGGGCATTGCCCCTGCGCGCCTCAGGATCTCGAGCTGAACCGGGGTGCACTGCACACAAGTGATTCCAAGAGCAACGCGCCGATTGTGGATCTCGTTGTAGCTGTAGTTCTTTAATAGGGTGTTGGAAATTTGCGCCAGACAAAGTCTCTCCTGACCGTCTATTACCAATGAAACGATTGGTACTCCGTATAACGCAGTCTCGCTGACTTGGTTGGGTTTAAGGGAGCTGGTGCCTGAATAGGGCTGAAGTTCTTGTTTGGAGCTGGGGGAAGAGGTGGAATCTCGTCCCGCTGGAAGCTGACAGGGAATCGACTCCATTCCTGGAAGTCTGCGAATTGCGACCAAAATGGTTGTGTTAATGTGAAATGAAACCGTGCGTTAAAATAGACAGACCTCACATTGTATGATTAAGCCAACCCAAAAGAGGTGACGGCAAGTGCGTTTGCTAATCTTTTAGTAGAGTTTCAATGTTTGTGGGGGATTTCTGTGTCACAACGCGATAATTTCGTGACATTATAATTTTCAACGCTTCTAAAAAAAAATTATTGGCTGTTTGATACATATAACTACACATAGCAATGACAGAGTTTATTAAGGAACATTAAATAAAATGTAAGCGCGAAATTCACATATAATTTCGGAAAAAAAGGCATACAAGAGAATAAAACTACCTCTGCTAATAGTAATAATAACAACAACACAATGTTTAAATAATACGTCATCTAAATAATATTTACAACCTTTACAAGCCAGTAGCGTTTGCTGTGAACAGGATACATGCGCGCTTCAGTTTAGTCACCGCTGATCATCGGTATTTAAAATGGATCCGGGGGCTTTTAAGATTACCTACAATCCCTCTCTGGACTTTATGGCAGGATTGTTTAATCTAAATAAATCTAAGACAGCTAGATTAAGATCTTTATAAATACGAAGAAAAGATCTGCCCGATGGGTTAAAAAATGACAAGTGTTGAAATCATGTCATCAGTTGCGCTGCGAATATTTTCTGTTCTAATACCATGTGAATACTTACTTTCTCAGTTTCGTCTGGACACAGAACCTGGAAAAATTGTATATGTAATTCATTATCTGCACGAACCTGGCCCTCTTCTTAATGTCTTTAGCTCGGCTCAGAAGCAACGGAGATTACTTAACTGTGCCATTTAAGATGCTAACACGTAAAAGACCAGAAGGAAAATATACCTTGAGCCCTGCCAATGAGCTTACGAGAGAGGAAAAGAACAACTAAGCCGCTTTCATTGTAATTATATTGATTCAGACGTGCATCTCGGAACTGTTAATAAAACTCCAGCCCTGTATGATTAAAACAACGGAAGAAGTGCCACCAAATGTGCCGTTCCTGCAATGCACGCGCTTCAAAAAAGGATAGCCCAGAGTACAAACTCCGTATTCAAATAGAATCGACAATACTGTACATTTAAGATTAAAATATCACTCGGCCTACCGATCCTGTGTGCACTCGAATTGAACTTTTAAATTCCTTCTGCCGTAGTGAATATTGCAGTCATTAAATACTTCCTAGCTGTGCAGCAGAATAAAAAATATAAGGACGAACATCGAAGGATCGAAGCTAAATGTTATGTGCTGGCAACGACGGATGATTGTTTTCAATGGATTGTTTTCATTTTTTTTATTCCTAAATACGTGGCGATAGCTTCACTTCTGCAAGGAGAAGGAATGGGTTATATGAAATAATAAAGACGACTCGGCGAACGAGGAAACTTACCTTTATTCGATGAGAAACGGGCACTATCAGGAATAGTCCTGGGTCCGGCTCAAAAGCGCTATTTGAATCCTGTGTGAAGATCTTGCTTAGCTGTCGAAGTGTGTCTGTCTTCTGATTTCTCTCGCTCAGTGCAGCGAGTGGACTTCCATCCTGCTCGACTCTCGCGCCGTTTGTGGAGAGCTGAAGGAGAGTGACCACATGGCAGTCCTGGCCTCTTCGTCAGTCTTCACTGAAGACGCTCCGCACCGAGCAAGTGACAGCTAAAATAATGGCAAGGCACACCCACTTAGCACCAGCATATTTACATTAACTGTTTGCCTTCGGGACCGGAGGAAACGCCAGTCACCGCTGTCATCCACACAATTAAAATTCAGCTTGTGGTCTTTTCACGAGCAGTGAGGAATAAAACAAACAACACCAATCTGACGACAAAATACGTGGTCAATATATGTTATTCTACATTAGAGTAATTATTTCAGGGCCTGTCTAGATGAATATCGGCGAGATATTTATTCCTGTTGATTACATTTGCCGGACGGTACAAATAGGGGCGCATTGTTAAATTGTATTAAATAAAGGAATATCAAAAACACAGAACTGAAATTAAACCCTTCTTGGCACATTGAGTGCAGTTTTTGTTTTGACTATGATTTTAAAAGAACATGTACGTAATATAAGCTATTTTGGCAAATAAGGATAAAGGAGGATTGGCTCTTTAGATCTTGGACTTCTTAGATTTACAGGTCATACAGCGTGAAATCTGAAGTGCGGTAAATTCAGGCAGTCTAAATACGCTACAAACTTAATTTAGACATAATTTCTGACACGCTTTATTTACACATTTTTCCTGAATATTTTAAAAAGACACAGACATGTAAGTACACTACTCTCTCTCTCTCACACACACACGCATAGACAAACACACACAGAAACGCACCCGCACGCACACACACACACACACACACACACACACACACACACACACACACACACACACACACACACACACACATTCATACGTACATACATACACGTATGCGAAAAGAAGAAGACCAAGACAGAGAAAGAAAACCTGAACACACACACACACACACACACACACACACAAAAAATCAATGTAAAAAGAAAAACTGGATTTATCACGTTACTTGGCCATCTGTGCAGCTTATGACGGACACAATCAATTCCAGTCCGCCCGTGAAGACCCTAACAATTTTGATTAAAACGAGACTAGTATTTTTGTGTTACTGGGAATGGTATCTGTGCAGCACATGATCATGAAAATAATAATAAAAAACAGCATTAAAAAAACTTTGCCTTGAGAATGGAAGAAACGCTCAGCTGAACCGGCCCTTTGAGCGCTAACCCTCAGGCAAGTAGACTGCCATTATATACGACCTCCCTCTCTCTTTAACCCGCCCCCCCATCCATTATCCTACACTCTGTCTTTAAATGGAGCGAATTTGTTGAGCACACACGAGTCGGAAAGAGCAGACTGTGTATACAAACAGTCTGATATATTTGAGCAGTAGTCTGAGGTAAGTGGTGGAACGCTATATGCCCATATTAACTATTTATAATCTGATCAATGCCCCTCTGTTAACCCCACTGAACCTCATGCTGAGATATCAATACCTGATCGGGACGGAGTCACGGAGTCACATTTTAGCGTAACGCAGGGGAGGAAAACTATCCTTCCAGTTGCAAATTATACACAGGAGAAATTTAAAACGATTGTTAGACATAACATACCATGGACTTTGCTTAGATATGGCATATTAATTGCATTTGTGATCATCGGTTAAAAACGAAATGCAAATACACATGCCATAAAATGATCAATTGTATACAGTGGAAATTTCTCGTCGATATTGAAGGTTACTTATACATATAGTGTACATGTGTATACATAAATACACAGGAACTGTCAGAAAGGTTAGGAATAATCGTCAATGGCATGTCTTTACGCACTTTTGTTTAAATTTGTGATATTCTTTGTTTTTACTTGTTTATTTAAGGTCAGTGTAATTTTATTGTATGCGCAAAGACCTCACATTCCCCGAGGGTTCTTTATACAATACCATAACATTAACTGTCCTCAATGTACGCGTTGATTAAACTGTAATTAATCATACTGTCTAGGCCAAAATGTGAACAATTACCCTAATCAAACAGAAGTTAATAACGTCCACAAACGGCCTCAAGCTATGCTTTTGCTAAGCAGACCCAACCGAACTAAACCGCTTTTGCTTTAACCTATGCGTGAGTTAAATAATAAGATGAACTCGTGAATTGTGAGACATAGTGTGTTCGTGTGTATAGTATGTCTGTCTGTCTGTATGTATATAGATCACTACCGTGTATGCACAGACTGACGAAGATAAGTTACAGAATCACGATAACCTCTATAATTTTCAGACGCCGAAGGGGTGTATGACAATCCAATGGAAGGACACATTGTGAAAAAAAATGTTAGAGAAAAATACATAATTATGTCCATGTTAATAATTACTTTAAAAAGTTATTATCAAGTATATATATCGTTAATGGTTGTCCGTAAAGCTGCTTACACCTGTTTACTTACTTGTCACCTGTTAACTAATTTCTTGTTATCGACGGATTTCTATTAGATTTGGCCTCCGTTTCTCAGTACAGATATAAAAGTTGCAGTATGTTTGCTCCCCCGACGCAGTGAGAGCTGGCACGCGCCTTGACAGCGGGCGGTATCAGCTGGACTCTCTGCAATATTGATGGAGAAGGGAACTCAAACCCGATCTGGTGCCGCCGTGTCATCTTTCACAATCAAGTGGCTTTCCTCCTCCCCAACAATAATTACAATTTTATACTGTAATTATTCCTTTCTTTTTAATTATTTAGAGCACATGCTGAATGCCCCATTGTTGCCGATTATTCCTCAGAAACACACAAGCTCATGTGTCCTGTAAGACTCTCATTAAGGGTCGGGATCAGACCAGGTACAGAGCCCGAACACCCCGCCCGCTTTTAATTAGACATTTCAGTGGTAATTTTAGTCGCCCCCTTTTATTACCGTTGTACAGACTTCAATACGATTTTTTTTCACAAAGTAAATGATCTGATCCGTATTTGTGTGTGCGCAATTGTTTAAACAAATTAGCATTTAAATATTAATCCTGCATGGATTAAAGTCCAGAACAGCCATATGATCCAAAACATTTTACACTTTTAATGTACTATATGTTAATTCTTAACATTGACCACGTGTGTTAGACCGGAATTACGTTTTGGATAACTTTTTTGAAAATAGGCATACGTGCTTTTGATCTTAATAATAAAATAACTACAACAAGTATAATGCAAATGCGCTATATTAGCCAACGCAAAGTTTTGATATAGTTTGAATACATTGTCCTTTTAATTTAAAACTAATTATTTGTGTAAACAATAACGTTTTAAAATGTATGCTTCTATAAACCTTACGGAGCAGAGACTATCGCCCCACAGCAATTTGGCTACTGATTTTGGACTGTAACAAACAAGGGACGAAACGCGGCAAACGTGACGGCAGCAGTGGAGACTTAATCCAATTACAAAGTCGCTATAGGTGTGTAATGAAGAATCTGCTCCTTGGTAGTGCCGCAGTAAAGAAAATATTTTAATCATCAAGGTCCTAAAATTTAATTCCAGTGTGTTCAGAACAAACCGCTCTCTATTTGACCACTGAGAACAAATAGGGAAAAAAGCAAAATCAAATTACCCATGGAAGCCTTAAAAAATCGAGATACGTAATTTCAGACATATGAATATAGCTAATTTATGTGTGCCATATGTTTACCGGTAAAGGTCCACCATGCAGAAAGGTAAGTTTTAAATAGGTGGAAAAGCGCGCTACTGGGATAAAGCGGTGAATTGTGCCGGTGAACAGAGGACCCATCTGTCAGTGGCTCCTCGTCAAATTTGAGTGAATGGGACCCCGTCCTCGAGACTTTTTCATACCGCGCGTGCTTCAGGTCAATGGGAGACTGTGCTTCATCAATGGAAAAGCTGTATTTCTTTCTTTCTTGATGAGAACTGGGACAATACACGCATATTTTCCAACAACGGCAAAAGCCCACATGCGCACAGAATAAACCCAGTATGTGTGTGTGTTTGTGTATGTGTGTGCATGCGTGTGTTAGTGTGTGAATGTGTACGCGAGATAAGAGGAACAGTAACATTTATGACAAATGACAACTCTAAGAATTCAAATAGATATTTAGAAAAATATAATGGCAGCGTGTTTCGAGAGTTTGTTTCTCAACGGTCAATGTCAAATGGTATGAAACAGCCTTAATTTTGTATTGTCTTTGGCGTATCTCTGTTGCTGGTAATTATTACCCAACGTCAGTAATTCATATAAAAAACTAAAATATACGACTTACATTGCCTCTTAAGGTTATAAAAAATATTCTGGGAAAAATTATTTTTCTCCATCTCACACTTAACTCAAGGGCTCAATTAATACATTGCACCTGAACTCCAGCGCGAGCTTTAACTACAAGAAAAACAATTTTATCTGTACAAGCGAAGGTGTTCTCAGTCAAGGGCAAGATGAAAACTAAGATAAGCATTAAGTATGTAAGGTATGTAAATCATCGACAGAGAAATCACCTCGGTAATGAAGGGCAACACTGTGAACATACTTTTAAATTTGATTTATAATTATCAGCACAGCATACGTTACTTTCACCCTGACTCTTTATTGATGTTAAGAAATTATACTTGCTTAAAACTTAATAAAAGTGGTCCCATAACAACAGAATTATGTTAAACAGAGCTGGAATTCTGGGGGCGGGGAGTTTGGTGGTGGTGGTGGTGGTGGGGGGTTGTCCGTTTCTCTACAGTTCAAAGAAAACGAACATGGACACGCCTTACCCCGCCCAGAACGTAATAGGGTTTGTTAACAGGCCGAATTAACAAAAGAAATTACATTGTTGACAATCTCCTTGTAAATTTTTTTACATCGAAATCAATGAAGACACGCTTGCACTTTAAGTGTTTTTATTATTATAACAATAATTACAATCCAAGTTTTAATTAAGAAAATGCCCTGCGCGGTGGAAGAATATTATAGTTCCGTACTAATTTGCCTCTCAGTTTTGGATATTAATTTAACTGTTTGTGGCCCCGGCAGGCCTCGCGCCTCTGATTAGAGTGTGCACCAATGTGTAACTGTTCAAGCTGCCACAAGACTCATCCGCAATACCGTTCGTTAATTCCCCACTTAGAAAACAAATAAACAGATAGACACCTAAAGTCATACATTAATTTAAGAATGCAATTGTTTTGGACTAGTCCTGACGAATGCGCACACAGGAGCCCTCGGATTGTTTTTTTTTTAATATGATGCCATGAATGTTAATTTAATGAAAGTGCCAATTTATTTAATTACTTTGTAGCAGACAGTGAAGCAGGGCACATAACCTGTTCGTTGAAAAACAAGTTTGTTTTTTTTTTTACCCCGGTATAAAGTGACCTTTACTCTAAGTTACCGCAGCGACACAAGGGAAGGGAAAATACATACATTACAATATAACACAAAACCAGACGCCGTTCAGTCTACAGAACCCGATCGGTCAGCCTGAACCCAACAGAGGATACTCGGTGGCCTTATACATTTTAATATCTACCCGAAATAGATTCAGATTTTCCACAAAGAGAGCATGTTTCTGCAGCCTCGCTGTCGTTCTGCTCAGCGTCCGGTGACAGCGCCGTGGAGTCTAGATTCACGTCCGACCCCCTTCCCTTCCACAAATCACGCAAGCGGTTACATGGGAGAGCTGGACTGTCTTTACACCTACACCATAGCAGACACTGATAGCACACTATCCCGACTCAAACCCTTCTCGTATGTACAGTAGTTAAGTATGTACCCATTACATAGCCTGCTGAGCTTTGAATGAGCTCGTGCTCTCTAGTGTAAACGAGACTAATGGGTCCTGCTGATGACAGCTTTTTTTTTTTTTTTCAAACTTCGTCTATTGACACTCGCGTTACACTGAACAGAAATAAAACACAAAAGTAATTATTACTCGATAACACCACCGGAGCAATTGATTCGTCCAGAATACAAATGAATAACAACAATTACAAAAACAGCAAATGTTCAATAACAAGGGGGCTAACTCCGGGGAATGCAGCTTCTCAAACTTAACTTGTACAATTAATTACAATTCAAATGGATGTTGTCAATTTAAATTCCCACACTTAATTGTAGCCTAGAAAAAAAAATTTAATTTACACCCCCAACCCCACCCCGCCCCCAACTTTAACGCTAGGCGCAAGGTGAGCGATACCGCACAACATAATTTCAAAACGTTGCTCTTTACAAACAATAAAACAAAGCAAAGGGCTGCCTTTCAGAATGCATGACGACTGGATAGTGAGTGCACAGCGGGTTATTACACGTTTTCTAGTGCGTTGACAGATGGTTGGAAAAAAAAGATGGCAAGGGCGAATCTGTGTGGGAAAAAAGGGGACTGACACGCGCAGAGTTGTCGAAAACTGACGGGGACGCCCCAGTGACCTCAAACCTAGTCGTAATTATTTATTTATTATATAGCGACACCCAACGACATTTTAATAGTCACAGAGGTTAAAGGAAGAAATTAATCTTTGTTATTTTTCCTCCATCTTTTCATTGTACGGGGCGCCTAATTGCTATTCGACTACGTTAATTGTATTGATTGTATTAAATCATAAGGTGAATCGCCGAATTTACTCTTCATCGTTTATCCAAATTAAGTTTTCATTACCGTAATTAACATATAAATAATTATGGTATACATATTTAATTAAGAGCGCTACAGTCTCGCAGAAGAAGATGGTTTCGGACGCGGACGAAATGCAAACACAACACACGACCGTAATACTTTAAGTAATGATAGTAATTGCCCTAATCTACGTTACACACCGTCCGACCTATTTTATGTAGGCCTACAGTATATATTCATCCATAAAAAATCATAAACATTCTACAGACGGTCTCGGCATTCAGACTCAAGGTAAACATAAAAATATCCCATGCAGTTTACTTTTGAAGTAGACCAGCGAATGTTTAGGTTAAAACTTACAGGGCCGTGTCATATAAAAATAAGGCTCTATCCTGGAGGCCTGCAGAGAGATTGCCACATAAATCACAGCAGTCCAATTCAGTGGAAGTTTAATAAACGCACCTATTGAAAACGAATGTTCTCCATTTAACAGTTGTATCAGCACCATATAAAACCATGACCCCAATAAATTTAATTTTAGAGGCAGATCAATCCTCCTCTTTCATATTGATCCTCACCGGCTTGGTCCACTTAGATCGCCTCTTGCAGCCTTTTTTGTTTCGGATGAAAATAGCATTTCGATTAGACCCTTTATTAGGAAAAGATTGCTCCAAGAGGATCGGTGTGGCCTGAAAATTAAATGGTGACATTTTAATTACTGGACATTGATAAAAGAATCCTGGTAATGGCTGTTTACAGGGCTGGCACACTTTGTCTGACCCGGTGTGCTAATCAAGTTGGACTGCTCTGCAAAAGGTCAGTGGCGCAGGCAGCACAATGCGAGCGCGAGCCTCCACAGCAAATGGCAACATGAAGGGCCCGCGTGGCGCTGAATGGAGAGGCAATCTCCGAACCAAACCGGGTCAATATTCTGGCCGGCGTGCTTGTGTTCAAAACAAATTGAGCGTCCCATTTTCCATCTGCAACAAGATTATATCGCACACACTTCACTTTGCATATCAATAGATTGCTTTTTGTGCTGCGGTTTTAATTGTGAGTTTTGTTCCGATTGAATCACTTTCACAATCTGATCCCATTCTTCGCACAGGTTGTCATTTTGCGAAATGTTTTAAGCGTGTAAGTGTAAAGGTATTATTATAATAAAACTGTTCAACATTTCAATATAAAAGAATCAGTGAATCATACACCCAATCCTGTCTGGTTCTGCCAGTGAATGGTGGGCCACAGCAGAAATGGCAGAAAACCTTGCGTGAATACAGAAGAGATAAATGTTAAATATGAACACGTCTACACAAAGAACTCGTGTCTCAAATTCCCATCGGTCATGTTGATCTAAAGTCTCAATGCACCTAATAAATATTTACTATAATTTATTTCAATTGGTACCATTATATGTCATGGTGAGTAAGGTATACTGCAGAGTGCGAAAATGTCCAATGGTTAATTCAGTCGTTATTTGATTCATACAGTGACGACGTCGGTCAATATTTAATTAGTAACGGTCACCTCGTCAACGCGTTAGTTTAAGCCAGTCTTGTTGATAAGTAACATGAGTACTCGGATGGAGTCTATTCGATGGAGCCCAGGCCCTCCAGTGGGAGAATAGAAATCTGCCACAACAGGCGGTGTGATACAGTACAGTATCCACTGCCTTGGTAACATGATGCAACAATCGAAACCCCTTCTGTTGGAGCACTCGTTCTATCGCAGTAATACCCTACTGCGTGCTTAGAGTGCGTCAGGCTGGATAGAGTATTGTTCAGCTGGGGTAGCTTTACAATCGGTTCACATATTAATATGTTCTATTTATGTGCTGCTTTATTTAACTAAATAACTCATCGTTTCTCCTCCGCCTAATGCGCCCTGGATGGAGACACAATGCGTTGGTAAGTGGACTCGCGAAATGAAAACCAGGGGATCAATAGACACAAGGCTATCGATTAGGGAAAGCATCGTAGACAGTCAACAACCCGAACAGAGACAGAAACAAGATGAGAGAAATTAAAACGTCGCCACACATCTGTAAGAGGCGTCCCCGTAGTCGGCAGATAAATGGATACATAAAAATATAAGGCAATTTAAACCAACAAATGCTTTCAATGCACTCTCAGCTATGACACAATGTCTTCAAGGTGCCTAAAAAGCTTAAGCAGATTTAACGCGTCTTGGGAAAATGTATTGTACTCACAGATTTTTATCCCAGTTTGACTAAAAGCAAAAAGTTTAATCAATCTTAAAGCATCTCACAATATGTTTCTCCCAATTCAATGGAATCACTTAGGAAGAAAAGAAAACAGAAAAGGTTAGCAGCTTCGTATTGCTCTATAACTTTCAGAATGTCTTTTGAAGGTTACAGGTAAAAAGCCACATCTTGATTGTGAATGAATTCTTGCTTCCAGTAACAATGTAAAACCATTTTCCCTTTACGACTTGAAAGCACTATAAACAGAAGTAAAAATTCCATGTATTAAAAGAATAAACTTCATTCACACTGAGTAAATGGCCAGCTTTGAGACAACCCAATTAATAAACTCAAAAGCCTTTTGTTACAGTTATGTTCACATATTTATATAATTGCACCATGTTCCCGCTGTACAAAAGAGGCACTGTTACTTACAGTATAAATTGCGTACCGAACGTGTAATATTTCAGTGTCCTCTCCGCTGGGCTGTTTAAAATTGATTTTCTGTTAAGGTCACATCAAGGCAATGTTTCAAAACTTACAGCCTTCAGCAACTGTTTAGCTGAAATAAAGAATTGTAATGATTTGGGCTGAGCGCAAATCAGATGGTAATTCATACTATGAGTAGCAAATGTAAAGGAGGCCATGGGTGACCTTTGCAGTCACCGCAGTATAATAGCCTGGGCCCACAGCAAGCACAAGGTGAACACAACATGTTCTCTCGCGCTGATGCCTGCATTGGGCTGCATGGGTAACTTTACATTTTTATGAACTGTTCGATCCTGGTTTACATTGAGTATCTTGTAATTCCTCCATGGACGGACAGGGTCTTTTCACATGATAAAGCAAGGACACAAAATTTTTAGACTTATTTGGTTAATGTTGCACCCCGCCACCACCACTACCACCATTCAACTTCGTGAGTTTATGGAGCAGCAGGATTGGGGTAGTATGCCTATACCATTTAAACCATTGGGAACAGCACCATCATTGACTTTAAACAGAGTGAAAGTCCTTAAATTTATGAACTCTAGGTCGGTGTTTTATATAACCTGGCATGCAGCAGAAAAAAAAACATAGGGTTTCGTAGACTGTAGTTACAGGAGTGGGGGAGGCAATGGCCTCATCTTCTTTCGTGATCACAATGTCAGACTGCTGATCAACACAGATACATCGCGAACACTCATGAAAATGGTCTCCACTGAGAGTTCCACTTAAAAGCAACAGCCAGAGATCAGACTCTCCTGTTTTAAGCCCTATCTGACCCCATCAAGAATCCCTCTATGTCTCTTCATCATCTCATCTGTATGAATAGGAGTATCACCCATCTAGTGGTGCTCTGGGGTCATGGATAAGGGGATGCTGGGCTAGTAACCTAGGGCTTGGAGAGGTGGTTCCTAGGTGGCGCACGGTCATTATATGCTTGATCAAGGCTACCAGCTTGGTGTCAGCTAGATGTCCTTCAGGAGTTTTAAATGGGCCTTCCTCATGTGCAAGGCTAAAGACAAGCCATTGAGCCTCAGAAAGTGGGCTCCTCACTGACTGGACCCTCTCAACAACCCCTCATCTGCCTCATTCCTCCTGTCTGCCCTAGTCACATGAGAATCCTGACATGTCTTCTGGTTCTTCCAGAGAGCAGCACACTGTAATAGATGTGACCTCTGCATCGCCGCCACAATCCGCCTGAGAGACTTAAGATTGGCTTAAAAAGACTTCAGGCTCAAGATAGGTTAAGAATGTGTTGCACATGAGACATATTCACTTTAGACACATCTTAAATATGTTGTTATCGTTTTATCTTAGAAAAGTAGTAAGAGGGAGAAGTGTGAATGTCATTAACATCATTGTCATCATCATAGCTATAGTTATCGTCAACCTCAGTCATCTTCATCATCATCATTGTCAATGTCATTATCATCATTGTCATCATCATAGCTATATCTTCATCATCATCATCATCATCGTCATCATTGTCATCATTATCAGCACACTACTAACTGCTTACCAGTGTTATGGCAGTGAAGCCAAACTCTGCCTCCAGTCTCCTGTTAATATTCCACTGCAGTCCTGGAACACTTACTGTACATCTATGACCAACATAATCTGAGAGGGAGGCTGTATCACTCAACATGACAAAATGCCGTACTTCAATGCTGCTTCATTGATTCGTTCTGCCTGCCAGGTTAATGGTGAAGGACATGGGACATGAGTGGGTTTTCTGCTAGGCTGAGCTGGGCTGTCTCCCTGTATCTCCTGCAGTATATCCGGACTGAAAAATGGGAGCTTCACAGCTTTTGTTTTTTATCCATTGGTTGAGATATTGTATGTTATGCATTAAATATAACTGTTCAGAATTACCAAAGCAACAGCCCTTTTGTAGAATCTACTCTTTGCTTAAGCTGTGAGAGATTAAATTGATGCATGCTGTTGCATGATAAAAGCGATTGGGCTAGCCGTGCACATGTGCAGGGGATCGGACGGCCTGTCAGCATCTGCCTCTCAGTATGAAATGGCTACCCTTGGAGCAAAACGAGTATCTATAAACAGGCAGACAGTGAGGGAGGCCACCTCTGACTGTCAGAGTTAACGGCCGCTCAAGGCACACTGTATGGGTGACTAAGGCAATTTCTAGGCTCTTTTAAAGTGCAATCTTCTGTGAGCAGCATCAAGGCCAGTGGAGTGCTGATGTCACACGGGTGCTATCAGTGACAGGAACTGTTGGTGCACAATGACAATATTACCTCCGAGCCAACGCCATGCCCCAGAGGTCACCGCAGGGTCAGAGGTGGGAGGTGGGGTGTGTGGGAAGGCGGTAGGTTGGCTGTGACTGGCGGCTGTGCTAATTTCCTGTGTCAAGTTGGAAAATTAGATAAAAAACGACAAACCAGGCTTCCTAAATGAACTTGTCACTGCTGGTTTCCCTGATAAAGGGTCTTCTGGAGCAAGCACTAACAAACCAGCAGCTTGTTAATAGGAGTCCAATCTGAAGAATGAAAAAGCTGCTACATTAACTGAAGCTATTGTATGCTCTTTTTGTTAAAATTACAAAAGGTGTCATTTCTGGGTAAAATTATGGCTAAAAAAAGCATAAGGCTAAAAATGTTGATGTCAACAAAATGTCAAATAATGCACACTTCTTACAGCCTCCTCTTCCACCTCCTACGTAAAATAGCAGCTTGTGGACAGTGAATGGAGAATGATCACTGGCTTTCCTGATGTGCCCCCCCAGTAAACCCCCTTCTCTGCTCTTCACCTTCAACAGCTCATATATTATAAACATTATGGCCCAACTGGCCATATTTAACATTGTCTTGGGTCACCTAGAAACTAACGGCCCACCTTTTTTCTCGGCCAAAATATATTGAAGGCAAGTGAATTTTACCTACAGCACTGACAGATTTATTAAAGAACACATTATTTTTCAACACAATCCCCTTCCATCTCAAAGAAAAGTTTATTTTTTTCCCATAGATTTCCTCTTTGCTTCTGTGTGCCCTTGTATATCTTTTCAATGTATAAGTACTATGAAAATACATGCATTAAATATGAACAAAATAACTTTTTTATTTCTAAAACCCTTTTTACAAACTGCATTTGATGTCTTGTTTTTCATGTTTTTATTCACCTTCACCTGAGTAATGGTACTTATTTTAAGGCAACACGGAACATCAGACTCAGTGTAGTGCTGTTCCACCTCATTGCCATACTAAGAGTATTACTCAGACCTTTGACAATCTTTTAAACCAAAACAAAAACTAACAACTGAACTGAAATGCACAGGAGCAAGGTCATATTTTACAAACAGAGAGGAGTGGAGTGACCTCACTGTTCTAATGAAGGACATGCTTCATTTGATCGGTCTAAGGAGGATACAAGCATTTCCTGCCGCAACAGGAAACTCAAGTTAACAAGCTCATTAGTTTTACGCCTGAATTCCCAGGGCCTCGCAAATGGATTACACGTGTTGTGCGCGAATCTACAGGTGCACGGTGTAGTGCAGGACAGAAATTGCATTTTGAGTACTGTGGTAATTACGAGGTCCATTCGGTGCTTAGTGCAGAGGCCCATAAAGAGGAGTGACACGTCACAAAACCAGCGAGTGCTCATCCAACAGCAGCACTTTGCTAATGGCTTAATGCACTTCAGAACAGATGCAGAGGTGGGGAGGTGGACAGAATGGAGACACGAGGTACTTAGAACAAGAACAATATTGGCTTTCCAATGAAGTCGTCCAGCACGCTTTCTTCCTTATTTATCCTTCAAAAATCAATACGCGTTGATTGCTGCAACTATTCAGACAGAGCCTTACCAGCTCGGTAACCACAAATTCCATGCAGCTGAGCAATTGATTGCTGGTAAGGTCAAAAAAAAAGAACACAGCAACACACAAACTGTACATAGCTCTTGTCAATGTAGGCCTGTCTGATCTTACTTAATGGGAGCCAAGAAAGGAGAGTGACCTCCCGCAGAATGGGGGCTGAGAGAAAGAAAGCGGTAACACTAACACAGACCAAGCACGGCGTTTCCGCTCACAGCTCTGGACGTGCACCTCTGCTGCTACGTGCACTATGTGCACTGAGTCTACGGCGGAGAGACAGGTGCAGACTGCAGGGCCGCTGGCTGGTCCGTCCTTCACAGTGCATAGCGAGGCTGTTTCAGAATGCGGAGCCGCTTTGATACAATCCAGTCCAGCCGCTGCTCACTGCAGCTTCTCTGGACTGAACAGGACATCGTAGACCCTGCTGTTTGCCTGAAGGCCGGGCTGGGGTCTGATAGACTGGGCTGCCGGAGGGGAAATGTGCTCCGAACACTCTGGTTTTCCTACATATCAATCAACTCCCTGTGGAGAGAAGGGAACACAGCGTGCAACCCACGGGTCCAGATGAATGATTTTAATATCTAGATCTCATTGCCTCTGTCCACATCCACACACTCCATTCAGTTGAATGTGTTCTTATCTTTTAAAAAAAAAAAAAAAAAAAAGAAAAGTGAAACTGGATGTAAGCATTCAACAGTGAGAGAATTGTCTGCATGTTAAAACTGCAGGATAATTGCAAACCACTGATGATTTTAAATCTTGGTTTTCTGGTTAGGTGCAAACTAATCAAGCCAACTATATTGCTGCAACTATACTTGCCAAAACCACAGACAGAGCCAAGTCCACCTCTAAGCTCACCTCTAAACAATACCCACACCTGTAAATATGTACAATAACCAGTCCTGTACAAACTGGATCGTGACTTCACCTGAACACACGCTCACCCATGAAAAAAGTGTCGTTGCATGCTTTCTATAAGACGTGTCATTAATTAAACCACCTGCTACTAAGATTACGAACGGGCGGAGGAACTTATTAAGAGAGGAAATAAAATAAATACTTCTTAGTTAGGTCATTATCTGGCTCACGCTTACCTTTCTTTAAGAGCGGAAGGAAAACTCATTTAAAAGTGTGGCTGCATTAATCACAGCCCGGCATCAAAGAGTGATAATCACCTGAACACTCTATTAAAATAAAACTGCCAACCCAGGGGAAATTTTACCTTACTCTTTAATTGTTTTGAGGCTTTGATAGGCTTTTTAATCTAAGATTAATTTATGCAATTTTAAATAACTCTACATATGATTAATAAGCTTGAAAATTAAAAGGAGTCTAAAGCAATTATAACAAGTGGCTGGTCATCACCTCATTAGATGGTGTTGGAAAGATGCAGCTGAGTGTGTGTGTGTGTGTGTGTGTGTGTGTGTGTGTGTGTGTATGTGTGCGTGTGTGTGTGCGCGCGTGTGTGTGTGAAAGGAGGGCAGTTAGTTTCAGAGAAATGTGAATGTATCTGAGTTTGTAAGGGGGAGGGAGGCAAGCAGCTGAGCCCAAGAAATTGCAAAAAGAGAAAGACAGAATGAAAGAGAAAAGTAGAGGGGTCAGGGTAATAACTAGGGCTTTGCAGATTTGCATACTAATAATATGCTCCCAATGGAAGCTGGCAAAGGCAGAGAGAGAGAGAGAGAGAGAGAGAGAGAGAAAGAATATACCCCTGCTAATCTTTCACTAAAACACCTACAAATCCAAGAGTCACCAAGCAAGGAATGAAGGTCTCTGTTCAAGAGAATTGGGGGGGTGAATACATACAAGACCTGTAAACCTGTGATCAGTGGCTGATGCTCCAGCCTCTTTGCCCCTGACACTTGCTGCGCTGCCCACTGGTTTTACTCTAAATCTAGGAACAATTTAGAGCACAATTCTGTGAAGCCATTACCCAGCACTGAGTGAGCACTTCAAATGACACAAAGAGATGTTCTAACAAAATCAGGGTTTGGACATATCCTTCATTTAAAGACCTGACTTG
This sequence comes from Megalops atlanticus, assembly GCA_019176425.1. Lineage (NCBI taxonomy): Eukaryota > Metazoa > Chordata > Actinopteri > Elopiformes > Megalopidae > Megalops > Megalops atlanticus. The sequence goes on from CM032881.1 coordinate 7,261,926, forward strand.
CATTGCCATTTACCATGTGCGAGCTAAGTTTGTTGAACTTATATATGCATGTTGTGTTATAATGTAAGGTAAACCACTGATCGTCTTTCTATGGAGCAGCCCTTGGTGTCCTCTGAAGCATTTTTAACAAGTTACCTCTACTCCTCCGGGAGTTGCAAAAGGCCTGGATCATAATCATACACTGGGGATGGTTTGTCTCGGTGGTATAAATATCCTGGCTGCCACCTACCGTCCTCAGAGGTATGTGTGCTTTCCTAATGTTACCCAATATGGCAGTTTGCACTTCAATTCATGGGAGATCACCTACTGCTAATGCGCTGCTGACCTTGGGAAAGAGCTGAACATCCCACATGTGTTTTTTGTAAATAAATTGGTGAGGTCGCGCTTAAACTTTGCCCCAGTTACTCGCTAGATTATGATGGGCGGCCAAATCTGGAGAGACCGCGATGAAATATTGGCATGAATGACACAGCATGGGAAGTAAGCGGTCTGTTTATTTTATCTTGTGAACTGTTGGTGGTATGTGAAATAGATTCCGGTGAAGAAGAGGCAATGGAAAAGATCTGTCTGTTTGTAGGGTTTTACAGAGGACAAGCCTAGCTGCTTCTGCTTGACTCACCAGGGTTTCAGGGAAGTAAAATATCAGACCTGGGGTTGGTGAACATAATATTTGCCTGGGTCAGTTTGCGACAAAAAAACATTCCCACAATCGCCAGAACAGGTATAACCAGTGCTACAGTGGTGAATAAAAAAGTGCATTCTATTGGTGGTGAGGTCATGGTAGTTATTCTCTTCTTATTTACAGCTATTTGAAACCTGCTTTGAAATGACATAATGACACGATGTGGTCAAAAAAGTACAGATTCTGTTTACATGACATACAAAGTCCCCTGCTTGTCTGTCTCAGTGAGTCATAATATCTAATCACTCAGTTATTTCATCTGTGTTACCATTTTTGTGCCTGAAACAGGAAATATATGTAAATATATGCATATGAAGGACCATGCCACTGGTCTATGCTAGATCATCAGCTGAGGCCGGTCAGTTATAATGCTGCTTATCAGTGGGGTGCATTGAGTAAGCTCCCATTTGGTTCTGACTCATTCTGCAAAGCATGTCTTCTATAGGCTTGTAAAGATCCAACTAAGAGGTTAGTTCTTCTGAGCCAATTCTAACATAGGCGCCCTTTCCCAGACAATCAATCATTACTTTCCAGTGCGGCAGTGTGAAAAACAGCAGTGAAGAACAGTTAAAAAAAATGGGGTCTGGATCCTGGAAGTCACCTACTGGGATGTGCTTGGAAAAGCAAAACTTAGACACCATGAAATATCCCAACACTCAGTAATGTGTAAACAAGACATCAGTCCTCTCCAGCATGCCCCTGAGAAAATCTGTAGTGGTGTCCGTCACTGCGCCCTTAATTGGAGCTGTTTGTCTCTTTGAGGGCCTGGCCAAGGATCTTGATGCTCCCCCTAGCCACCCCCACATCTCCCCTTACTAAAATGAACACTTATTTCACCAGAGGTGGGGGGTTGAGAGGAATCCTCGACAGGTTTCGGGACTCGCTAGGATTCGTGAGGCGGGGACACAGGGACCCTTTTGTCACAGGAAGGGCCTCATCTGCCGCAGCTGGGAGCGGGCGGTCTTGGGGGACGACGGGGACAAAGGTGCTAAAAGGCTGCGTGACAATGAGAGCGCTCCGAAGGGGATTGGAGAAGAGGGAGGCCAGCAGCAGGAGGACAAGAGATGTCAATCACAGCACAATCACACTCAGAGACGCAAACCAGAGACAATTTGCGTGAGCATCCACGCTTGCACGCACGCACGCACGCACGCACGCATGCATACACAGATACTCCAATATCTTTGTTTGTGCAGCCTACTGTCCCCTCTTTAATATTTTTTACTCTGGGAAACTAGAACTCATATGTTAAAAAAATACTGCAAAGCATCTTAACCCAGCTGCCTCCGCAGCTCAGTGCAGTAAAATAGGATGTTCTCGCAGCTAGGAAAACCAGATGAGACAGAATGTCTTACCCTAGAAAACTTCAGATGGGCCTGATCTATTGCAAGGAAGCAAGGTCAGTCTAAAAGAAAAGTTTCAAGATTTAACAAGCAAGTGCGCACAGGGTATTATAGCCCTCAGGTGGAGAAGATAGGTGGAACTCACGTCTTGTATATCCAGTGACATCTTCCTCAGAGTTACATGTGAAATACCATGGCCAGAGAATATACATTTTTTGTCAAAATATTCCATTTTAGAGGTGGCTCACATTAGTACTATAATGTCTATAAGACAGACTAGAGCCTGGATTCCAACTGACAAGTAAATTATACTTTTGCCAAAACAATTAACAGAAAAATGTTGAGTCAGAATCCAAAAAAGAGTAATGCTAACTGAATTTGTCACTCAATGTTGAAACTGGATCTGAGGCCAGATGTTAGAAAAAATAGCCACAGAGAAAATAATTTTGAAATCACCTGAAATCCTTTTTGTTTTAATGATGACTTTGCCAGGTCAAACAGGAAAAGTTTCATACCAAAGAGTGAGGTTTTAGACCATGAAGAGGAAAGAGTACAAGAACCAGGAGGAATCCTCGGTCCCCTGTGTACTCTATACATGTGCTAACTACCGGATCCTATGGAAACATCACATCTCCAGCTCAAGGGTATTGGGATGGTAAGGGCAGGACACCCTCTGAGTCCTGAACAAAGATACAATGACGTGACAGACCCAATAAATGACTGACTGCAAGCACTGGAGAGAGCAGGCTGTATACTACATACTACCAAGAACTGTGAAAGCCTGATATTTCAATATGAGGTGAAAACATTAAAACTCCACACTTTGGAGGACCAAGAGACCACCATTATTGTGACAGACAGAGCCGCGGTGATGCATACCCTGTCATCTTGGCCAGATCAGGGGGGCTGTGCTACATCATTATCCATGCCCCCCACCCAGAAACATTAACACAGACATGCTCAATTAAGCCTGAGCTTAGATGTTACTGGAGACTAACCCATCATTAATGATTATTCATCATGAGGACGATGCACTTGAAAAATGGCTCAGTGACGAATGCGGGCGGAGACGCCCAGATCAGGAAATGCAAGCTCCAAGAGGACGCGTGAAGACACCCCTGCGTCTTAACAGGCCACGCGTTTTCTTGTGGACACTTGCCAACTGCACTAATAATAAGAGTGATACCAGTAATAATGGCAATAATGAGAGTAACAGTGATAATAACCATAGCCTGTGCCGGGCTGCCGGGAGCTATAGGGCATTATCTTGAAGACACAATTTGCTTGTTTAGCAGGGTTTGCTAAGGGAACAAGCTGGAGAGATAACTATTAGTAAATCACAGCACATTGTGGGATTCCAGCTGTGGTGGCTGCATTTACATACAGATAGAATGGGTATAGATGGCTAATACGTATGTAGGGGAGGAGGGGGGTTGATGCTGGGGAGGGGGTGGGGGGTCCCTCCCCAGCTCTGGATGAGACAATCAGCATCTCCCAAAGACACGCCGATCATCGGAAGCGTGGCCGTGACCTCATCTCCTCCTCATCTCGGGAGATGGGGAATTGGAGGCATCAGGGGCTTCAGGGGGGAAGGAAACGGGAGTGACCCCCCCCCAACTTCAAGAGCTAGGGATCAACATGCGCACAGGCAGCCTACACAAGGATGAGAAGAAGACTACCCTGGCAATGTAATACATATGACTTCAGAGATTAGTGTAGCTCTGTGCATAAGGAACCAGTAGGGCAAGGGTTCTAATGTTTGATCCTTGGTGACCCCTAGCAAAGCTGATTTTTCCTCCACCCTTGTGAATTCTTAATTACATTGACTAACTGAGACGCTATTGAACAGCTGTCATTTTGAAACGACCTGCAAGTCTTCTGTTTCAAATATATATTCAGAAGAATATATTCAGCCCAATGAAATAAGTCATTTTTAATTTGCTGCAAGGAAATTCAGACAAGAAACCTGATCACTGAAGGAATCCACCTAGAGGAGGTGGAGGCCAGACTCCACAACCTCATTGGTGCAAAGCTAAAAGCTCCACCCAATGTTCTTTCAAGGTCATAGTAAATTTGTGTTGTGAATTGCCCTAATTAATTCATGATACCAGTTGGAACCATAAAAAACATGCATTATGGCCACCCAGAACCAAACCTGTGATTATGCATTATACTGCAAGACTGTTTCTCTCTCGGGAGGTTGTTAAGAGGGGCAAAAACCTAACTACTGAATAATGTTTGATCAATTCTGCCCGGGAAAAAACATGCTTATAATGTTTGTAATTACGACTTGTAGTGACATGTAATAAATTGAAGGGGAGTTGTCAGTAGTTTTTTTTCACATTAGACATCAGATGAAAAGTACTCGCAGTTGAAATCCAGCGTGGTATACGGCATTTATCTCAATCTAGCGACGCAGTTTGACGAAGCTTACCACATGCAGTTGGCCAACTTGTCTCTGTATCTATGTAACGTTAACGTCTTGCTGTAAATGGTGTCAAACACCAAAGTACAAAGAAACTGTAAAGGAAATTACAGTTGAGTTTGCCAGACTACAACAGAATTGAATAGTTTTCAACAACATATTGACATTGTGTGTATTCCCGAAATGCGTCCCATCGTCACTCCAATGACCATTTTTTTCTTCGTCGCGTGTTACATTTCAACGTTTGTAACGGACATTACGAAGAAAAAAAAGTTTGAATTTGCGAGCAAACGTTTGCATAGTTGAACGCGTCATCGCTCAGCCCCCGACCCCCCCCCCCCCGTCCAATGCGTCAGAGTGAGAACAAGGTCCGAGTATCGGCGCAGCATTTACACCCCGCTCTCCATGGATGCCGCTGTCCAGGGTCCTGAAACAGCCCCGCTGCCGCCCCGGTGACAGCTTTTAAAAGGCAGCAAGTGCAAATTGCCGTGGCCGTGTGCGTGAACACAATATCAGGAATTTCCATCAAGTCCACACACAGACAGATGGAGGGGGAGTAAGGTGGAAGCAACTTAAAGATCCCAGGGCTCTCAGTTACTTTTTGTGTCAAATAAACACTGCGATTTAACTCGGGAACAAGCTTCTACAGAGCCGGTTCGGCAGGAAAAGTTTGATGTGGTTTTGCGAAAACGTAGTTTTAATGTCAACAGCCTAATATAGCCCCAAAGCAAAACTAATTATCCAACTGATTTGCAAGATAAAGTAATAAATAAATGATAGAAAAGTTACCAAAATAGTCATTCTCTCCATTAAATATTGCTCACTTCTCTTGTCCACAAGATGATACAATACCTTCCATATTTATTCAGATTGCTGATTATATATGAAAAACATGAGGTAATATAACAAATTTAGAAACTGAGTGTATTTATCTACTGAAATATTGCTATACTTTAATCTCAAGAGGGTGGCACAGAGCAAAGCCTTATTGTTTGCAAACATTGATCCTTATTGCAAAAAAAAACAAAAAAACAAATTTATTTAAAACCATAACAGCCATAAAAACAGACTGCAGTGCTGATGATAATAATTAAATTATTCGCTTAGCAAACACTCTAATCCAGGGGAAAACATTACCCGAACATCATGCACTGCACAGCTGACGGCTGGTCAGACATCAAACCGGTCACCAGCGACTGAGAGTGATTTTGGGCCTGTCTGTGGACTGACAGACAGTATCGTTCACTCAGAGGCCCGGCCAATACAGCAGACTGCACTTAGCGTCACACCAGGGCTGCTGTATCTCTAACACTCGCCAGCCGTCCCTGCCCTGTGTTTTGCCCTGTCAGCCTCTTCTAATTGCGCTCTGCCCTCTATTTATTGACTGCTTTCCGGGCCTGAGCACTGTTGGATGCCAGAGAGGCAGGCGCCAGCAGCAGAGCGGCTTTATAATTATTACTTACTAATTCTACTGGAGGCCTGCGTTATTTATTTCCAACAGCTTGTTGATTGTCAATTCAACAAAATTGCACTAAATTAAGTGACCTGTTGGAAATTGCACCTCACAATTTATTATCATTGTCATTTATTTTTTTTATGATTATTATTATTTTTTTTTTTTTGCTGCTTGACTAAAAACATATCCCTAATAATTTTAAAGGTGTGAGTCCTGTCAGCGCATGGTGCCCTAGGGATTTGCACACATTGTGTCTCTAACCATTTTCCTGCACATACCATAGAGACACAATGTGTCTCTATGGTATGTGCAGGAAAATGGTTAGAAACCAGATATAGTATGATGTCTGATTATTGCACATGTGTTAAGGTTTAGAGTCCCCAGGTTGTCAATAGTGTCAATAGTGACCAGGAGTTGGCCAGGACAGGCTGTCCATACTTGCCATAAGCTTCTTTGGTGCAGGATGCTCTTCAGCTGTTTATGTGTGCTGTGTACAAAAATAAACACATTTAGTTTAACCTCTTTTATAACACATGGCACATGTGTTATAAAAGAGGTTAAACTTACAAGAGATTGCAACTTACAATTCCTTAAGTGAAGAGTGGTTTTGGTTTACTGGAGATTAAACCTGGAAATAACATTTTTTTCCATTTTTTAACCATTTTACCCAGCTGTATTATGTATCAAACAACTGTATTATAATATTATATAAAAATCCCAAACACATCATGCACTTTTCTTTCATAATACAATTTGAATAGTGAGGTTCCCTTGATCCTACAAGTTTTTTTTTTTTTTTTTTTTAACTTTCTGGTTGATTGTTTTAGATGCTGTCATCCATATTGCTGATGCTTTTGAAGTTTGCATGAGATAAATTTCCCTGAGGTAACCATGGTGTAGTTATATCCCTCAAAACAGTGTCATGAGTGTGCTTGACCCCTGAGGCCAAAAAGACACTTCAGCCCATTACGTTCCAATAAGGCTCACTACCGTGTCAGTACCGGAGAGTGCAAACTTAACAATTCCAACAGCTCTAAAATTTACACCCCCCGGAAAAACGGCCCTGGGACCACCGCCCCGCCCACTTATTACCCTCATACCCTTCTCTCCGTAATCGATTGGGCATTTAGGAGTTGACTAATCGGCTGTGGTGGTATAAGTAAGCAGGGGCCTACTTGGTGAGTGTGTGCAGATTTGTCATTACGACCTAGATAAGGGATGTGAGGGATTAGGGGCACGGAGACCCATTTGGAGGGAACCGGTTTGCACCGTGATGAATTATGCATGCTGGGAATGGGCTAATAATAGCCGGGGAGAGGCGGCGGAGCTTTGGCGGCCTGCTCCTCACTGGCTGGGCTTGGTGCCGTTCCGGCGCCAGGTGACCCTTTTGTGTAAATAAAGCGATGGGGAGAGTAAACAGCAGCCCGCCAATCGGGCCCACACACATCTGGCTGCTCCTGGGGTGCCCCTGAGGTCCAGGAGAGGGGGACCAGGAGGGGGGATCCCCCATATTAGCCACTCAGGGGAAGCAGTGTTTGCATGTGCGGGTGCGTGTTTGTTTGTCCATCTGGGCAGGGGTCAACAGACCAGGGACGACACCAGTGTAAATATTTTCAATTGTTTTCAGCTGTAAAAAAAAAAAAACCCACTGAAAAACACAAATTAGAGTCTAATTATTCTCCAGGTGCCCAGGCAGGATAATGACTTCCACACACTAACACATCAGAGCACACTGCTTCGGAACTATCCCACTGACAATAGGGGAGCTCTATATTAATTTATTAAGTAAAAATAAGTGATTAATGTAATTTACCCTGCAAAAAGTCAAGTCGGAGTTGGCCAATTAAAATGATCTTTGAAAGTCAGACCCAGAGACCATGGTGTGTATGTGTGTGTGTGTGTGTGTGTGTTACACCTGTATATGACTAGCTATAAAGTGGTGGGCTAATGGTAGTCATTGCCCCCTTAGAAAAAAAATATTGGCTGCTTTCCATCTAAAGAAACCCCGGACACCCCTGATTTCTTAATTATGTATTCCAAAATCAGGGTTATAAAAAGGGAGCACCACACCATGTGGTGTGTGTGTGTGTGTGTGTGTGTGTGTGTCTGAGAAATATTTTACTTAAAGCTGAGATGTTGCCTTTGAAAATGACAATAACAGATTTATAGATTAAAATATGTAAATAACTGATGTGTTTTCACATTTTATGAACATAATTCAAATACATGTGCAGGGCAGCCAGTGAAAATATTTATGGGAATCTACCCAAAAGAATATGTGGCCTAGCTATTAGCAGATGTTCCTGTGTATTAAATTATCTTAGGAAACAAGACTGAAAGCAATCTCGGTTAACCCTGCCCTTATTATTGCATGGACAAAATTGGACATGCATCAAATTTGTAGATATTAAGGGTTTTTGTGATATTTTAAACAGGATGGATTAAAAAATAACTCTGTGGCAAGTGATTAAAAATGACTTGATGTAATGTAGCTTGTAGGAGTGCATACATAAAAAGCCATACAAACATAAAAATATGAAGCTAGAGCCAATGAGGTGACATAATGATTTTAAAATGATAAGGGGAACATTTGGCCTTGATCAAGGCTTTTTCAATAAGAGTGGTAGCACTACCATTTCTTTGGATAATAACGTGCACTGTATGTTAATTTTTGGCTGCACCTGAACCCCCTTTGTTTGCTGGAGGACAAGGGAGGAAGTGTAATTGTAATCTGTGGTCAGAATAGAGGTGGGAGAAGAAATCCCACAGAAATAAATGAATAAGTATAATAACCAAGGAGGCAGTGCAGTTTGGTCAGCCAGGGCTTTGGTGTAGCTAAGTGTACCGAGGAAACGGCAAGGGGGTGGGGGTGGGGGTGTGGGGGAACCGAAAAGGAAAGAGAGGGAATTGAGGCCAGAGCAGTGTATCTGCCATACAGGGACAAAGAGAGAAACAGAAAGACAGAGAGAGAGAGAGAGAGAGAGAGAGAGAGAGAGAGAGAGAGGGAGAGAGAGAGAGAGAGAGAGAGAGGGAGAGAGAGATGGAGAGGAGAGAGAGAGAGAGAGAGAGAGAGGGAGAGAGAGGGAGAGAGCTACCAGATTGTGAACAAGGACACTCACTCATTCACTCACTCACTCACAGGTTGAGGAAGAGAAAGATTGCAGTGAGAACTCGAGCGATGTCCACAGAGGACCCTTATAATCTTAAAACTTTATAATATCCACACGCGCACACATATTGTTATACAGCTAGTGGCGACTTAATCACCTAAGTGCACAATTTGAGGCAACAAATGTTGGCCCTTTGAGTTGCTAATGATACTAATGGCCATTGCTGATGAATGATGCTGTATAGTATGTTAACATTTCACATTTTTTATCAATGGTGTATTGATGTACTGTTTTCACCCGTCTACTCTTCTTATTTTTTTTTTTTTTTTACATTTGTGGCACGACCCATATACCTTCTTACCTTTTATCGGTTATTATCCTTTTCAGTCATTTCTTTTTGTGCAGCATAAATAACTCTGGAAACATGGTCATTAAGGGCACTACACTAAATAAAATATGAATGATTGATGGACTACAGCTTAGTCAATCCTTTTCCTCGGTGTGGGGAGACAGGCCAGGCCCAGTCCATGTCAGGCATTCAGGAGCTGTGAGCCGTGTCATGTACAACAGCTGTGCCTGAGAAGCTCCCTAGAACCCCCTCAACCCCCCCCCCCAACCCCCCTCCCCACCCCAAAAAACCCCATCAAAACCAAGCACCACTGAATTTAATCAGCTACATGCTTTCAGTTAAAGTGCACAGGGAGAACTGGAATGGACCCTTCTCTCCCATCCACTTACTTTTGGCAGGGTGAAAACAGCTCTAAAAGCCAAAGGAAGCATAGAGAATGGTGATCTGTGCAGCAGACAGTGAGTGGGGCTCTGATTTTTGGACTCATTTGGGAAGTGTCAAGAAGAGACAGGGGAAGTTAATTTTACATATGAGAGGAAAGCGGAGTGGTGTTCTCATGACAGAACAAGTCAGAATAGTTTGAACTCAAGAGCTGGGGCCTGAAAGTGATAAAGAAAAAAAATCAATATGCTGGTTTGAATAATTTTGCATGTGTGCATAAAGAAATAAAAAGTGCAAAAAGATGTAACATCCCCAAGAGTTGCTGAAATGTTTCTGTGCAGTGCATTGATTTATTTCTAAGCGTCTTTCATTCTACAGCATGAAGGAATGTTCCAGAATGCTGAGAGACATAATGACCCAGCCATGTAATGAAATTAACATATAACAGGCCTTTAATCCACTCTCTGCCCCCACACACACACCCCCCCCACACCACTATTGCAGTTACATCCACAGTCCAGGCAGGCACCATGGGGGAAAGAAACCAGCCTGTTAAAAAAAGACAAAAAAAAAAAGAAAAAGTGAACAGGATTCAAGCCTCCATCCGATCTCATTTGAAATATATAAAAAAAAAAAAAAATACCTTTGGGCGGCTTTCCCCTCTCGCCGACATTCCGCTCAGAGTGCCTCGCAAAGTATGATACATGCACCTATTTAAATTAACAAAGGAATGACTTATTTTAATCTCGCTGTGCTTGGGCGGGCGCCGCGGCCGCTTGGATGAGCAATACATCATTACACGCGGGCCTTCCAACGCTGCGGGCGAGGCAGAGCGCCGTGCACACGCCGTTTAGATAGAGCCAAACAATTTCGCCCGCACACAACTGTGTCGCAGACATGCATGTATTCATTACTGGCTGGGGGTTTGTGGAAGGGGGGGGGGGGTTTGTATGGGTGGGGGGTAGGAGGCAGCTTTGATGTGGCAGGAGAGGGAGCTTGATGAAAGCGCCATCGTATTAGGCGGCGGCCATTATTTCCCGCCACTACAAACAGACACAAACCCCTGCCTCTATCCCCCATCCACCCCCGCCTTCCCCCCATCACCCCCCTCGCCTTCCACCCCCCACCCTTCACAATGTGAGTAGTAAATATACATGCAATTGTCTGGGACCAATTATCGCAAAAACACTAGATCAGTAATTACATCAGAGAAAATTAAGTAGAACTCTTATTAGAACACTGTTTCCTATTCAACGACAAGGAAGGAAGGAAAATGACAAAATGCAAGCAGACACGCAGCAAGCCAGGAGCAGATGGGAGATGTCTAATCGCGAAGAGTTCCCAACTATTTTTCTAAGGACTTGTTTCTCGCAGGAGGCCAATTCCCTTCCTTTCAACGCAGAAAACAAGCAAATTATCAGCTGATGGAAAAGCATTTGTGAGGAAGAGGAGGTGAGGCCGGGAGGGAGACCGAGCTCGAAGGTGTTGCAGTGTCCCGTTCTATGCTGTACTTACACATCCATGCGTGTCCACTCTGTCACCTGTACCCCAATGTCCAGTGGCTCTCTTCTCTTTGCTCCTAGCTAATTTTAACACTTGTACTTTTTACTTCTATTTTATGTCTATGTGTGTTTAGAAGTGGTTTCAAAATTGTGATGCAGGATGAGAACAGCGCTGACGAGACAGAAACTGTTATATGTGAGATTTCAATAAACGGGTCCCATGGTAAACCTGTTCAGGAGGTAGTTACGGTAGAGCTGCTGCCAATATAAGAGGAACCTCTCATGAAAGTGTGTTAAAATCAGCTGCAGTAGATCTTTGGTCTTGTGTCCTGTCTTAATTACCCTACTTTGTGCGGATAGTTGGAGGCAGTTGTAGGCCTCAGTGCTGGTGGAAATGGAAATGCAGGATTTTTTGAATCATAAAGCTTATTCCTTTGCTGGATGGTGATGGCTTCCCAGAGCAAAGAGAGCTTCTTTCAGCAGATTTCCCAAAGGCCCACCAGTAGCCGAATCTATGCAGCACCTCTCTCTTCCCAACAACATCCCTTGCTGCACCATTAGTAATTACTGACCTAAAAAAGAACCAGTTTCACTTCATGTGCATAACAAATTCACTATCATCAAAAAACATTCCTGAGTGGAATTGGTCACTTTTTGTGTAGTAACAGCCTGGTGAAGGCACCATCGTATTAGTCAGCAGTTGTCAGCCCTGTCTCTCTTTTCTTCAGCCTTCTCTCAAATTCAAATTCAAATTCAAATTCAAATTCAAGATATGCTTTATCCCATGTGTCAGGAGAGCTTCTGTTGCCAAAGTGCTAAATACACATACGATGACAAATAACAAATCTCAGTACCAGTCTATGTGGAGAGCACAGATGTTACAACTTTATTTAGCCCATATGCTCTCTCATACTACAGCAAGCAGAGATGTATTGAGCTGCCAGCTAAGTCTTTTTAGGTAGTTTCTTCATCCAAAAGTTATTTTTTTTCCAAATGCAAAAGATGTTGTAACATATATGGGGAGAAATAATTTTTCCCCTTAAACAGAAGTGATTGCAGCAGGACAAGAGACAGCGGGTCTGTGTCTGGGCCTTTTGCCAGGTTGCAGTGATCACACTGCCCTTTCTGCCCCTATTGTTTGTCAAGCCAGGTCTTTTTGTGGTGAAATGTTTTAATGGAAAGATTGTGGTCTCACTCTGTCTCCCTCTCTCTGTCCCAGAACTGCCTCTAATCAGCCAAGCTCTGCCTCCCTCTCCAAATCCCAGGCCTGCCTGTAATTGCCCCAGCCCCTCTTCCTCTGCCCCAGGCCTGCCTCTAATTGCCCCAGCCCCTCTTTCTCTACCCCAGGCCTGCCTGTATTTACCCCAGCCCTGCCTCTCTCTACCCCAGGCCTGCCTCTAATTGCCCCAGCCCCTCTTTCTCTACCCCAGGCCTGTCTGTATTTACCCCAGCCCTGCCTCACTGCCTCTCTCTCCCTCCCCCGGCCCTGGTTGCAGTGTACCAGCTGAGCTGGATTACTCCTGGAAGTGGGTCCATGGGAGTTAATGGCGTTCATTCTCTCTCTCTGCTGCCTGAAAGTTTTAATTTAGTGCAGCTCTTATTAAGCCCTTGGTCAGCTGGAATGAAGGTGGCGATGGGGCCGCTCTCGCCGTGGGGGGAACGGGGAAAGGCGATGGAAAAAATAGTTTGAGTGATACCTCTGCCTTGTGAGTAATGAACAGTTCAGGGAGGTCAACCCATTACAACTGCAACCGTTTAATTATTAATTACGCACAATCTATAAGCGAAAGGACACATTCAGTATGTTTAATGTGTGGCTATGCTGCCCCCCCTCCCTCTCCTGGCATTTTGTTATTAGCGCGTGTCAGCAAGGAGCTCAGGCAGAAAGGAGAAGGGCCCAGCTCACACATTTAAAACACCCTCTCAAAAACACACGCGCACATACACACACACCATGCATGCACACACACACACATGCACGCACGCACACACACACACACACAGGCGCGCACACACGGGCGCGCACACACACACACACACACACACAAACAGCTCTCCAAAAAACGCAGCCATGCAAATGTATGCAGGCACGCACACGTACACACATACACATGCACATACAGACACACACACACACACACACATATGCAAACATACACACACACACACACACAGATATGCAAACATACACACACACACACATATGCAAACATACACACACACACACACAACAAAGACACAAAATAATGCAATAAAGACACAATGGCCACAAAGAATTATAAGCAAAAGGTGTAGCTGGTAGCAAAAGGCATATAAGCGATACTGTAATGTTTTCACCAATTAGTAGTTTTAATTTGTTTCTTGAAAATGTGCAGTAGCTTGACATATCATATCAACCAAAATAAACACACAACTGGATTAATAACTGACTTGCTAGAGTAAAGGCAAACAGAGGCAGCTTCCATAAAATATATAATGTACATTTATATAACAAAGAAAAAGACCCTATGTGACATCACAGCACACAGCATCTACACAGCATCTTTTGCAAATATTTTCACCACACAACACAGTGCACAGTTCCAACAGGATTTGGGAGGCCAGAAAAATGGAGAAATTATACCAGGTCAGAAAGTTTGACTAAGTAATTACACATAGTTGAGAAAGGGCCACACTTGGATTGCACAGTTACATATGCAATTATAATATTATTCATTATCGCTTAAATAAAAAACTGTTTTACTAAAATTCCATTAAATTTGGGATAATTGAGCGCGTTTAATTATAAGCCGTGACAGGAAGTTTGGGAGAAAGTATCGGAGTGTGAGGTGACCTAGATTGCGCCAGAGACATTTTGTTTTAAAAATGACCTTGTTCTGAAACCACAGCCCAGAATAACTTAGAGTTACCGAGACGGTTCCTCACAGCAAAGGAGAGAGATCGGGTGAAGCCAGCAGACGCTGGTTATTCCGTACATTCCAAACAGGTTAAGAGGAGGCGGTTGACACCATGCTGGCCCCAATTGTCACCAATTGTAATATTATGGGCCAGCTTTCACTGTGACGTTCCTGCTGTAACAGGAAGTGATCGTTGAACTTTTTTTAAAACAGCTGTTTGTAATCTTCACTTGGTCTGACAGTAAAAATTGGCATGCAGCAAATGTATTTTGGTGCCATTACTGAAGGATGCATGCACTGTCAGAGTGTACAGTAACACATGCACACACACACATACACAGGCATACACACACACACGCACAGGCACCCACACACACGCGCGCTCTCACTCACACATAGGCCAATGGGGTCACCGAGGGGAAACTACGTTACAGGCATTTTACTGTCCCTGACCCCAGCTGGTATTGAGTGTGCTGCTGGGTCAGAGAAGTATGTCAAGGTGTTGGGAGGATATTGCTGCGAGTCACAGAGATCAAGGTTAATTCAACACATTTTCCGTGGGCCCCCGCCCTCAGCCCTCTGCAGCCTGGTCACGCTACATTACCCATGGCCCGACCGCGTGTGTGTGTGCGTGTGTGTGTGCGTGTGTGCATGTGTGTGTTTGGGGGGACGGGTGACAATGATGCTCCTCCTGCAGTTGCTCACACCTAAACCCATGTCCTACTTGAGAGCGGACAGTGGGTTCGAGTCCACCGTACAACACTCAGCAGCTGCTGCCGGTGACTTTAACTCAGACCACTGCCAGCGCTGACAGCTGACAGCCCTTTTCCCCACATAAAAAAAAAAACACACACACACACACACACACACACAACGGCACAAATTTCTTCGCTTTGACTGTCGTGGATCTCAAAGCAGCCATGACGACCCCCCATCAAACACCCGGTCCTCCCCTCTCGCTCTTTCACCTCTGGCCACCGCCTGAGCTCCACGCCGGGCCCCTGCTCCAGCCCCGGCCTGCTGCTTCCAGAATGGCTCAGGGCGGTTGTGGCGGGCGGGCGGAGTGAGTGCCTGCGACTACTGTGCTTCATTAGGAAACAAAATATAAGCTTTCCACTCCATTAGGAATGACTTTAGGAGTGAAAGCACATAAGACGCCGACTCACCTCATCAGCGATGCTTTGCAATAACCGAAGAGGCTTGAATGGGAGAGGGAAGAGGGGCGAGAGAAAAAAAAAAGAAAGGAAAAGAAAAAAAGAGAGAGAGAGAGAGAAAAACAGCATTAGCTTACATGCAATGTCTTTACAGTAGAGTGGCAAGGAAAATCATTAATGCAATAAAATGTCGTCAGATTAATCAAAAGCATCAGACTCTCAGGAAAATATCGCGGTCTAGAATGTTCTATTATTTCTTAATGGTACCTAATCTAATAGTGGCAGTTAAGAGCTTGTGTATTTTTTTTTTTCATAGCAAAATGCAATTTGCGGGGGTTTAAAGGGAGGCACTGAAGCGTGGGCAAGATGTAGCCGTCAGGAACGCGGGAAGGGATTTTTCACTCCTTTCCTCAGACTCATAAACGCTCACCATTAAAGATCCCCGGTTCTTCCGAATCCGAAAAGCAGAAAAAAAGGCAATATGTAATTAGCACGTCATAATCAAAACGACTCACTTGGACACATTATGATCACTGAGAGAAAATTACTGCATCGCTGGTGGCAATTTGTGGGCATGTGTTAACACCATTTACATAATGAAAATACACAAATGTTAATAGCCTGCTTCTCATTTATGGAGGGGAAAGTAAGCAGAATGCTAATTTCACACTAACACTTTTACTGCCCTCCAGGTTGTATAAAAATGCAGGCTTGAAAAAAATACATATATATATAATCCATTTCCAAATGCTGTTTACTGCCTCAGTTATAAATAAGATTTTTTTTCTTAAAACAATCTCTGAAACCTACCATTCCCACGTCACGCTCACCCAGAGACGCACCATGCAAGAATCTCATTTTCAATTAAATTCCCATTTATTTGGAAGCTGAAATGAAATCATACTTAGGAATTAGCATTTTGGGACTTGTGCCAGTATGCATTTACAATCTTTTACCTTGTAGATTTATTTCTTTTTTATCCATTTATAACACAGTGGCAATGATGCATGAGTCAGTGCATTACCGGCTAAGTGCTAAACTTCGTCTCCTAGAAATAAGCCAAACATTAAGCTTTAAAAAATAAAATTGGAAAAAAATAAATTAAAATAAGACTGATAATCCACAGGGATTTCTTAGAAAAAACCTGCTGACTTCTCCTTATACTAACTGTGTAGGAATACACAGAAGAGATCCCTGGGACACCTATATAGACAACCATAACAACTATGTGAGGAATGTGAGACACCAAATCAGATACCCATGTTTGCTTAACAGTGTCCAGAAAATGGCATTGGTTATCTATGATTGAAAGCTTATAACAGTGTATTAATGTTTCTTTCTTTGCATATTTTATATGCTAGTTATTCTCTCTGCATTTTATTTGTCTCATGCCTCACTTTGGGTGGTCATACATGTCCTATGTGCTCATGTACAGTATATGTATGTCTATATGGCAGCAAATATATTTTTGACCTTGCATCTCACTCACCCATGACATCCTCCAGCAGACTCTTGTCTGCTGGACTCAAACAGCAGGTTTTCTGAAGAAGCCGGTCTGGGAATCCAGGACCACCAAGCACCAGGTGTGAGGACTCAATAAACAGGTGTTACAACATGCTAATTTCCTCCGCAGTCTCGCATCAATCAGAGCCAGCGTTCATTCAGAATGAGATTTGGGATTGGCATCCTAGGCCGGGTACAACTGTAAACATGGTCTAATCGTTGATGTCTCTTTGTGTCGTGTCATTTGCCCTGGATCCTCAGACCAGTGAAGGTCTTTGCTGGATCAGGGTTAAACCAGCAGTTAGGACTGTCATGGCTTATAACACATACTAAAACAAGGAAGAGCAATGTTTGTTCATTCTAATTTAGTTAACTGATCTGTGTATAACATGAATATTGTGTGGGGAAAATGATCAGTTAGGTTGGTTTCATTGTAGAAATATCTTCCCTGCTGTTAGAATATCATATGTTGAAAGGACCTCTATAGTTGAGTGAGCTTGGGTCAATGCCTAAATTTAAAATGTGATTCAATTGCTATCATATATATGTACATCATCATAGAAAGAGTACAGAAAGAATCAATACAGAGGAGCCTTTTCAAAAACTAAGCAATAAAATAAGATGATTTGAAATTACTTTGCCATTTTGTCATCAACTTTATGGTAATCAGTCTCACACAAACCCAACTATGCATTTCACATTGGAATACATTGAAGAGGCTAAAAATATCTAGATATGTCTGCTTTGGATTCAAGGCAGAGTGTAGCAATGTTGAAGGGATCACTGCCTATTTCAGCTGAAATCTTATGAAATAATAACATCCTTATAATAATATTAATGGTTTACTTGAGCCAGTGCAGCCATCAATGCATGCTTTGATGGCCCACATTCAGACTGCAAAAAAATGCTGATTTGTCTCAGGGAGTCAGAACTCTTGTATCCACTCACTTCTCGCTTTGTGAGATGTCATCTGCCCATGCTTCAAGAGCAAAATATCATACACCAACGCAAATCAAGCGCATCACTTGCATGCATAATAAAGTGTACGGTAAGGAACAGAATGAAAAAAAAAAATTGTTTTGATGTTCAGAGCACATTTAGGGACCAATATAACGTGGTATCACACTTTAACACTGGATCTGATAGAGTTGTTAGGCCCTTACGTGCAACGGACCAAAATCCCTTCCAGAGTGGAGTTCTTCTGCTTACAGAGGACATCACTACAGCCCTAAGAGCCATTTAGCCCAGTGATGAAGGGCCACCACAAACTGGGCAGGCTCTAAAGATGCCCGGCAGAAACTACACCCTTCCTGGCCATAAGAGGCCCAGTGTATCCTAATTCAATCAGCTTCCCTTCAAGCCCCTGATTACGTGCAGTAAATGAATTGCTCATTTCGCTCGGTCTTTTGACAATGTGGCAGTGCCGTTATTGATTCGTTCTCTCAATTAAATAAAGCTTTGCTCTCTCCTCTCTCTGTAAATACCTAGAGACCCCCCGCCCGACACAATATCCATTTTGCCTGAATCAGACGCATTATCAGCCCGTACGGAAAATTGATTTGTTCAGCGATGATAAAATAAGTCTATAATTGCATGCCGTACACCGGCTGACATTGGAGTATGAGATTCATTTACAACACCGCTGCAATTTTCCCAAGTTTATCAAAAAAAGGTGCATTATCCATTTGTTTGAGTCAATAAGATATGTCATTAAAAAAAGTGTATTGGAAAATTACATTTTTTAAGATTTCTCCTCTATTTCGAAATCTCAATACACTGTACAACCTGATTATTTATTACAATGGTACATTTTTATATGAAGAAGTCAACAGCGCATGTTATAATTATCTGTCTGCCATGCCAATTCACTCAGAGGCATTGTGGCTAAAAGTTCTCTGCTCAACAGGCATTAGCTATGTTCATTTTTCTGTAGTCTGGCCCAACCTCATATGAAAGGTACTCCCCATCTTATTCATTGGATATGTCATTTCATATTTAAAGAAAATGACCATTATACTTTCTATCATTTTAGGAATCACTCCGGGCACAAAAGAATGGCGCTAAAAGTAGTGGGGTCAGCAGATCATGCAGTTTCCATAGTTCTGCAAAATGGTTATGAACCACATGGATTTTGTTTTGCCTCACCCAAGGACGGGTAAACATAGGAAGGTTACCTTATTCGCTGCTTGCTCTCTGAGGGAATGTTGTTCACAGAGGAAAAACGGCCTCTTGTAAGAACCACTATTTTAAGTTTTAAGTTATTAAGTTTTGTCTGTTAATATGCTCGCCTGGCAATCATACTGTCTGAGAGGAAGGGACTATATGAAAATGGGTAGCGTCTGGGGTGTGCAGTTCTGAGTGGGTGGAACTAACAGCGCTGTCAACTGGAACTAAGTTCAATGACTACTTTGGTTGAGGACCTGGCTGGGGGTAAGAATACTGATACTATGGAATACTGAGAAAGGATACTGAGTGATTTTGAGGTATGAAGCAACATACTTAATTTTTAGAGGAATTCCTGTCTAAGTGACCCTAATTGTAATGCCATTGTAATTTAATGAGGGATGATACTGTGGTCATTTTAACAACTGCATGAGCTTTCTTGGGACTATGTACTCAGTGTGGTTTTTCTGACTTAAACATGAACTTGGGTCTGCTTTAATGCCCCGTTGAGGTGTGTTACCAAAGCATCAAAAGTGCCAGGGGAAGAAGAAGAATGTGTTTCACAGTAGACAGGTATTATTCCATGAGGAATGCCAGGCCCAAAAAGTCATTGATCCAATGGTATCTCAAAAGAGAGCCAGGTAGTGAATCCCACATATGAAAATGACTGATTACTTATATTATACTTCTATTTGTTTTGAGGCACAGACTTAACGCTAAACACTAATGTTTTTCCGTGATCCAGCCTTCATCAGAGTGTACCACAAAAGTGCTGTCACGATACCCATTCTCAAGACACTTATATAATGCTCACCATATAAAGTATGTGCAATTACACCACAATTAGCACCAATGTGTAATTGTGTCCAAGGACTCTTTTTTCCATTTGTTTAGCTGCACAGGAATGAGTTTCATCTCATTTAAGACGAGAGTCAATGAGAACATTGCAACACTGCAAGGCTGCCTCTCCACTCTCAGAGGGAAAAGTCCTTCAAGCTAAATGATCTAAATGACTGAACAGACAAGCGAACAAATAACATGAATGAGAAAATAACATGAACTGTTTCTTGGAGAACCCTAAAGTGGCACATGTAAAGTACTGTGTCACTTCAACTCATGGCTCCTCCTCAAAGTGGTTAGCCTGTCTGTCTAGCAGGAGGACACCATAAGGACAGTGTTTGTCCGAGCTAACCGTTGTGAGAGCAAGGGTGTTTGGGGGTGGGTGGCAGACCACTTCTCTAATGCAGCCGAGCCATTTCAGAAAAACTTTCGGCACACCTCCAGCGTGGCTGGTGGGACCTCTGGGGTCACTGTGGGCAAAAGGAAGATATTCAGTGCCAACAGCTGGATCAAACAGTGTACCTTTGATTCAAAGCCACAAAACTAAAAAAAAAGGGGGGGGAAAAAGAGACATTTGGTGGAGTGCAAGGGCATTCTATTCCAGTCTCCATGGAGATAGGAGTAAAGGAAGTACAGAGGAGAGGCAGGCCTCCGTTGCTCTCCCGTCTCCCTCATTGTTATCGAAATGACAATACTGCCAGTGAAATGAAATCCGTCTGTGTTGGCCTCGGCTGTGCTGGGGTTGGCTCTGTGCTCGTCTGCGCTGGAATTATGGTCTACCCTGCTGCCGGGGGCGCACAGATTTAGCAATGACCCTGGACATGGCCTCCTCCCTCGGTTGACAAATTTTATCACCACATTTTCCCAGCTCCTCCAGAACACCCCCAACCCCCACACTCCCTTCGTCCCCCCCCCCCCCCCCACACACACACACACACACACACACACACACACACACACCCTGCACCCCCAAACCCACTCCTCCCATCTCATCTCCTACTTAACGAGAAAACGAGACCCCTGCGCTGACATATCTTTTAAGATTCATAGAAAATAAGAGACAGTGACAGAATGTTAAGGGACACTCCGTGCGCTCGCTCCCTCTTCCCATTCTGCCTGCAGACTACTGTGACAATGCCAGGAGAAGAGGATTGTGGGAAGAGGCAGCGTCCCTACTTTACATGTATTTATACTGAACGGATCCATTAATACTGAGCCAGGGAGAGGCACTGAGCGCGCCGTTTCTGGATTATTCCAGAGAGATGAGAGCACAGCCACCTGAAAGACACGCTCAGAGGCGACGGAGCAGAGAGCAAGGCTGAGGAAGTCCAGACCTCTCAAAACCATCATTGCATTTACGGAAATGAGCTTTCAGATATATTTATGCCAGAGCCGTACTGTTTAGGGTGGGAAAAGTCAGTGTCATTGTACAAAATGAAAACCTCTGCCCTTAAGAACAAAATCCAATTAGAATGATTGTCTTGTACATCTATCACTGTTAATTTGTCAGGAAGGCTATAAACCCGCATTATTAAAGGAGACAAAAGGCTTGTTACATGAAAGTTCTTTTTTTGCTGCTTCCTCATGGAAAAAAAAATGACTTTGAATACCATTACTGCTATGCAGATTCTCTGTGAGTACTTTGATTGGTCTCAAATGCCACTTAAAAAGACATAATCACATGGACCAACAATAACTCCTGGAAAAAAAAAAATCAGCAAGATTTATGTCATGGTAATTTAGAACTGTCATTGTTTAGTTAAACAAATATTGTTCTGTCATTCTCCACCATAATTCAGTTTAGTGAAATACATCACTCCACTGATCCTGAATCAGGGGCTCACACTTCCACAGACAGCTGTGGAGGAGTTTTATGAGCAATATGAAAGAAAATGAAAAACAGGAAAAAGTTTAAATTGGAGCATGAACATTCTCACACTTTATGAGGTCATAAATATGAACATAGTCAATATATACTGTATATAGATAGAAAGACAATTGTAGAAATAAAGAATGCAGTCAGTCGGTTGAGCAAGCTCAACACATTTACTTTAACATACATCTCGGTCAAATATATTTGAAAACAGCTTTCCAAGCTGCCTGGAAATCATCATTTTCAAAATGAAAAAAAGGAAAAAAAAAACAAATCAAGAAAAAAGAGAAACAGCTAGCAAACACAAAGGCAACGATCAATCAGCAGGCGCGACGCTGGCGGCTGTATACACATCAGATCGAGTCTGGTGTCTTCAAGGATTTTCAGAGCGAACCGTAAAAAACTCCATTAACTCCTGACAAAGAATGCAAATTAATCACAACATGGGGTGAAATGGAATTAAAGACCCTTTTCTAATCAATGACAAGACAGGATGAAAACCTCTCTCCTCCACCCCTCTGCTACTGTGGCCCCCAACCGGGCCCGCCCTCCACATTGCTTGGGCGGGGGGGTGGGAGGGGGGGGGGCTCGTGCTGCCTGACCCCCCAAATGGAAGGGGTGAGTACCGAGGCGCCTAACAGTGACAGAATGCCCCATCCTGACCCCCCCTCCACCCCCCACCCCTGTACCCCCCACCCCACTCTCCCCACACTCCCCACCCAGCTCTGTTCTCTCCCAGGCCTCTCGGATCTGTGAAAAACCACAGCACTCATGCACATCTCAGGTGCATCCAATTTGTTCCAGGCCCTCTCCGGAGCCGGAGCGGAGCCGGGGCTCTCTCACGCAGACAGATGCACGGAGCCGGGTAAATGACAGCTCCGGCCTGGGGAAGTCTGCTCGCTGCCGCACAGTCTAGTACAGCCCGCAGGTGAACTGTCTGCAGCACCATATGGAGCAGGGAAAATTAACAACAAGATGAAAATCGCTGTGGCAGCAGGGAGTCTCCCTGCTCTCTCCTCCAAATGAAATTTAAAGATGGAGAGAGAGAGAGAGGGAGAGGGAGAGAGAGGGAGAGAGAGAGTAAGGGAGAAAAGAGAAGAGAGGAGAGGGAGGAAGAAGTAATAAATTAATGGGGTGTGAAAACATTCAACGCTTTAACACAACACCGGCGGCAGTATTTGTACAGAAAAAAAAAAACTTTTTTTTTCTTTCACTTCAGGTCATTTTGTGGTAATTTATTAATCAGAGTGTGGCTTAAGTATACTGGAAGACAAGGTGCTTTTGCACCCCCTCTGTTCTATAAATATAGATTCCTTCTCCCCCTTCACCAATACCGCTCCCTAAGAAAACACAGCCATCATACAGACAGTCAATGCTCACGGTCCCTGGTGTGTCTTTACATCTTCATACCATCGTGGAGAAAAGGCTTCCTGTGTTGCCAAGCTCTGTCTGAATGACGGATTAAATAGGAACTCCAGGTTTTCGTCTGGCAGGGGCGAAATCTCACCATTTTGTTCCTGAATGTTCACCTCAAAGGGATACAATTGCCTTCAGTCGCCTCACAATTAGACCGCGAATGGATTTTCATTAACACTGGTTTGGTCTGTGGTTTTGCATGTTCCTGCCTTTCTGCACGAATACTCTCGAACAAATCTCATTTCTATATTTACTGTAAAATGGAGACCCCCCCTGTATGGGTGGGTATAAGTGTTTAAATAATGATCAGAGCTTTTGAGTATCTAACTGTACCAGCTCCAGAGAAGTTAATAGAGGGCCTTTGCCAAAAAATTGAATTTTCTAATGGGTAATATGCAAACCTGATCCCCTTCAGTTTATTTCTTTAAACATTATATTTGTCATGTTTATCATTTTTGGTGGGTGGGGTTGCTGTTTTAAATGTTAATCAGTGCAATTCCACTATGTGACTGTTTTAATTTAACAGTCTTCTGGATTTCTCATCAGTCCAACGGCCGTGACTAAAAGAGGAAGAAGGCGGATATCTTCTACTGTCTCCCCCACACACACACACACACACACACACACACACATATGCAAACATACACACACACACACACACATATGCAAACATACACACACACACACACATATGCAAACATACACACACGCACACACACAAATGCAAGCGTGGTCACATAGACATACACACACGCGCGCACACACACACACATGCACACACACATATGCAAACATACACACGCACACACACACATATGCAAACATACAGACACACACACATGCTCACACACAAATGCAAGCGTGCTCACACAGACATACACACACACACACACACACACACACACACACACACACACACACACATGCACACGCATGCACACACAAACACACACATATACATGCACACATGCATGATCTTTTCAATTGTTTTTATGAGAAAAAATAGAGTTGCAGTGTGTGACCTACTCAGAACAGGTTGTATCTAGGGTTCCAATATATACAACATATTACAATACTACAGTATTCCAGTGGTGTATAAGATACTGGTGAAAATGATACACCTCACTTCTGTTTGGCTGATACTGAACATCATCTCGAAAAAGTGTCCTGCTCTCAGCCATGTTATGATCTGTGCCTGTCATCCCCAATGCTCAGTTAAACATTCACAGAGCGTAAACAAGAGCGGATATCTGTGAACAAGATGAAGCGGATCCCTAATGACACCCCTTCATCAGTGCAGGATGGCAGACATCTTAGCAATAAGGTACGCGGAGAAAGACAGAGAGAGAGAGAGAGAGAGGGAGAGAGAGAGAGAGATAGACAGAGAGGGACGGAGGGTGAGAGACCACGTTTCTTACCACTTATTATTCAATAACCATGTTTGTGTCAGCTCAGCCACGTAATCGAAGTGTGCATACATTAGTTTGTGTAATCATACAATGTGGATTAGCATGATAATGGCGGCTGTTAATAGATGCTATGGGAGCGGAGAGCGACAGCACTCTGAAATGAGACATGCCCCAGGCCATGGGCTCACAGACACACAGAGCATCGGGGAATAGCCACAGAGGCTTCCACACCATTACCGCACGCTTAAATGACAGGGAAAAAAAGCCACCTTTTCCCAGTTGCCTAAAGACTGGCAAAGTATTTTTCCAAGTCTATAGGCTCTGGGCCTCCGGGGATACATTATTAATTGTGTGCAAAATGGCCCACCACCATGATCCAGACATTTAGTGGCTGGAAGTGTCTTTTTTTTTGTGTGTGTCCCCAAAGACCTGCATCCAGAAACGATTATCGAAATAACACCCATTCTCTCTCCCTCTCGCTCTCTCTCTCTCCCTTGCTCCCTCTCTTAAACACACTCTTTTAAACACACTCTCCCTCACTCATTCACTCACACACACACACACACACACACACAGATTTCCACAAAAAGTGAAAATGTATTTAAGTCTTCAATCAAATAATAATGGAATTTTAAAAATGGGTTCTCGTTTTGTCAGTCAGAAATGATCTCTTTCATTTTTGACGGACATGCAGATATCTATCCTAAATACGTAACATCACCGTGATAAAGTACTACTGCATGAGATTAATTACAGTTCATCAAACATCAATTTTCTACACACTACAGTCATTATTGATTGATATGCAGATGACAAAGGACATGAAAAAATATAATGATTCTCTTGGCAGTAATTTTCCAAATTATTGAAAAAAAAAAACAAATTTCAGTCCTGCAGTATATTAATCAGTGCAAGAGAAGACCGATGATACACTGTACAGCTTTAAGCAACACACAGCCATAGCAATGGATTAAACACAGAACTGAAAATCAGTTTAATTACATTTTGTGGTTTCAAAAGCAGTAGAAGAAAATCAGACCTGAAAGATCCAAGTCTGCAAACCTAGAATGGGTATTACAGATTTAACTTTGAATGAGGCTTTTCCATATGAAATCAACCATTCTATTGAACTGCCCCTCTTTTGATTTCATTTTTACATTTACACTTCCCACATAGGCTAATATTTTGAATAAAGTAGTGGCAGGGTCAAAAAAGCAATTTATTCATATTTTGCAGGGAATGACCCAATCTTATTCCAGTTTCTTGTTTCCAAAAAACATAACATGACTTTATTGGCCCTATTTGTGAAGTCCATACATATTCACACATATATATTACTGAAAATATGATACTAGGAATAATACCTAGAAAAGAAAAGGAAAATAATTTCCTGGACACAAGGACGCAAGTGCAGGACACAGGTACAGCCTTCAGCTAAGATTCATTATGTGCAAAAAATATTACTAAAACCAAAAATCCACCACACAGGTAGTCAGAAATTGAATCTGGCAACCAGATGAACATGACAGGATTCTAAAATCTAGGGCCTATAATCCGCCTGTCCTGTGCAGGATTCTAAATGCACACGTGCATGTGTCTGTGTGCATGCATGTGCGTGTGTGTGTGTGTGTGTGTGCGCGCAAGCCATGTACACTAAATATGGAGCTGGATACACATGAGAACAATGAACAGAGCAAATAAACAGAGTGCTTCTAATTGAGACTCCAGTAGCCTCTTGGTCCTCTTCTCTCTTGCCCATTTAGAGAAGAGGAACAATTTGAGAATCATAGACAGTCAGACTCAACATGGATGCAAACTTATTCAGCATTATTTGAGCCCACAAAGAGCAACACTCTCCAACACTGGGGAGACAGAGACAGCAAGACAGCAAGGATATACTATAGAATATGCATATTTATTAAGAGATAAATGGATATCATGCAACACTTAATGACCTTAAAACACACAGCAGAATGTCTTCTAAATACATATGCCTAAGATACCCACTTTAATTCTGTGAGGTGTAGAAAAGAGGGCCAGAGGATGGTGGATGGAGCTGGGACACCATGTTGTGTTTGCTTCTGGCACTTCTTCACACACACGATACTCTAGAAACATCAACAGCAGAAGAGATCACAACAGGTCTGTCTGAGTGCCGCTGTAATAAAGTCCTGGGAGAAACAGCTGATCAGATCCATATCCACCTGCAAAGTAACCTGTCATACCCAGGTGTTAACAGCACCTTCTCATTTAATGAAGCTGTGGCGGAGGGCTGCAGCAGGAGTACTGTGTAGATTTTGTGATGAAGATGAGTGCTGAGCATTATCAGGTGAGGATGGGATATATCATGTGCTACAAAATGGAGGGTTTTGAAAAGTGTCTCAATTCACCCTTGATTGATTGACGGAAGTGTCATTGTGTAGACTGCGGTCATGAGAGCAGACACCTGTTAAAAGAAAACAAGAACATGCACACAGGCATAGATTCCCACAGGTGCTGGTTAATAGAATATTCTCTGGTATGGAAATGGATATATCCACACACACTCCTCAATACTCCTCAGTGGAAACTTCAATAAACAGTGAAATAACCATGGTGATTTGAACATGGCGATCTTTGTCAGGAAGATGGCTTCTGAGCAGCCTGTTGGACTGTGTGGGTGGGTTGAGATTAGGGGTGAAGGAAGACAGGATTGGGGGTTGGGGGAGACCAGATGGATTAAGGGGGGAGAATTTGAAAGGAGTTCAGCACCCCCCTGTTGGACACTCAGCTCCACCAAGAGCGGCAGCAATTAGTTAATCAAGTAGAAGAGCGCAAGAGATCTCCCTGCGGAGGACAGACACAGAGGTGTGAGGAATACTGGGAGAGGATGGATATGCAGGGTGGACAGAGGTAGGTAATATCAACCCCCCCCCATACCCTCTGCCACCCCCCCTCACCCCCAACCACATCTTAATTCACCAAATCATAAGGGGCGCTTTGATCCTGCTGCAAGTTCAATTGGCAATAGTGCCTCATCAAACTTGAGTGAAAACGCAGATTACATCGGGTCCATACGAAGAGAGGGCCAGCTGCTGCCTGTGGATTAATGTGAATCAGGGAACGACTTAGAGCCGGGCCCATTTTATTAACCCCAATTAGACTTATCCGCAGTGGCGCGGGTTCACTCACAATAATGCAGCCTTGATCCACCGCTGCGAACCATCCGTCTTTATCAGCTGAGGATCGTGTGCTGAACTATCAAGTCCAATAATGTCGGAGCGGAATTTTTTCGCGTACAGCTCCATCAATAACCATTATAATTGTGATTATATTCATCGCTATCGATAACTGCCAGAGAGCGGGATGCAGAACAATTTATCATGGCCGCAGAAACGTCCTTTAACAGTAACGGAATGAGAATCAATAATGTTAATCGGAGGAACAAACTCGGCGTTCAGGAATCCGAACTCAACGTGTTATTTTATAATGTGGTAGGTCACTGCCTCCCCACATTCCCCTTATGCACACACACACACACACACGAACACACACACACAGGCCTCTACACCCCCAGCAACAGTGAGTGGAGTGTGTGCGGAGCAGAGGCAGTGAGAGGGCGAGAGCACAGTGCACTAATTACTGGGAGTTCTGGTGGCTGCGTGATTGATAGCGCTCTGCTACACTGGCTCCCAGTCTCAGCTATTCCACAGCTCAGCCACACTGCTGCAATGATTAATGCCACCCCCCACCCTTACGCAACACACACACACACACACACACACACACACACACACACACACATACACGCGCACACACACACACACACACACTCACACACACACACACACACATGCGCACACACGCACACACACACACACACAAGCACTCACACACATACACACATACACATACACACATACACATACACACACACACGCGCACACACACACACACACACACACAACACATCTGTCTGTCCCGCACTGTTTCAGGATAGCATCAGATATTTATAAGCAAAGTGAAGGACTCAGTCAAGTGCAATGATACTGGAAGAGAGTCCGGGCAGCTGTGAGACTTTGGGTGACTGTATGTTTCATTTTAAAGCAGACCCTCACTCCCCTTCTCCAACAAGCCCTTGAGAGAAAGAAAAAAAAATTATGTGCCTTATGTGGACTCTCCCGATCAGCTCTGGACTGGGAGAGACTGGGCGCCAGAGTCGGGGCCAGTGCAATCACAAGGGCCCTAAACCCTGCACCGTGCCGCAATTCACGCACAACCTGACAATGTACAGACGCACCTCTTTCAGCTGGTCCCAGCTGGTCACACAGAGAGGTCTTTAATGAACCTGCCTGTTATCCTATGTAGACGGAAACCACAGGACGTCTGTCAATGGCAATATGGTCGCCCCACTTGTTCACTGGCCCCCCTCAGTGTAAAGGTTTGCCTCCGTGAATGAGGCCCCTGTTGTTCATGTGTCAGCGAGGATGTTGCGCTGCTCACCTGATGTCTGCTCAGTCTGGACAGCACAGAAACACAAGTAAAATCAGTGGCAACACTCGGATCAATGGGTCGCCCGCTACGCAATTATAAGCATGGTGCTGTAACTCCTCTTTTCTGATACACCCAGGCTCAGTGCCTGGAGAAAATACATATGGGTGTAATTGCGATCCATGGGGAGAACAAAACGTCATATCTTAAAAAATGTAATAAATACTGTGTAGACATCACGATATAAGGAGACAACTGGGGGTGCACTGAGGTCCATCTGGGGGTGCAATGCACCCCTAAGTACCCCTATAGTGCCGGCCCTGGATACACACTCACTTGGGAACAGGTTTAGACTCCTGGACTTTTAGGAACAGAGCACCACACTTCCTTGTGAGGGTGACTGTGTGATGGGTGCAGGGTTTGGGGTATAGAGCCCATGGTAAGAGTGTACTCAGACCGGGCAGAGAGTGGGATGCTTCATCAAGGGATGCTTATGAAAAGAGCTCCATCCGGTAGGAAAGAGAGTAGGAAAGAGAGTAGGAAAGAGAGCGCTCCATTGTTTTAACCCTGGGCTTAATCTTTGGGCATGTGGCCATTATTCATGGGTAGCGGGGTGGACGGATACCAGGAAGAGGGGTAATTTATCTAATGCACACATGAGAGGGGAGCACTGGCGATCCTGCGCTCTACAAAAGGAGCGCAACATCATTTAATTTACAAATAAAGCGAAGGAGCACCTGCAGAGTGCTGGATAGGAGCTCAAGAGGAGTGTGTGTGTGATGTTAACTGGGTGTGTTTGTCTGCCTTCATCTCCGCTAACCTCCCGCTGAGAGGTCATTTCTCAAATGGAGGTCCAATCACACGCTCATATTTTGGGATCAGACATACTGTTTCAGTGATTAAAAAATGTTTGTCACACCATTTAAGCTTTCGTTCCCGCTCATCCGTCACTCGTTCCCTTCTTTCGTTACTACATTTTTGGAACAGCACTGCAACTGAAAAAAAAGAAGAAAAGAAGTCTGTGAACTCTTTTCTTAACAGAAAAATGGTCAGGCTTGGAAAAGATTTATTTATACTATACACCCATAATTAAAAATAATAAAAATCATGGTATGGCATGGTATACTTTCATATATTTTATTTATCACTTTTATACATCATCTTTACTAATGTCAAACTATTCAATATTCCATTCATAAAATCATTTTCTTAAAATGTGCGTGCTGCACAAAATTACCTGCTAAATACCTAACGTGTCATTTCAACATGTGATCTCAAAGTGAGTGCAACTGCTGGAATTCACTGGAAGCCCGACTGCTCAAAAGAAAGCTTGGGGGTGGGGGACGCTGTGGGCTTTAGTTATTGAGAGGTGTAAGTAACACAGATCTTGTCCGGTCCAAGCAGCATGTGTCTTTGTTCCTGACGTGTTGGTATAGAGATGTCCAGATATGATCGTGTGTGTGTGTGTGTGTGTGTGTGTGTGTGTGTGTGTGTGCGTGTGTGTGTGTGCGTGTTGGTGAGGGCACTCCTCCTTCCCTACTCACAGAGCCCAGGCCCTGCTGAACACGGGGGGGGGGGGGCGCACAATGCCGCGTGCCGTCAATGACAGGAAGGGGATAATGAGTGGCGGTCCCAGGTCGCCCAACGCGCTTGGAGGGGAGCTTCCTGCAAGGTGGAGCCAGCCACACTGACCTTCCTGCAGGCAGAGAGGGGGAGCAAAGCGCCATTCATATCCCGACACGGGGGTCACCGTGGTTTTGGGCCCTCCGAGGAGGGCGGGATGAAAATTAATTAAAGCCGGTGCGTGCGGTGAATGATGGCCCGCCTTTTGTTGCCCTCCCGCATTCAGTGAGGTGGCAGGGCTGTCCCTGGTGCCACCACCGCCCACCCCCTTGCGGCCTTGGCTATTGTCTGCCAGCCAAGCTCTCACCCCGCCATCAGTTGCATATCAATGAAGCTACCGCCTTGTTCGCAGGAGTAGTAATTACAACACTGGCATTTTTTTTTTTCCGAGATATGAAACAATGCGATCTGAGGTAAGTGTGTGTGTGTGTGTGTGTGTGTGTGTGTGTGTGTGTGTGTGTGTGGGGTCGGGGGGGTTTGGGGAGTTGCTGATTGTGGTAAGTAAAGGAAGTCACTGGCTAGCTGCTCAACTCTACGACAGAGGAGGAAAATAGAGACACATGGTCTGACATCCAACGGTCTCATCCTGCTTGCATGCATACTTATACATTCAACTGCTGCAGTGAAATGCACATGTTACTCGCAGACACACATGTGTGTGCACACACACACAGACACACACACACACACCACACACACACACACACACATACACACACACACACAAGTAATTTTGTATTGAGTGCAAAGTCACAGGGCGTTACCTGTCTCCATGCAATCAACAGCATGTTTCAGGACCTGACATCTGGAGGTGTAGAGAGAAAACACCAGCACAGCTGAATGGAGGAGACCACAAAATTGCTTTCTTTACAAGCCTTCTGCTGCCGCAAATCCTTGCATCTGTAATTACAGAGTGAACGAAAATGCAAGAAGTTATCTCAGCTCAGCACCTCCAGAGCTGTATGCATAGACTGACCCCAAACACTACATGAAGTAACAATGTGTACCACATCGATACTGGCACACTGTAAATTCTACTGCAAAACTGACCATGGTACCTGGAATCATGCATTGAAATGTATGTAGAAATGTTATACCTTTGTAGTCTTTCCCACGTATCCTACATACATACCAGTACTTGCTCCCCTAAGAATATAGCAACAAACCTCCTCATAGGCATAAAATGACACATTGTGCCCTACATTTATTCACATTCATACCAATTCCTTATCGCCTTACATTCACACACAAACTCAATGTATTAATCACGACATTTCTCATGCCTGTCAACCGCTTCACTCACAAATCAAATATGGCCTTTCACTAACAGGAATCATTTTGGTAGGTTGTGGAAATTATAATTGAGAGAAATAACAGTAGAACAGACACACAACATTAAAGTCACCTACATTAAGCCCCAGATACGGATTTCCACTTGTAAAGTAAGAATATGAGCAAATGCATCAAGGTCACATATGGTGATTTTCAGTGCTCTGAAGCACTATGTTGCTAATGGAGACACTAGCACTCTCCGAACTAAGATTTCACATCCCACACCTTTTACACACGAAGGAACAAAGAATTTTTGGGGCCATGAGTTGTATCATGTTGACAATGGTACAATGACGATGACAGTTTCAACAGAAGTAAGGGTATGAAAAATAAGACTGCAATGCTTATTTTAACATTTGCTGTTTGGATCCATTTATAAAGGATATGATTAAAAACAGACAGGTGTATTCAATTCTATATTTGAGAACACTTGCATAAAAATTTACAACAAGATTACAGACCGGCACGAAAGTAAGCCTTAAATACACTTAAATAGGACTTCCCTTGTTGCACATAAACCCACATAAATCTTTTTATCTCTTCCAGCTTGCACATCTAAGTTTATTTTCCTTTAAAGCTCCCCTGCTTTCAGAGAGAGAGGGACAAAAGGGGAAGAAAATTGTGAGTGGCCACAGAAGCAAACCCCAGCGAGAATTCGGAACCTATCTGCCGAGCGAAACATCAAAAGGCAAAACTTTGGAACTGCTTCGCTGCGGAGCGTCTCTCACCCTCCTAGGCGCTTTTTATTTGGATAATTAAGAAGTCTTTGTAAGCGAGAGGGGGAAAAGAAAGGGAGAAAAGTTGTGAATTAGAATTAACGGTGACTAAATGGCTGTCAATGTTTGATTACGGGGAATGAAAGGCGGAGTACGGGGGAAAGGATAATGAAGGTCAAAAAGGAGGCCTCGGCAAATCAACATGTTTAATTAAATAGTGCTCGGCGCTCCAGATCCATCAGAGAACCCATCAGGCGCCAGTCCCCGGCTCCTGCCGCAGACGTTCCATCACACATGGCCTAATTAAGCAATCAACACCTGCAGGTCCCCGGGCCTACAGTGGCCATGTACTCAACACAAAATAATGATCTTAATCCATAATGGTCATAAGGACCTCGCCGGGCATCGGGCGGAACGTGAAAAAAGCTCAGCGGCAACAAAGGAGTCGTTCGGCGTATCCAGGTGAGACGCATTTGATACATTGGAAATGAGATGAACACTTATAAAGCTATTTAGGAACATTACTAATCCTGGTGGGGGTGGGGGGGGTCATGTGATTGTGCTTGTCTGTCTCTCTGTCTGTCTGTCTGTCAGTCTCTGTGGAGGATATAACTAAAAAAAGATGAGGGAATAATTAGATATTGGGTCAGATACGACAACTGAAGAGCGTGACAGCTGAGGAATAAGGATGAACAGACTTGTGGCTGAAATTAATTAATAACAGTAATAGAGGCAGACAACAGAGCAAATCACCAAATGGCTGAGACACACACAAACACACACAGACACACACACATACACAAACACAAACACACACACACACACACCACACACGCACGCACACACAAACCAAAAACACACTGTTAAAGAGGCCCCTACGCACAGATAATAATGCATTTTTTGAAAATTTTGACAGTAACACAGATTGGTGATGAGACTGGTGTGTGTGTTGCATCACAAGTCCTGCAGTGTCTTATAGTGTCATCTTACACCAAACTGAAAAAAAGAGTACAGGTCAGAATGAGGGTTTCCTGGTGACAAAACCAAGGTCTAATTTCCTCTTTTCAGTTTGGACTGAGGATTAAAAACAACACTTTTCCTTCATACCACTCTCTCCAACAGTCTGTCATTTTTTTTTTTTACTTTTTTTCTGAAGCGCTAACTGACCAGCATCTTGTGTGACATATGAAAATGTTTGCAGAATATTTCAATAATGTAAGATTGGATCACCGCGCTTGAACTTAAAGGCACTGTGCTCGAGCCGACTCCAGGAGTTGACCTGCTCCTGCTGCATTTCACAGATCACAGGCTCCCTTGCATGGCTCTACCCTCAGGGCCTTTACAAACTCAGAGGGTTTACCAGAACCCTTGACATCTTTAATAAAAACCTCCTGAGCGTAAACCTGCATTTCCATTAACAAATCAATACAACACAATAACAATAAAACCCGGAAAGACAAGCTCATCTCTGTACAAACTCCAATGGCCATACTAGCCTCTGCAAAGAAACCATAAACTTTCATGCCTAGAGTCATTGTATGGGAGGCTGGGCAATGATTGTTGCTAATGCAGCCAAGCTACAAGCTGAAGCAGAGGTTTTAAAAGGAGGAGTTAAAATAAACCAGCAATAATCAATTACAAAGCGAAAATTAAAGTGAGAATGCCCCGAAGGTTACAGTTTTATTTCTGTGGCCCCAGCCGTCCAAGCCACAAAACAGGGAAAATGGCCCTGCATTCCACACTAGTGTAAAAAAAAAGCGCAGTGAAAGTTTCTGGGAAGCTTTTAGTGGAGTGTGGCAGTGGTGTTGCGGTCTAATGGTGCAACCTTGCGGTCTCTTCAGTGAGACCCACAGGGGACCTCCTGGTCTCTCTGTCTCTCAAAGTTAACTATGCGCTCTCCTCTGGAAAGTGCCTCTGTTCGCTCATTAAAAAGGAGGATGCAGCTGCTTGTGTGCCTTTTAACGCTCACAAACTAACTGGCAATCTTAACATCCCCCTGAGTCTGACACAAATAAAATGCTGCATGTTCGGGAAAGTGTGAATGGATCCGTGGAGTGGCTCCCCAAAGCTTCAGTTTCCTGCAGCCTCCTCCGGTTAAGTAAGTCCCTGGCTCAAAAATCTTGGGTCCTATCGGCAGTGCAGCGGCTTCCTTATAGGTTGACTGATAAACCAAGCCTCTCTGTTGGGTTTTCTTCTAAGGAGCCATTAAAAAATTATGCTGTGGCGGGACTCACTAGGAAGTGTAATTTGCACCAAAATTGAAAATAAATGTTAAAAGAAGAGGAAAACTACCATTTGTGAAAGGAATACAGAAATGTGAGAAAAGGAAAAAAAAGACAAGGAGGAAACGCAGTGGCATCACATGCTAGGCTAAAGATATGTCACAGTTTCTCCTCCGGTACAGGGTTTCTATATACTTACAATTGCATATTCATGGTCAACAGCATGTCTGATTCCACCCTTTCACACACATATATTCACCTGAAACAGATCCTAGTTGTGTTTTCATAATGCACTGAAACACACCACAAGAAGACTGCCGAAAAATAACCTTGTCAGGTAGTGGACGCGCAGCATTGAAAAGCTGAGCCCATTATAAAATGATAAATACATACAGTGAGCAAAAAAAAATGTTTTATTGTAAGTGAAAAGTAAGAGTTGACCAAAGCGGTAAAAGCCAGGAAACTGGAATGAGAAAGCCAGGACGATATACTTGACAAACATTTGCTCTTACTGGCACTTACTAGCGTCTTTGCCAGGCACTGTAATGTCTGACCTGGGACATTAAAATGAGTCATACCCACACACAGCTGAGGATGCAGTGACTGGGTTCCATTATCATAAAATAATGTGTAAAGTGTATAAAGTGTAAAAAAAAAGTGTATACAAAACATCAAATCTGGTCTGGAATCCATCTTCTTTTCTTGAAAATGGCACAGACATCTGCAACACATTTCAAAAAGGCATCTGCCCTGCTGACCTAAACACAGAGGTACGGTGCACTCCTCATTCACCTCTCTTGACAGTTTAAAAACCAATGTCAGAGAGCCACAAAGATGTAGAGTAAACATTACAGCCTGTGTTGTTAAAGGTTAAGAGGTATTTGCTACCATTTGTAGTAAATAGTAACTGAGTCAAACAAACACCTGTTGCTCTATATATCTGGTGCTCCAGGTTTAAATGGCCATACCTCTGTGAAATGACATACAGCTATTTTTGGTTATTATTGCCAGGCTTACAATGCTGTTCAGTAGTCCTGAATAAAACATGTCTATTATTTGGTCCCTGTTCCTCATTTTGGTGGCCTGGGTCACATATCATTACACGAAGAGTACTGAGGGATGTTCTCTGAAAAAATAAAATCTATGGAAATTGTTTGGTCAGATGCAATGCACCAAACATGCATAATTCTGTCTCAAAAAGGGTGTCTATTTGGTGCATGCCTGGTTAGTCCAATGCTTACACACAGTTTGATTTTCAAATACCCGTTAAAGTGTTCTAGAGAGTTAAGCACATGCCAATGCATACGTGTAAGATTATGGCAAGTTTAGTATGAGAGTTTTGTGACTAATGTAGCTGAGTTTTAGTTTCATGTGAAGAAAATAACAACATTTCAGCAAGTGCTGCATTTTTTTTGGTGGACTAGCATAAAAACCGCTGGATGGATTTGAACAAACATCTGTCCCTGTTGGTGAGCAACCTATGAAGACTGGCATACTCAATGATAGCACCAGATTAAAAGCAGGGTGTCCCATCATTAGAGCTTGTATCTGCTTTAGTTATTAGTGAGTAGACCTGACTGCCTGAACCATCCTGCTCACCTGGTAGCGTGTCTACCCAACAGGGAGGGGTGGGCAAGGGAACGGGGAGGGATGCATTATTGAGGAGGACACTAAAGAGGCTGATCAGGCAGTCACGTGGTCCGCCCACAGGTCTGGCCAGTCCCGCCAATCCCGTGAGAGCGTGACACTGATCCCCGCCCTGCTTCACGGGCAGAAAGGGGACACGCATGCCCGCGTAATAGCGCTCAATTTGCAATACAGAATCGGCTAAACGCAGAGGAGAGATACGGCACGATGTACAACGGTGCCTCTCCCAGCGTTCGGGACTGAGCTGGCGTGAGGCCTAGAGACATGGGTAGAGTCTGGCAAAGCGAGCTTGGTAGAGAATCTCCAGCCCGGGCACATGGAGCGTCTGCACCTGCGTGGAGATGTCTGGAGAGGTGACCTGCTGGAGATGGGACAGGGGCCCCTGAGGCCAAGAGCCATACTGCAGCTATTTTGATCACCGTCTATCATAATAAAAAAACTTTTTACACCTGACTTTCAATGCTTAGTCTGTTTATTTGGTGCATAAACCAAGTGGAGTAAATCCATAATTGTAAGTGTTGCTCACACACAAATAAAATATATGGTCAATGTACTCAGCATTTCAAATTTGCTATTCTTTATTTATTTTTTTTTAAATGCAGGGGAACAGATAGTCATTTCAGCCTAAGTCTTTATCACTGTCCCCCATCAACATCTGTACCACCATTACAAAGGTGCACACTGCACTGATTCTCATCATTAATGAAAACTTCCTGGCTTGTGTCTGCATATGCATATATGTAGTGTCACAGTGTGTGCACACAATGACAGCACAGAGGATCCATTCCACTCTGCACTGAGAGAGAGAGAGAGAGAGAGAGAGAAAGAAAAAAACACAAAACACAAAAGTTAAAGTCTCCCTTCCAAGAACAGCTGACATGAAGTCTCCCTGTTCCAATGGTGGTCAAACTGAGGGAGGGAAAGAGGGAACTAGTTCTAAGAAGTTCCTAAATGCTTCATAACACTGTAGATGCTAAGTGCTCTGATGAAAGTTATTTAACACAATACAAGATCATAAAACTACAAGTAGTTTCTCTCTCCCCCTCCCTTTGTTTCATATTAAAAGCTTTATGTTTCACTCTTAATTCCCATTGATTGGCTATTAACAGCTGTTGTGAGACCATTCGGTCACAGTAGAAGAACCTCAGAGATGCACATAACTATACAGCGGTGCAAGAGAGAGAGGCCAAGCACACTCCCAGGTCAACCACACTTTATTAAATCACCTCATTAACCTCACCTGATGCAACAGCAAGTTCATAGCCATTCACTACTGCATGCACAGAGACCTTTGATGCTGGGATGATGTACTTTTAAAAAAAAGCTGGAACTGAGGCACCTTCTTTTGACACTTGACAGAGTTTGAGTGGTGCCAAGCTCTTCTGCAAAACGCCTGAGATGCAGACTATTGGCCTTTGAGTCTGTGACCTGAGAGCATTAATATTGTGCACTCCTGCGCTCCAGTGATCCCTGTGGGTCCTCTGCACACAAGACAGAGGAAATATATGCATTTAATTAACACTGTGGCCAAACTGCTGCGGAGACTGGAAGTAATGTGTTACAGTGCCACATTTAAACAAAAGCACATTAGGGTTTTCCCCCTCTAATCCACATAACAAAAGATCAGCATGCTGAATTCTCAGATGTTCATTCCAAACACCTGATATGCAGATAAAGATAGACAGGACAAACAGATGTAACTCCTCTGACAGGGTTGGGGGTTCTGAAAAAGTAGGGAGAGGTTGGTGTGACCCCCGCAGATCCGTTACCCTCACTCTTGGAAATAGGAAAGAAAACACTATGTAAACACGATGACTCAAGGTAATGTTGCCTCAGTCTAGTATGATGCAGTTATGTTGCTCTTGAGAATCGTTGCTAGGCACTGTTTTTTATTTTAACATAATACTACTGTATTTATGACTGCTCTGCACCTGCACTGTTGTTTTATTTGTTGCTGCAGAAATGTATCATGCCTAATAACTCTATAGGTTGTTCTAAATACAACCATCTGCCAAATAAATTATTGTGAATAAAAATCACAATAATAATGAGAATACCCTAAATTTATGGTATTTTATGGGTGTACCTCCTACACAGAACACACAGGTAAGAGCTTCTACACAGAACACACAGGTAAGACCTTCTACACAGAACACACAGGTAAGACTTTCTACGCAGAACACCCAGGTACGATCCTCTACATAGAACACACAGGTAAGACCTTCTACACAGAACACACAGGTAAGACCTTCTACGCAGGACACCCAGGTACGACGCTCTACATAGAACACACAGGCAACACCTTCTACAAAGAACACCCAGGTACAATCTTCTACACAGAACACACAGGTAAGAGCTTTTGCATACAAAGGAAAGACTTTCGGACTCCTTGGCCCACTGTTGGAAGACCGAGGAATTCAGTGTGTTGGTGGAAGAGAGGGTCTTTGAACAAGACATTGTCAGTTTTTTTTTCTTCAAGTATTTGGTTTGAAGCTAAAAAGATTTTGATCTGGTACCATATTGCAGAACACCTGTCAAATTTTACAAGGACTGTAATCTTTGAAAACCTAGCGAGGACTAAAGCGCAAAAAAGCAGCCTTGCTGCGGAAGGGAGAGAGGCAGAGGTATTTGTTTCCCAGCGAGACAGAGAGGAGCAGGCGCTGTAAGTAAGGGTGAACCAGCAGTAACTAAGCAGCCAGGCTGTGGTGATGAGCCCAGATAAGGGCTAGTCAGGTGTTAGGTGGGCTGGACCGAGACCGCTAGTCTCCACCGCAGGCGGACCATCCGGCATGTGAACCCGGCTCGCCCGGCCCAGCGCTCCAACCCCCCCACACCCCCGTTTTAGCTTTCCAGGCCGGTTTTGAATTGCAGCTGGATTAAAAGCGAAGACGTGATGATTTAATTATGATGCTTGTTAATTCAGACTTGCGGGTTGGGTTTCCGGCAGAGGACAGAGAGACGTGTGTGTGTGTGAATGTGTGTGTGCGTGTGTGTGTGTGTGTGAGGGTGGGTGTGTGTGTGTGTGTTTTGGGGGGGGGGTATGGGATGGGAGATGGGGTTGGTTTACAGAACCCCTGACAATACAAATTTAACATTTAATCTTCCAGCGGGACAGACAGACACATTGAGGTTCCTGGGAACATGCTGTTCCCCACCGCCAATCCCACCCTCGCGCCACCTGAGAGAGACAGATAAATATGACTTTGCAAGCCGTACCATTTCCCCACCAGCTCCTCCACAGACCAAGCAAAGTGATTAATGTGGTTTGGACGGGGGATCTTGTTACCCCCGCCAGACACTCTACTAAACTGGCGGAGGGCTTTAATTAATGGCCAACGCCTTTAAGTGTCTGCTCTCGTAACCATCCCCGTTTAAGCTACACATATACCTTCATGTTGAGGGCACTGTATTATTTATGGATTTTTTTTTTTGTAGCAGCGTGGAGTTCCATTTTTCAAAACAAAAAAAAACATAACCTAACCAGCGTTTTCCGACAGGCAATGGTCGCTGTTTTTCTCTTTTTTGTCCCCCAAGGCTGGCGAAATGTTCTCCCTCGCGCGGAGAGACATTGTTTTCCCCCACGTCCCTGACATTCCTCCCTTTATATCACACGTCATTGTACTCAAGAGGCCGCCTTCCACTTTTTTAGTTTTGATGGCTTACTCTTCCTTTAAGCTGCAATCAATACCAGTTAAGCAAGACTGGTACTCCTTAATTAAGATAAGAAGTGGATGTTAATTGAGAGAGGAGCGGAGGCGTTGCGGCGTCTGACGTTAAATACTGATCGTGCAGTTCACCCTGTGTACTGTCAGGGACACAGTCAGAATTCCGTTCACCTCATCAAGGTGATCCTTGTCCCATCACCACCTTCTCATCGTAACCACAATAATTTCACAACAGATTGTCCTTCCTCGGTGTTCCTGGAATGATGCAGGTAAAGCCAAATGGAAGCTAAACAATAGGAAAATTACTGGCAAAAATATATTATCATAAAATTAGTTTACAAAGCATCCCTGTAATTAAGTTTCATCCCCATTTTGGGATTTTATGTTTTGCTGGTAAGCAACACTTTTTTTCCCTGTACTTTTTTATAAATGCAATGCACCTTCCCTTGCTTTGGATCACTGCTGGTGTCAGGCAGCGGTAGTAACAACTGCATTTGTCACCTATTGATTGGGCTTAACACAACTTCTCTTTTTAATAGCTAAACACAGCCACATAGCCGGCCCTGCTTCTGTGATTGCATCCTTCTAGCTCCCATTCCACAGGTCAAACTGATATAGGGGTCACCAAACCCTCTCCCTTTTTCACAAGCTAAAAAATACCCCATAAAAGTGCATCTTATACAACCAATTTTACGGTATCTCCCCACCCTAGCCTTCAGTAATTGACCACAAGTGCAGGGCTCAGCGAATGACTTGCCCTGAACCCCCCACGGCCTAAACCCCCCACACACACACACACACCCCCGACCAAGGCGAATGAATTACAGTGACAGGACTGCGACTGGGGGCAAGGTTAGACAGACGGCTCCTTACTCCACAGCTATCCTGACCCCTGTAAACGTGTCCCAGTCCCCTGTATCTTATTTACACTCAAGTCTGTGATGTAATGAAAGCTTGGCCATGCACTATTCATGGCCCATTCTAAGGCGGCCATCAGCTGACAATCATGGCTCCATTCAGAGCAGGGGGGCTCGGGTTACAGGCTTCAGAAGGGGCCTCACGCGCAGCCAGTCACCTGAAATGACCAACCGTATCCCTTTACACAGAGGGAGGCCACGCCTCCTCTCCCTCGGAACACGTCGGTCCCGGTACAAACTCAACCCTGTAATAAATATACCTCCTCCGCTAATTATCCTTAAAAGGGTGCCTACGGCTGTTCTCTGAAATATTATCTGACATTATTCTACAGTTATTTTACATCATTTAACATTTATATCTAAATGCAGCTTTAACATATATTTTTCTGGAAAAAAAATGCATTTTAAGTTTTGACTCCAGGGATAGTGTTTAGCTGATTTCAAGCACAAACCAATTACCAGGGCTATTACCAGGACTGTTTCCAGGCTGATTCGTAATGCATTGTTATGTCCAACCAAAGACTTTCCCTTGGTTTTATTTTCACATTGAAGAACTACAAATGCCTTTTGAAACTGCCAACCATTAACTTAACACTGCACCAGCCACTGCAGTATTTAGGATATTCTGTGTGATGGAGCTAGCTCAGATTTAGTCTATTAGGCAGGCAGACAATTGGGAGAGATCAGAGAATGTTGTGTGTTCGTAGGAACACAGTCAATCTGTGAAAACAAAAACTGATATTTACAGATTTAACAGCACATTTACAGATCAGCTGCATGCACTAGAAAAAGATGGTGAGAAAGGGTGAGAGAGAGAGAGAGAGAGAGAGAGAGGCAGGAGGAGAGAATGACAGAGAGTAAGACAGAAGGGGGGGGGCATAAGGAACTGAGAGTGAAATGCTTTAAATAACTCTCCTTTTAATCAGCGACCAAATGCACACTTCAATACTGCTTTATACAGTCTCCTGCAAAATTACTGCAACTAACAAGCAGAAATTTATCAGCTTCAAGCCAAAGATCAATGAGAAAAATCAATGGGAACACAGGTTGCCCGGCTTAAAAAAAAACCCTGATGGCAGTTTAGTGGAAATTACAGCATGTAAATGCATGTGCTTTAATTGACCAGTTTCATCAAGCGAGTCGAGCATGGCTGTCGGAGTGCTGGTTTATATACACTCTCACTCTGGCCCAGGCGTCTCTGCGGTGTAAAAGCATAAGACAGCCCAGACCCAAGGAACCTTCTGGAATGAAACGCTGATGCATCTGCAAGTCAACACCGTGATGAGGACAAGCAAGGAGACACCAGCATCCAATTGAGTTTGGATGGCTTTGGGTCACGGAACAAGTGCAAAGTGGAGTCACTCTAACCGTTCTGATCTGGCATGATGTGGAAAGAAAAACACACACACTTCCCTCATTCAGTTTCAGCAGTCTGCCGCACTACAGGGGATTTTTTTTTTTTAAAAACTCAGCGGGATGTCTTTGCGTGGATTTTTGTGTTTGCTTTTTTGTGGCTGCATCTCCTTTTTTTATCTGCATGCGAGAGAAAGTGTGACTGTTCAAAAGTTTGTTCCACTTCTCTGCTATGATTGTGATAAAGTGCACCACGTGGATGTCATAATTATACGTGTGTGTGCATGTGTATGTGTATGTGTGTGCGCGCACATGTGAGTGTGTGCGTGTGTGTGTGTGTGTGTGTGTGTGTGTGTGAGACAGTCATACACACTTTGTGCATAGCCACATAATAGCACAGTGGAGCGGGACACAGGGAAAAGCCCTGTAGACCAGCCCGCTGAATTATTTTTCAAGAAAGCAATTTAAGGTAATACCCCAGGTGCCTCGCTCTACACAAATAACTCCATGCAAGCTCGACGGTCAGAGCAGTTTGTGTTTTACATTACAGGAAGTGTTTAGAATAGAGGTGGTGGAGGACAAAAGAAATTACAGCAGAGGCGGGCAGCGACATGGCCCTGTTTCCCTCTCAGACTCACCCCCTGTGCTGCTACAGATATACAACTCACCTGGCTGTTATCCCCTGACCTGCTCACACACACACATACACATACACACACACACCCTCCATCTGCTGCAGAATGTATACTCAGCACCATACACACACACACACACACACACATACACACACACACGCATTTGCACACATACACACTTATATAGTGTCTCAACATACACACACAACAGACACACAAGCACAATTGTTCCACAAACACACACTTACACACATACATGGACACACATGGAATTGCAGATGCAGTTTCAACGTGTACAAAATGGAAAAATCACAAATACTTGTAACCTGCAGTCTTCTGAAGTTACTTCAGTAAAATATTGATATTTCGATGACACACAATGTACACACTAATCATTAGCAGCTTCATGCCTGTGGCAGACCTTTCTGGTCCCACAAGGCCGCTGGTTCATTCCCTCCGAAGCCTTCATTACTTGTTTGATGGAATTTGACACAAGGAATAGGTTTAAGCCCTGATACCACTATGGAACTTGTGGTTTGTATTCCTGTGCTTGGCCTATGATAAACTACCAAGCAGGTGTCTGTACTGAGGGCATCTTTTGCTACTACAGTGTCCTTACTTAAGGCAACTTTTACAATGTCCTGGAGGCACATTTAGTCAGCAGTCATAGATTAATATCCTCAGCTTCTGCTTTTTGTCACACACATGATCCAGAGTGCAGCCGTCTACTGAGAAAACAGATGGTATTTTATTTAATTATACAAAAAATGAACATAATGACAAGTTCTGAATTCAGCAGTTTTTCACTCACTACCACAAA
Organism: Megalops atlanticus; assembly: GCA_019176425.1. Lineage (NCBI taxonomy): Eukaryota > Metazoa > Chordata > Actinopteri > Elopiformes > Megalopidae > Megalops > Megalops atlanticus. The sequence goes on from CM032881.1 coordinate 7,305,829, forward strand.
AAAAATAGAGCCGCAGCATATAGATTTTCTGCTGGGCTCAATTGGCTGAAAAGTTGTTTGGGTTGCAATATCGGCATTCTTAGTACAGCAGAACCACTTCCAGTGCCTCAAGACCAGTCAGGTGCTTTCTCTCTTCTCTAATTATTTTGTCATAAAAGAGAGAGGTCGTTAATGAAAGCCACTCTCCGCAGTAAAACTGTAAGAGGCGCCCGAAAAAAATAAACCGGCTTCATTTTTTAATGAAATTTAGTGTCATCCCCCTCGAAGACGGCGGATGGGGGCCATCTCTTGCTGAGCCAAGGTTAGCCTGAGAAGTGATCAATACTTCAATCTCAATTAAGTATTTCAATAACAGCGGATCGGGGGTTGGAAACGGAGCTGAGAGAAAGATTTGAGTGCGTGCGGCGACCTGCGACACCCTGTCATGTTAGCGGAGCAGCGACAATACATCACCACGGTAATGGAAGGGAGCCGCGGAAAGCTCGTCCTGAGCCTCGCGCAGGGGAATCGTTCTCATTCCTCAACTTCAAAAATCAATATCATATACCACTGCCAACCTTCAGATCATAAAACTAAAAAAAAAAAAAAAAATCAAATAGAACGCACACACAGGCCCTGTACGCTAACCTGTGTAATAGATGTCAAAGGGAAATTTACAGGGTGTGTTTGTGTACGTGTGTGTATGTGTGTGTGTGTGTGTGTGTGTGTGTGTGTGTGTGTGTGTGTGTGCATGTGTGTGCGTACACTTTTTCAGTTACAACATTTCATAGTACTAATCTGGCAAAAATGTATCAGATATCTCTTGCATGGAGATAGAAACCCTTTGCTCTATCCACTCATGGGCTTCACCTTCCTCACTGCACTCTGGTGACCCTCTGGTTCCTCGCAGTCTAACCCTGCTGGAGCTGTACGAAGTTTGTTGCAAACTTTCCTCTTATTTCTCCAGGTTGGATGGAGACAGACTGCCCTCATACTCACTTATAAACTCTCCCTCTGTTCCTGTGACCCAGGAGCTCCCAGTTCTATACATCCTGTTTGTTTATCTAGACAAATAAAAAAGAGAAAGGAAAAATAGAAAAATAAATAAATAAATACATAAATAAGAGGGAGACGCCACGAGGAAGATATAAATGTCAAGCAAAAAAAAAAAAAATCTCCCCCCAAGGCCATAAACAAGGAGGCGGCCGACCAGGTCATTTCAAGTTCAGCAGCAGAGAAAGGAGAGATCAATACAACATTTGCTGTCCAATTTATAACAAGACAATACCAGGGGACAAAGTGATGGAAAGTTTAATGACAATTTGTTTGCCTGGGTCGTTTCATTTAAGTTTGATAAAAGGTGTCAAAATGGAATGATATAATGAGGCCCCTGCTGACGCGGGGCGGCTGGGGAGAAGTTTGAAAAACGGCGAGCGGGGTGTTTTGTATTCCCTCACGACTCAACGCTGCGCACACACAAACCACACACACACAGCGTCAATGCCAATCACATTAATACACAATAGGCTTCAAGCTGTCATGGTCTTTGAAGGAAGCAAAAAAAAAAAAAAAAATCTAAAAATGCACACAGGAGGTTATTTGCATCCCCCACTCGGCTAAAAACACAAGCGTGTGAGTAGCTTTTAAAGAGCATGCTTCATGAATTTCTTTAACAATCTGTCACCTCTGGCCTTGACACAGCATAGCGCTGTGGTTAAATACCAGGAGATAAAACTACAAGAAGCAATCAGGGCCAGACATGAGAGGACTAAAAATTCGAAAGAAGCGCGGAAAAAAACGCTGACAGGTTACATCACTGTGTGTGCACTGAAACAGTTTTATAAGTTGAATCAGCTTTCAACTTCCTTTCCTCTTACAAATGAAAAGCACTTGACTGCATTTACAAGGACACTTTGTTCACGTTGGACCTCTTGAGATCGACTGCGCTGGAACTTCCTGTTCCTTTGACAAAGGTCGGCTTGCTTAGTTCAGGCCAGGCTAATGACAGCAGAACACTGAGACAGGGCATCGCTCCGTATGGTACTCTTTCACCCACCTCCTCCTCAGTGGTCAGTCCCTCTCACTCAGCTGTCAGGGTCAGGGTTGCACCGGTGGGAGGGGAGGTCATTCTCCAAGGGTTCGGAGAGAAGGCTTCTGGGCACCACTGGACATTGTGTCAGGGGGTGGGGTCAAGAGGAGGGGAGGGGTCGTGCTGGGGGCCGGCTGAGGTCATTCTCTGCCGAATGCATGCAATGTGGTCGGGGGTAGCATAATCAGATTTGCTAAAGCGCTTACATGAGCTTACGATGGTGGAACCATTAAATCTTATTATGGTAGGTAACTGGATCCCATCGGCATAGGAACCAGCCAATAGACTATGCACAAAAAAAAAAAATCACTGAAACTTAAATTAGTTGTTTTATAAATTTATGGTGTGTGATCTGTTGTCGGTGGAAAAGAAAAAAAATATTTTAACCATACAACAAGGCTGTTTTAGCAGGCTTACCTTAAAATAATGCACTACTAATGTTGACTCCCAGAAGAAGTTGCATTATATTTTTTCCATATATCAAAGTTCCTTAATGTTCCCTACTGTTTATTAACACAAGTTCCTCCGTAAAATTTGAGACAAGATTACATAACCAGATTTCACTAGAAATATGAATATGAAAAATAGAAACAAAATGAAAATAAAAGTAATCATTAAATTATCATATGGAATTTGTTCAAATGTACTCGCCACATTGACATCACTTCCTCTTCACTTCAGTTAAGTAGTTAGACCCTGAAAACACTGTCTTAATAAGGTTGTCTGGTGTGTAGAAAAAGTTGCTTGAGCACTGTTTAGCCATTATGTCCGTTTAATTGTATGCATTAATATTTGATAATTAAAAAGCACTGCAAGCTCATTTGAAGCCAGTAAAAGAACAGCGTCCAATGTGTACAGCAATACTACTGCAGAGAATACCTAAGACCTTGAGCAAAAGAGAGAGAGAAAAAAATTGATGTAATCATGACCTCTTTCTGTAATGTTAACTTTTAGACAGAAACCGAACCTTACTATGATAGCAACAGAGCAATTTCACTCAGTTTCAGAGAGAAGAAATGGAGGGAGAGAGGGTGAGAGAGAGAGAAAGAGAGAGAAGGAGAGAGAGTGAGGAGGGGGGTAGAAAGACAGAGAGGGAGAAAGTCATACTTCAGTGGCAGGGGAGAATGGGGCTTTAGTGAGAATCCCTCTTTATAGAGTGGGGACCTAATCTAGACTCACAGCCCGGTCCACGCGTGCATTCTGACACTTTATCAATCCCCCCACCTCCAACCCAAAGGTTGCCATTTAAACTGAGTGACAGATATTAGATAAATATTTATATCACATAACCTGTATCAATAAAGCTGCTCGGAGGGGAGGGAAGCAATCCCACTGCTTGTCAATAGTTGATTTTACCGGCGGATAATCATTTTTTCTCCCCTGTCCCGGGCTCATATGAAGTCGATGCCGGCCTGTCAGGGCTCATTTGGGGCCGGGGCAGCAGGAGGGACAGAGGCAGGGAGCACGTGGCCCCATGATTGGGTCAGGGAGCACAGCGCAGGGGAGGGGCTGGCTGTCAGGTATTGGGGAGAGGGGAAGGGGTTGGGGGGTGGGTGGGTGGGTGTTATTGGGGGTGGCGGCTGCGGCTCCATTAGTCCGGCATGTTACAGGTGACATAGGGGAACTGGCACTCTTAATTGTCTCGCTGACACACTTCCCACTTCTACACAGCCCCCCTGCACGAGGGTGGGGGGGTCTGGGGGGTGTTGAAATGGCAGCATGGCAACAGAACACTGAGACGATGAATACATCCAATCGGTCAGGATAAAGATCTCACCCCGGCTGGCGTGAAAGGGGAAGTGAGCAGCGCTTAGGAAAAATCAATAAGGAACCTCTCATTGGAGGGGACACGCGTGTCACAGTCAATAGGAGTTAATAGGCTGGGCCGAGCACTGCCGACAGGCCTGCAGCTGCACGCTCTGTGATAGACTGACTGCGGGACCCGCAAACTCCAGCACACATGGCCAACGCAGAGCGGGCCAGCAGTGAAGTATGAACTCCACCCGTGGCATTACGAAGAAACTGCCTCGCACTTACGACAACAGCGCTCGTGTAATGAGATTCAAACTTTTGGCCATTTTAGATGTTAGCCGTTTCAGGTGGCTACATCTGTGAAGCGCAACATCATTGATGAAACACAAACAGACACACACAAACTCCTTTTCCATTATTTTAACTACCAAAGCAGCAGGCTCAGAGGTGGTGGTGATTTTCGTTCACTCAAAGGATGCTCACTGGGAGACTGTCAGTAAATCATGTCATTTTTATTCAGAAATAAGACTAAGGGAAGTAGAAAGCTAACTAGTTGGATACTGTGAATGCTAATAGTGAGTCGTGCTGGCAATTCTTTAATTATTAGCTAGCTAGCTGTTTCAGAAGGCAACAAAGCTATATAATGACATTCTAGCAATGATTCAATTTCTAACGTGACTTGCTTCTAAAAGTAGGCAAAGTGAACTTGACCAAATTTCACAAGACAGATCTGTGGTCTTTGAGTTATGTAAGCTTCAGAATTGGGAACACAGCACCTGCCATGTTTTTTTTCAGCAGGTGGGGGGTG